>QKWP01000033.1:261322-357594 GCA_003550325.1 Gigaspora rosea
GGGAAAATAAATTTGTCGCACCCGCGACATGTCGCACCCCTGGTTCGGCCAATCAAATCGCACGATTTTATAGACAAAAAAATTTTTTTTAAAAATTAAAAATTTTACATAATAAAGTATAAAATTTATATAAAATAGCATGTTATATAATGTAAAATTTTATTCTGAACAACTTTTTCTAAGTCATAAAGATAGATTGTCTTAGTAAAAAAAACGTTTTATAAGATAAATCAAAATTTTCCAAAGTTAGCACATATAAAACTTTTTTTTTACTAAAACAATCTACCTTTTTAACTTAGAAAAAGTTGTTTAGCATAAAATTTTACATATAATTCTTAAACGTAAAGATAGATTTATATTAGTAAAAAAAAGCTTTATTTGTGCTAACGTTCGAAATTTTTGATTTTTCTTATAAAACATTTTTTTACTAAGATAATCTAATCTTTATGACTTAGAAAAAGTTGTTCAGAATAAAATTTTACATTATATGTTTTGATATCACTTATTTATTTTTACATTTTACTAGTAAAATTTTGAATTTTTAAAAAATAAAATTTTTTGCCTACAAAATCGTGCGATTTGATTGGCCGATTCGGGGGTGCGACATGTCGCGGGTGAGACAAATTTCTATTCCCTATTTTTATATATAAAATTTTTTAAAAATAAAATTAAAAACTGGGTTGCTAAGTCATTTTTCAAATTTTATATTATAAGAACCAAAAAATTAACTTATTACAACCTTATTTAAAAAATTGTAAAAATTTTTAAAAATTTAAACAAATTTAACTGAAATATATAGTAGTTTAAGTAATAAATAAATTTTACTATAGGTATATTTATAAAAATAATAATTTATATAAAAAATTAAAGCTTTATAATATAGTATAACTTGAAGTTTTAATTTATTAATTTTAATTACTTAATTCAAATTTTCAGTAGAACTAAATTACACCACTGGTGTTTAACACTAGTATGTGGTGTAATGTGAAATTAATATCAAAAAAAATAAACAAAAAAAAAATAAACAAAAGTTAAAGTTGATAAATGTTGAGTCAGAGTTAATAGTTAGGGTTAGGGAAAGAAATAGTATATAGTAAAATTTCACAAGGAGTTTTTTTTTTTAAAAAAAAGGTAGTTTCATAAATAAAATTTTAAATTAGAAGGTATTTTTTTAAAAAAACAAATACACTTGATCTTTACGTTACACTGCATTTAAAAATTTGATTGGTGAAAACATTGTAGTGTTGAGCACAAGTGGTGTGATTTAGTATGGTGCAGATACGTAACTTTGTTCACTTTTTCTGAAGATTATATGATATGGAATAAGACAATCAAATAGCTCGTTTTGGTGTTTTTTTTTTTTTTTTTTGAGTGAGAAATTTTTTTTTCTTAAGAAAAAATTTTTTTGACAACCTGAAAGGCAAGTCACGTGACCATAATAGTGCATTTTGATTGGCTTAAATTAAAAAACATATACGTTCACATTTTTACAATTTATTAATAAATTTTTAATTTTTAAAAGGCTACTACTCTACCAGTTTAGCTTTAAATTAAAATCCAAACCACAAGTTTTATTCTTTAGATCATAAAGAACAAAACTTGTGGATTAGTTTTGCATTTTATAAATTTTTAAAAGAGGAGTAGTAGTATTTTTTGTAAAGCTATTTTTTGTACGGAGTTAAAGCCATCTGCACCATAAAAACGCAAATTTTTTAATTTTAACTATAGCTTTTTACTATTACACTAGTATAGAATTCTATATATTTTTGTTAGTTTATTATTAGTATAACTTTTATTTAGTATATATTTATTTAGTATTATTTTTTAATAACAAACAAAAAATTTATCTTTATAAGTTAAATTCAAAAGCAAATTTAGATTACAATTCAATACAGTATACTGTAAATATTTATATATAGTACAAATATTTGATTAAATAAATTATTATTAAAAGTTTTGTCTAACTGATATTTTTATTACAGTATAATAGCTCTAAATTTGTAGATATTAGCAGCTAATATAAACTTTAATCTAATAAAACCTTTGTACAATAATTCTTTAAGAATCTCTAAAATAATTTATTGTATCATATTTTTAAATAATTGATTACTAATTTTACTAATTCGAATTTTTGTGATTTTTCATAAAGGTGGATGATTTTTAATTCTAAGTATATATTTTGTTATTGCAAATCAATCAGGTTACATCACCCGAGTTAAAATCTGCAGAGTTTGCCTATTTATCGTTATACTAAAGATCATCAACACTAAAAATTTGTTCAGTTATGCCCATCTATACTAATAAGAACTAATTTAATTTTTGAACAATTTATTTCAAATATTTGCAATTTTTATTTTTTAATTAAAAATTTAAGCTTTTGACGCAAAATAAAGAATAAGTTTTTACATAAGCTAACCATTGTAAATTTACCAATTTGTCATATAGATTTTTATTGGCTAATTGTTTTTTATTTTGATTGGATCAGAAATCATGTAATCATTCATATGTATTTATATGGTCTTATAGCCTATAACCGGTTATAAAGATATCGTAAAATAATTATAGAAAACTAATTTTTGCACATTATATAGTACATAACTCTTTTTTCATAATAGCTAATCGTAATATTAAAAAAGGGTATATAAATCTATATATAACATGGGCGTTATTTTGAAAATCGCGCACCTTGCGCAACTTAAAAATAGCAAGGTTAGTTTTCATGAGCGTCTCAAATAACGAGCATCTCATGTAACAGGTAATATCTCTACGATTTAACAGTAGTAAAATATGCCCATTATTTGAAATTATGGTAATAAAAATTTATAGTTTTTTTTTTTATTCAAAAGGTTGTTATAAATAAGGTTGGTTATGAAGAGAAATTGCCCACATTGCCGGAAACAGAAACCTAAGAAATTAAAACATGCAATAAATTTTAACTGATGCATAATTTGTGGTTTAGACGCCAAAAAATATTATCAAGTCTGTTACGAGACTGTTACACAATGCTCGGCAGGATAAACATTTAAAAGTTACGTTCGATAGCGATAGCTCATAAGATTTGGTCACATATATTCATGTGAACGAAATTTGGATAAAAATAGAATGGGGAAAATCTAATTTAAATATAACACTTGGCGCGATACTTGGAAAAATTAAAAAAGCCTTACAAGGAAAAGATCCGAGTTTAGTACAAGTTTCCTTTTTTATAATATTGATGATTGATATACTTACAGAATATTAATAATAATAATTTAATATGATAATACAATAGAGCAATAGCATCGTAAATTGTTCTCTTTTACAACAATTTAATTTACCCTACCAATAATATATTTAATGAAATTAATTCACATTACTGGAATCCTCCAAGAAAAAATTTTTTTCCACAGCATTTTTTTTGATTAATAAATTTTGTAATTGGCCATTAGTATCTGCAGTGATCATCGTTAATTGAATTTAATTTAAAATAATTTCAAAAATGCACAAATAATAAATTTGCGTTACCTTCAATAAACGACAAGAAATTTTTTTCAAACGCCTGATTTGCTTCCATTTGAGCAATTTCTATCTTATCAAGTTCATAGATAATCGAATCATGTAATTGCTATTTTTAAGTAAATTTATAAGCAAGCAAGCAAAAAAACATAATTAGACAAATTAAAAATAGAAACAAAAATATTTTTAAAATTTACCAAATATTTTGCCTCCTCAGATCTTAACTTTTTGACGATAGTGATCTTTTCTTCATCCAATTCTTCATGTTTGCGTTTATATTCATTAATTTTAGCATCACTAATTGTAAAATCAAAATTGTTATACAAAACTCAAATAAAGAATAATTTCAATGTTTTAATACACGATTAGTCACATTTCTTGTTTTTGCCTTGATACAAGCTCATGGGCAAATTCGGATATCTGTTGAATCATTGTGTCACACTCCGAGGAAAGTTTTCTTTGCTTATCTTTTACCTTCTTTTCCATACGATCTTGTTAAAAATAGAAAATAGATTGTTTAGTAGTATTTTGAAGTTTATAACCTATTAAAGTATAATAATTACTTACTATTAAATGCGGCAAGAATTTGAACAATGTCTTCTCTAATGAATTAAGAAATATATATATATATATATATATATATATATATATTTAAAGATATATAGAAGAGTTGACTTAGTTAATTTTGACAACAAGTTCGTACCCTCCATCTTGGTCAGGACTATTGCCAGATTCATCTTCACTTTGAATATTTTGGTGTTTATATGAAGGTTTGCGATTTGAGAACTTTTGAGACATTATTTAAAAAAAATTACTGTAAATTGTAAAGATTTCTTTTCTTGTAAAGAGATGAAATCAAAAAAAAAAAAAAAAACAAATTTAAAATCAGTGACGTAATTAAGCCAAGCGAATCTACTACAGTCAATTGGATTGTTACACAAGATCATATCACAATATCAGGAATATCAGGGTAACAAAGTACCAAACATTACAACATTTATTTGATTATTCTAGTTTTCAAACTTACAAATTTGTGTCTCAATTACGAGAAAACCCCTGAGGATATTGGTTTATTTAAAGTGTTTTAGCTTTGGTGTTACAACAGTTTCATCAGAACTTTTATTGGTCTTAATATTATATACTCTATCACATTGAACTGTGGCGTAAATTTCTTAATGCGCCAAGACGGCCAAGGCAGCAAAATGTGGGGGCAATTAAACATCGAGGTTTATGTTTGTCATTTGTGACCGATGAAATTGATGAACGTTTACTTTGTATAAGAATCGCTATTCGGGTACTATTCGGGTACTATTCGGGTACTATTCGGGTACTGTCGGGTATTGGTAATAAATATCCGGAGTTACCCGAGTAAATAATGTCTGGGCTACCAATGTTAATAACAACAATTATAGACGATTTAACTATTCAGGAACTGCTAATTTGAATATCAGACAAAAATATAAATTTTATATGTAACAATGGTTTTTTAAGATTTCATTAATACAGTAATATAATGTTATAATGTTTGATCTAAATTATTCATTTGTCGATCATAGTCGCAGGTAATAAGGAAATTATCCGTATTTAATATTTTTAATTAAAAATCAAAGTTATTATATTATTATATGAAATCATATATGAATCTAACCTTGTCTAAAATTAAGATAGTATCCGAGGTATTAACTCCCTTTTCTTTGTTTTTCTCAATATGATTACTTTTAAAGAGTATTTATACTGAATCCTAGGAGTTTGATCAACAGAATTCAATAAATTGGAATAAATTGGTTATTGGTTCTCTTACATCTGTACATAAAGTACATAAGGGCGGATTTGACTCATTTGGACGTGATAATCTAAAAAGTGATCTACATGCATAACAAATCACAAATAACACAAATGACACAAATAAGGAGGACGTCTAAAAATATAATTAACTTTAGAGTTAAGACCATCTTAGATCAGGATTAGGTGGATTTTAAGACTATTTTAAGTAGCTATATATAAGCAAAATTGCCTTCCCAAGGTAGGTTTAGACTGTTGTTTTTTGTATTTTTCGGATTTTTCTTGTTTTGCTTTCTCCGAAGACATCAAAAAGTATATAATTTGATTGGCCAGGTATCACGTGATTATACTCCACTTTAGACAGTCTTTAGACCCCTAATTCTATATTATCACATTTGCGGAGAGCCCATGTGTATATATGTGTATATGTGTATATGTGTATAGTGCAGAAGATCACGGAGAGATTGACGATGGTGTGTGAGATATGATCCTGAATTACCGCAATTAACACATATTACAGTATTAACATATTAACATATTACTGTATTAGTCACATACTGGTAGATTGATTACGTATTATACAGTTTATTAAGATCACGAGACGTTTGTTTAATGAATTTACTTTATATGGAAAATAAAGTTATTTTTATAATATAATTGGCTGAATTTGAACATTGTTATGCGATTCGGTCCATTTATTCTCCGAAGCAGGTTGAATTCGAGAAATCCAAATGTAGGTAGCATTTATCTGTAACAAATACGAATTTTCGATAACGATCGATTTTAAACAAACACAAAAAAAAAAAAAAAAAACAACTTGCTTTTAATTCTATTAATAGACTTTTTTTTTGAATTTAAATAGTTATAAATAAATGTATATATTAGATATGTTTGTACACCGTGGGTCCTTGATTATACATTTGATTATACAGTTATACATTCTAATTTCATTAATTTATGCAATCCTTTTTCTGATGTTCTTGTGGTTGGATTAAATAATGTAGGAGTTTGCACTTGTTTATCCAGGTTTGAAATTTTATTAATTGTTCGAACGGCTTTCTACATCTATATATATATATATATACTATATATATCATATAAATATTTAATATTTTTAATATTTTTATGTACCGGTATTTTTTTATACTTAAATGCTCTCTCATTTAAAGTAACTAAAAAGATAATAACTAAAAATCTAAACTAGAAAAAAAAAAAAATCAATCAAACTTCGTATTTCATCAGATCAAATTATACTTCTTTTTAATTTATACTATTCAACACAAGGTTAAACTCCCAATCTTTTTAAGTAAGGTAAGTCAATATTGTGTACGTATAAGAGCAATGCAAGTTTTATATCCTTTACTATAAATAGTATTTAAATTATATGCAGCATGTAAAACTGCCTTTTAATACATCATTATTGTACACAGAAAATATTCGAGTGGCACTGTTCTTGCATATTTTATCCTATGTGTTATTCGTTTTCTGAAGTAATTTTTTTTTCCTCCCTTACCCTTTCTTTATTTATCCCCTCTTTTTTTACCCTTTTAACGTTTCAAAAATAAAAAATATCCTTTTTATTAAGGTGTTTAATAATACTAGACTTTTGGTGCCGTTTTAGAATATTCCCCTAAACCCAGTTATAATGGGTAAAAAAAAGAATTCTTCCTCGTCGAGCGAGGACCTTTGTAACATACAAAATATATCTCTAGACTCTGTAACTACTACGATTCGTGACCGTTATCAACATGATTTAATATACACTCGTTTAAACTCTTCGGCTCTTGTGGCTGTTAACCCTTATAAAAATCTTGACATCTTCAACGATTCAACCGTTCAAGACTATGTTGCTGACTATAAAGACACTTCAAGTCAACGTACTCCTTTACCTCCTCACGCTTTTCAAATTGCTTCTCATGCTTACTTACATATGCGACGTACTGGACAAGACCAGTCTATAATATTAAAGTATGTTTTTTTTTATTTTTATTTTTTTTTTTATTTTTATTTTTTTTTTTATTATTCCTTTCTAAAATATTAATAATTATTTCTCTAAAATAATAATAATAATAATAATAATAATTATAATAATTATAATAATTATAATAATAATTATAATAATAATTATAATAATAATAATAATAATAATTTAAAAAAAAAAAAAAAAAAAGTGGTGAATCTGGAAGTGGAAAATCAGAAACTAGAAAACTTTTAGTTAAACAATTAACCGCTTTAAGTGCTCATCATAAAAAAGCTTCTCGTGTTCAAACTCAGGTTCCTTGTTCAGAGTTCATTTTGGATTCTTTTGGTAACGCAAAAACAATTTCCAATAATGATGCTTCAAGATTTGGAAAATATACTGAACTTCAATTTAATGAACGTGGAAAATTAATCGGTGCTAAAACTCTTGATTATCTTTTGGAAAAACATCGTGTCTCTAATGTTCCTTCAAATGAAAGAAATTTTCATGTTTTTTATTATTTAATCGCTGGTGCTTCTCAAGAAGAAAAATCTCATCTTCATCTTACTGAAATTTCTCAATATCGTTATCTTAATGTTGCTAAAGGAATTAGATCTTCTCTTGATGATGTTGATAATTTTAATGAATTAAAACAAGCTCTAAAATCTCTTGGATTTCATAAAAAACATGTCGCTCAAATGTTTCAATTATTAGCTTCAATATTACATTTAGGTAATATTCAATTCATTGAAGATTCTAATAAAAAAGAAGCGGCTATTGTTAAAAATGTCGAAGTTTTGGATTTAGTTGCTGATTTTTTAGGTGTTGATGCTGCTTCTTTAGAAAATGTTCTCACTTATAAAACAAAGTTAATAAAAAAAGAAATGTGTACTATATATTTGGATGCTGATTCTGCTTCGATACAACGTGATGATTTTGCAAAAGCTCTTTATTCTTTATTATTTAGTTGGATTGTTGAATATATTAATACAAAACTTTGTCATGATGATTTTAATAGTTTTATTGGTATATTAGATTTAATCGGTTTTCAAAATTTACAATCTAATAATTCTTTAGATCAATTTTGTGTCAACTTTGCAAATGAAAAAATTTTTAATTTTACTTTAAATCAAATTTTTGAAGCTCGTAAAGATGAATTTCAATCTGAAGGAATTAATTATTCTGATTTAACTTACTTAGATAATAATGAATGTTTACGTATGATTTCAAAACCTTCAACTGGTTTAATTTCTATTATGAGTGATCAAGCTAATAAGTCAAATCGTAAAACTGATCAAACTATGTTAGATTCTTTTAATAAGAAATATTCTGAACATCAATCTTTTATTCCTACTGGAAAAAGTTTAAATTCTCTTCCAACTTTTGGTATTAGACATTTTGCTGGTCAAGTTACTTATGATTCTTCTGGTTTCCTTGAAAAAAATGTTGATAATCTTAGTGCAGATTTTGTCTCTCTATTTCGTAGTCGTGAAGGAGGTACTGCTTCATCTGGTAATCAATTTATTGCTGGTTTATTTACTGATAAAGCTGTTGCTACTGAATCTCATCCAAAAAATGATGATACTATTGTTGCTGCTCAACAATCTGTTAAACCTATGCGTGCTCCTTCAATGCGCAGAAAAAAATCTACTATTACTGATAATTCTAGTAAACCTAAAGTAGCTTGTGTTGCTACTCAAATTTCTTCTGCTCTTGATGAATTATGTGAAACTCTTGAAGAAACTTTACCTTGGTTCATTTTTTGTATAAGACCTAATGATGCTCAACTTCCAAATAATATTAATCAAAAAGTTATTCAAAATCAATTAAAATCTCTTGGAATACCTGAAATAGCAAAACAATTACAATTCGAATATACTATCGGAATGTTACATCTGGACTTATTGGAAAGATATTCTCATGTATTAAATTCCATAGGATTAGATCAATATAAAGATCCAAAAGCAAAATGTGATGCTATAGCTAATAATTTTGGTTGGAATTCATTTGATATGGCTGTTGGAAATAATAAGGTAATTATTTTATTGTTGTAATTATTATTATTGTTGTTGTTGTTGATAACTTTTAAATATATATATATATATATATTTTTTTTTTTTTTTTATTAAATAATTAATATATACATTTTTTTTCGATTATTCAATTTAGACTTATTTAAGTGAAAAAGCTTGGCGTAATTTAGAAGATATGCTTAGGAGAATGGATAATGAAGAAAAAAGAAAAAAGAAATCGGATAAAAAAGGTGTTTCTATGATGCCCGATCAAAATGATGATACATTATCTCAAGTTTCATATCCTTCAAATCAAGAATTATATAGTGGTCCTCGTCGTCTTTCTCCACCAAGAAATTTCGATCAACAATCTTTTTATTCTGGTGATGATAATCGTTCAAATTATTCTGATGATTATTATCAAGAAGAAAATTATAGTCAATATGGTGAAAGTGTTTCATATGGTTCTGAAGTATATGCTCCATCTCATAATATGTTTGGTGGTATGGATGCTAAAAAATTGAATGAAAAAGATCAAATTATAGAAGAAGAACCTGAAGAACCTCGTAAAAAATCTGCTGCTCGTAAAAAATGGTTATTCCTTACTTGGTTACTTACTTGGTGGATCCCTCCATGTTTCTTAAGTTGGTGTGGTGGTATGAAACGTAAAGATATTCAATTGGCTTGGCGTGAAAAAGTTGCTCTCTGTATTATTATATTCCTTATATCTTGTATGGTTATCTTTGTTATCGCTATATTGGGTTTCTTAATTTGTCCTAGAGCTTATATTTATACTGATGCTGAAGTTCAAGATCACAGTTTTGATAAATCTCCGGATAATGTCTTTGTTTCTATTAGAGGTCAAGTTTTCTCTCTTAGTAGTTTTGCTCCTCGTCATATACCAACTTTAGTTGATCAAAAATCAATATTAAGTTATGGTGGTACCGATGCTTCAAAATTATTCCCTGTTCAAGTTAGTGCTCTTTGTGCTGGTGTTGATCCTGCGGTAACTTTTGATTATAATCTTGGCAACAATGCGGATTCAAATGCTAAATATCATGATTTCCGTTACTTTACTAATGATTATCGACCTGATTGGTATACTGAAGAAATTTTAATATCAATGAAAGCTCAATATTTAGTTGGTCAAAAAGGTTATCCACCACAAACTATAAAAGATATGGCTACTGGTAGTAAGAGACAAGTTGCTGTTCTTTATGATAGTGTATTTGATCTTACATCTTATGTCATGGGTGGTCGTGGTGCTTTAGGTCCTAATGGAACTAATATTACGGATTCCATTAATTTAAATTTCATGAATGATATGGTTGTAGGACTTTTCACTTCTAGTAGTGGTCTTGATATAAGTAAAAAATTCGATGCCCTACCGCTTAGTCAAGTAGACAAAAGAAATCAATTAAATTGTTTACGTAATTTATTCTATATTGGAAGAGTGGATCATCGTAATTCTCCACAATGTCTTTTCTCCAATTATATTTTACTCGCATTTTCTTGCGTTTTGGTCGCTGTAATTTTATTCAAATTCTTAGCAGCTTTACAATTAGGGGCAAGACGAGAACCTGAAGAACATGATAAATTTGTCATATGTCAAGTTCCTTGTTATACTGAAAGTGAAGAATCAATGCGTAAAACTTTGGATTCTTTAGCTGTTTTAAGATATGATGATAAAAGAAAATTATTATTCATTATTTGTGATGGTATGATTTGTGGTTCTGGTAATGACCGACCTACACCACGTATAGTTTTAGATATATTAGGAGTTGATCCAAATATGGATCCGGAACCTCTTAGCTTTTTATCACTTGGTGAAGGTGCTAAACAACATAATATGGGAAAAGTTTATTCTGGATTATATGAATGTAATGGACATGTTGTACCTTATCTTGTGGTAGTTAAAGTTGGTAAAGTAACAGAAAGATCTCGACCTGGTAACCGTGGTAAACGTGATTCTCAAATGGTACTTATGAAATTCTTGAATAAAGTACACTTCAACACTGAAATGACACCCTTGGAATTGGAAATGTATCATCAAATCAAAAACGTTATTGGTGTAAACCCTAGTTTCTACGAATATATTCTTATGGTGGATGCTGATACTGAAGTTTTACCAGACTCATTGAATCGTCTTGTATCTGCATTCATGCATGATACTAAAGTAATGGGACTTTGTGGTGAAACAACTCTTGCTAATGAAAAAGATTCTTGGGTTACTATGATTCAAGTATATGAATATTATATATCTCATCATCTATCCAAAGCCTTCGAATCTCTTTTTGGTAGTGTCACTTGTTTACCCGGTTGTTTCTGCATGTATCGAGTTCGTACACCTGATACACATAAACCTTTATTAATCAGTAATCAAATGATTGAAGATTATTCTGAAAATATTGTTGATACTTTACATAAGAAAAATTTACTTCATCTTGGTGAAGATCGTTATTTAACAACACTTATGATGAAACATTTTTCAAATTACAAGATGACATTTGTTCCGGATGCACAATGTAAAACTACAGCTCCAGATCAATGGTCCGTTCTTATTTCTCAACGTCGTCGATGGATTAATTCTACTGTTCATAATCTCATGGAATTAGTATTTTTACCACAACTTTGTGGTTTTTGCTGTTTTTCAATGCGTTTCGTTGTTATGATTGATTTATTTGCTACTCTTATCATGCCAGCAACTGTTTGTTACCTTATTTATCTGATCGTTCAAGTCATAAGAGAACCAACATCTGTACCTTTCTTTTCATTAGTATTACTTGCTGCTGTATATGGTTTACAAGCAGTCATATTTATTCTTCGTAGGAAATGGGAACATGTTGGTTGGATGATAGTTTATATTCTTGCTATGCCAGTTTTTTCTTTCTACTTACCAGTTTATGCATTCTGGCATTTTGATGATTTCTCATGGGGTAATACTCGTGTTGTTGTTGGTGAAAAAGGCAAAAAAGTTGCGGTAGCAGCTGATGAAGGAAAATTTGATCCAAAGAGTATTCCCAGAAAGAAGTGGTCAGATTATGAACAAGAACTATGGGAAGTTAATACACAAGGATCTCAAGATTCCGCACATACTAGAGTTTCGGACCGTTCACATCGATCAAATAGGAAATTAGGGTCTGCTCCTGGATCCCAAGCTGGTTCTGTTTATGGTGATTATCTTGAAGAACGTGGTGGTATGAAAAGTCGATCTCGTTCACCAGCACCTCCATATGCTGAAGAAAATGTTAGAGGTGCATATCTTGGAGCTGATATGCGATCTCGCTCGTCACCGTCACGTCCAGGAGATTCGGCAAGTAATCGAGGATCAACAGTCTTACGTGTTGACAATGATCTTTCTGGATCACGACCTGCTAGCCTTATAGAAGCGGGATATTACGGCAGTTCAATAATAGACAGTGGTTTTCCTTCTGATGAAGAAATACTTCAAGAAATCCGAAATATCTTGTCTGCCGCTAATTTAATGACAATAACCAAGAAACAAGTACGAGATGACTTATCTCAATTCTTTGGTGTGGACATGAGCTCAAAGAAAGAATATATTAACAATTGCATAGAATTAATACTTCAAGGAAAACTATAAATGGTTAGGTTATATCTTAAATCAGACACTTTTTAGGATTCTAATTACTAACATTAATTCATTACAAAAAAAAAAAACCAAAAAGAAAAAATTTTAAAAAGCATACCAAAATTTTTATTTTTTTTTTCCCAAGTTCGTTTAATATATTTTGTTTTTAATCTAGCCCACTATTAACGACCCTTTGAAAAATAGCAATTTAAAACCTTATCAAATATTAGTATTTTATTATGTCTATTTACTTAAATAGACTATTAATAAAAAAATGAACATTTTTTTTTTTGCAAATTACTGTATCTTTTTTTTTTTTTTATTGTAGGTAATTTTAGGTTTTATAACTATTTGGTGATTTTTTCAATATTATAAAAAACAGATATTTACTAAATGATGTATACAAATATATAGTAGTTTTTAGCATTTAGTAAAAAAAAAACTGTTTTTTTTTTTTTTTATTTGTGGTTGGTATATTTATTTTTACATAATTTTTTTTCTTTACAAAAATAATAAATACAATAATAAAATTTATAATTTAGAAATTGCAATATAATAAAGAAATTATTTATATATTATATTTTGCAATTCGTAGTAATTTTTTATATATAAAACATAGGTACTCAAAGATTTGTTTATAAAAATTAGCCAATGATGTTACTCTCCAGTAACCACGTGTTATAAAATTTTTAAAATAGAACTGGTATTTTTACACCTGAATGCGATTTATTTATTAACATCCCATTTATGTTATTTATTATTTTTAAAATTCTATTCCCACTTACGTAAATTGGCAAAATCCACTTGGTTCCGAATCTATGGAATTCCGAATCTATTTGTATAAATATCAATTTTTAAATTGTTACAAGTAAAAATATGGAATATGAGTTAGTATTACTGCATCAGTTTTTACCAGTGATGGCAAATGACAAGGTCATAAAAATTTTTATGAAAATGACTATAAATGATATGTCATTTTAAAATGACAATATCATTTATTATAAAAAAATTTTATACAAAACCATGGCAAAATGACAAGTCATAAAAAATATTTTTATAAATGACATTAAAATGACAAATAAATGACAGTATTACTATTATCAAAAACATTACCAAAAAATAATTATTGATGATCATAAAATTCACTGAATTCGATACTATCTATATCGGAGTTATTCAATATTTCTAAATTGGACTTTCCGTATAAATGCAAAATAACTCCCAAAAGTGTAATTTCGAATTATGATTGAATTAAGCTTAATCCTGGCCATTACTCAAACCATACCCCTAGACGTTATTTTTCATTTTTTACAGTTTAACATCCATTCCTGGTTAGGGTGACTGTCACCCTAACCAGGAATGGATGTTAAACTTAGTGTTCCAAATCGTTAGTTGAAAAACCTACTAGTTGGCAACTTTTCAACTAATCGATTTAAAAAAAGTTAAACACTAATCGATTTATTATCAACTGGTTCGATTACAATTAATTGCTAGTTATCAACTAGTTATCAACTAACTATAATTATATTATATTAATCAACTAAACGATATAACAGAAATCACAACCATGGATTGGTAACTAATAATACTTCTCGGTTTGAGATGTATCTGGTGTGCATTTTTGTTATTTCAAATTTGCCAGTTTTCAGTGTGTTTTACACCAACAGGTTATCCTCCAAAGCATAAAAGCATTATTCTTCGTATATAATATGAATTGCTCTGGGTACCAATCATAGAGTCAGTACTTTACAGTTGTGATTTTTCAATTTTAACTTATTGAAAAATGATTCGGGCGATTCTTGACGTAATAGATTAATAATAATAAACGTAGTTCATATTTATTAATGATATAATAATTTAAGTAGTTCCTTTAGTGTCACATGTTTTATTTTTTTCAATTATACTTAAATCGTCTTTTTTGTTTTATATCTATATTTGAATCGACCTTTTTTTTTTTAAATCACTACTAGATATTAGATCTACCATTAAATCATAGGTTAGATTTAACCATTTTTTAAGATATAGTTATTGTATAGGTGATTTTCAATATAGTGAATATTTTTCTGATCACATGCTAGATGTAAAATTTGATTGGCCGATTCTCGGCCAATCAAATGTTATAGCTAGTATGTGATCAGAAAAATATTTACGATAGTGTCCTATACTAATAACGGTATTATTGTATAGTTGTCTGGCGATTGAAAGTCCGATTTGGTTTCAGATATACAATATGGACATTCATATCATAAGCAACTATACAATAATCAATTTTACAGTATACAGTATAATCTATTATAGTAGAGCTTGGATCCATTATCTGTTTTCATATTCAATTTAACGGATATTTCGACGGATTTTATTATTAATAACTTTAGTATACAAGTGATAACAAATCCAAGTTATATATTGTGGTTATAATATTCTGCGAAATATAGGTGAACAATCTACGTCTTTTTCAAATTTCCATTACATAATAAGCGAGATGTAAAATAGTGAAAATATTAAAGGAGGGAGAGCGTATACATTTAACCGATTTAACTTTAATAGTTACTAGGAGATAAGTTTCTGATTTACTCGAATAAAGGTCTCTTCAGCTCTACACTAGCTTACTTCCTTTATTTTCCTTAAGTAAAATCGGAGGGAACCCCTCTTCATCTGTCTCTCTCTTTATTGAAGTCAAATTCTTTTATATACATTTAATATACGACACATTGATGTGTTATTTGACACGTTAACATACTGTTTAACTCTACTACTAAGCTTAACACGTTGATGTGCTATCGAGAATGTTTATAATCTGTGACCCTTAACACGCAAACGTGCTAACACGTTAACGTGTTATGAAGATTTTACAAAAAAGGGGCTATTTATGTTAATCATCAAGTTTACACGGATTGACTAACATTTAATGAATTATAAAAAAATAGATGTAAGTTTCAAATAAAGAAGATATATATACAAATTTGGGGGTAAACTAATCTGGAAATTCGGATCTCTAATGTCAATAGTATCGAATGAAGGTGACAGTCATGTGAGTGTACGTGAGAATCAAAATAGTCGAATCAAGCAACCATTCTAACAGCTCTTTATGATTAGTGTTAAATAATCATTCTAACAGCTCATTATGATTAGCGTTAAATAATCATTCTAACAGCTCTTATGGTTATGTTAAATAATCATTCTAATAGTTTTTTATGATTAATGTTAAATAATCATTCTAGCAGCTCTTTATAGTTAGCGATAAATAACTATTCTAAAAACTCCTTATGGTTATGTTAAATAATCATCCTAACGGCTCTTTATTGTTGCCATTCTAACAGTCTCTTTCGGATAAGCATTTAGTGTTTGGATTAGGATGGTTGAGATATGGTTCATGATTCGTGAAACATTTGATCAAATATTATAATCATTCATCAACAAACGGTGATGTTTAATTGATAGATGTCACGATAATGAGATTTTAAATATATATTTTCAAAATTCTTCGTATCAATGCAAATATCAATGTGATTATTTGAATAATTATTATATAAACTATAAATGACAAGTATAGTCATAAAAAGATAAATGATTTTTTTATGACAAAAATGACTTGTCATATGACAAGGTGCCATTTATTTTTAAATGACAATGTGCCATCACTGGTTTTTACTGACTATCCTCGAAAATCTAATTTATGACCAAGCGATGTTCGAAATCATCGATTTAAACCTTTAATTTTGTTAAACTTAGGATATTATTATAATCACAGACTTGATCAGTTACGTTTTACAATATATAAGGGTTGGTTTTTACTTAATTAGATATTTTCTTTACCTAAAAAAATGTGGTACCGACAATGGTCGACAAGAATACAGAGAATGGTTTAATGGCAATTACCGGTATAGTAATTAATAACTTAATAACTTGGCTAATAATAGCTATGTGAGGGGGAATGAGATTGTTAATATTGATTATATGCTATGCATTATATATTTGAATTACAATATTTCTATTCTAGGATAATATTGGTCCGTCAATGAATGCTGATCTGTCAAGGTCCAACATAAACTTGACCAGAAGAGAAAATGTTTTCATCTAATGCGAGAAAAACTTTTGATAATATTAGGACCAGCGGGCCTATGTCCCAGTTTATGCAGGCACCGCCACATAACTCTGCCCCCAACTAGTCTACGTATAATTATAATTTGCATTCTGATTTGTGATATTACAAACTCACATGAATTTTTTAAAAAATTTTTAAGACGACATAAATTTAACGATTTTGACTAATTACTCTTGTATATTACAGCTGTTCTCATAAATTTATCGACTTTGACTAATTACTCGTTGTATATTACAACTGTTCTCATAAATTCTGGGACAACTGATGACCGAACTTGATAAGTTACCGAGTTAGAATCAATAGGTAACTGGCTTCGGCCGAACTCGGAAACTTATCGAATTCGGCCATCAGAAAGTTGACACAGAATTTATGAGCAGCTGTAAATACATATATACTATTCTTTAGTATTTATGCTCTATTTTCTTATTAATAATTCCTCGACTGACTAAGTCGATCTTTTAAACAATGGTCGGCTAAGTCGATTTTTACCGACTAACGTCAAATCACTAGTTATTTTTGACATTAGGAGGGTCTAATTGCCAACTCTGCATAAGTAATTTAAATATTTTATAAATTGGAAATTATAATTATTACTTCCCGTAGATGTCAGCACGGTACGCACGTGCGTACGTATAAAGTCAATGAAAACTAAAATTTAAAACTTAGTTCGAAAAAAAATAACTGATATACTTTTTTATATTGTTAATTTTATAATGCATCGAATTTTCCATTTCGCTCCAGACAATTACAAACTGGCAGGTAACTACATAAACTGGCTTTAATTAGTTACATGAAATTGTTTCTAAAATTTGTATAAAAGGTTTATTAAAACTATCTATTATAATTAACGTTATATTAATATAGATTTGTGACGTATCAACAGACCTGACAACCAACTAGTTCAACTGGTTTGTTCAAACGATAACAATTTGAGTTCCGAACTGAGTCAAACGTCAAACCAGGCTTCGGGCTTTTAACTTATTATTTACCGGACTCAATCCGTGTGATAAGTCTGAATAATTGGTCCCGATAAATCGTAAATTTAAAACCCAAAGCTTTGTTTTTTTATGGCGTCACTCATGTTAATTTGTTTTTTTTTTTTTTTTTGTGAGTGACATACTTTTGGAGGCTGTCGTATTTGAGAAAAACAAAATAATCTTTTTTTACTACTTTAAATTATTGAAGGTTTAGTATGTTGGCAATTTATCATTTCTTCAATCAATAATTGTAAAACGCAATCACAAAGCAAACTTATAAATGATAACCTTTATTTAACCAATGTTGATAATCGAATTAAGTAATTGGGAACTCAAGTGTGCACAGTTGAAAATTTTTATGAAGTAATTTGTGCTGCTCATCAAGTGACCGAACATGGAGGACCTGGCGAAAGGTGTAAAAAAATAAATTAAATTAAATCAATAATAAATAAAAATAAAATTTTTTATTTAATCATAAATAGATCAATGTCGGTTATTGTTATATTCCCAGCAGTTGGTAGAAAATTCAGTTGATGAATGTAAAGAGCTTCAAAAAGAATCCCACTAATGTGTCCAATCATTTCCGGAATCATGTTCAGGCAAGTGAATAATTTATTAAAAAAAAAAATTATTAACTTATATGGTGTAATCAAGAATACCCAACACAAGAATGCTCAACCGAAGAACTTAACTCATACATTTCTGAAGTGAGTTAGTGGAAAAAAAAAAATTAAAATTTTACTAATACAATTTGAATTGAAGTGACGGTGCAAATAATAATGATTCAACTCACCCAGATTCTTGAAATTGCCGAAAACAAATTGTAATACGAAATCATGCTCTTGTAGAAAAAACATTTCGTTATTCTCAAGATGCTGTGATCGTGGACAATGCAAAAATTTTTAGTTCCATTAGTAGATTTTAATATATTTGGCAAACATACACAGCTCACCCCCAGGAAATTTTCCCCTCACGTGATGATCGTCCCGTGTTCGTGTAATATCTTATCAATGATTTGTATTTGACCAATCAAATCAAAATCTAAAAAATTCGATTTTTTTCTATGATTTTCAAAAATTTGCAAAGACTACACTCATATTTTATTTTTTTCTTTCGTTTGAATTAATTTTTTTACTTTGATACAATCTTATATTTATTAATTATAACTATAAGTCTTACACAAATAGGGAAGTAATAGTAAAGTTACATAACAAGTGTAAAATTAAAATTTATAAAACATCGTTTGCTTATCACAATCTTTCCACATTCTTGGTAATTTTTTTCTATTCTTTAATGCTTCACACTTTGCTAACATTTTTTCTATTCCGTTCATAGCCTCTTCTGCTACTACTAAAAACCGTGGATCTTTATACTGCTCTTGACTCTTAAGCAGATCGGTCCATTTTTGAAGCTTTTCAGTGACACGGTTGTTAACTTCCTCCCACGTCTCACTAAATTCCTCAAAAAAATCCTCATTCTCACCTTCATATTCTTGAAGTGCCTCTACAAGTTCATCATCGGTTTCGTTATTTAATTGTTCTACAGGATCTTTGTCAGTTTCATCATTAAATTCATTTTCAACTGACATATTTGTATTGAGTTCGTCTTCTAGCTCATACGTTTCATCCACCTCTACTGGCCCTAAACCTTGTACCAACGGAATTAGATCCTTATGTCTCCAGAAAGGTGGAGATCTGTAACGTTTAACTTCATTAAAGAAGTTGGGTTTTATTGGACAAACAGATTGCACCAAATGCTTACAGAGAAGAAAACGACTATCAAGGTAAGCCGGGCATGAGCAGGTCCACGTTTTCGAATCAGTGGCATACGAATTACTACCTAATGCTTTTTTTGCACATGTTTTCCAATCGCGTTTAAAAACAGGGCACCATGATGCAATAGTTCTTGTCTTGGAATTTGATTCAAGATCCTGCATCTTAATAACGTGGAAGAAGACGTTCAACAAGAATCCACACTAATAAGTCAACGCGTGGTTTATTAAACTTATTAATATAATTATGTTTAATAAGTCTCCAGTGTGACTCCACGATCATAGTTGTCTTTAATACAGAAATTTCTTTTTTTGCACTCCGTGCCCAGGTAGGCCATTTCGATGAACTATACCACTCCACCCATAAATACGACCATACCCATTTAAGATCATTGTCTTTGCAGTATGTATATATTTCCCTAACGGCAACTTCATGAATTTGGTTAGGTAAATAATACTGCATATCATTTGCAGGAATATAAGGATGTTGGTTAAAATGTTTTGTTACAAGGTTGATAATATAGTTATGATGTTCTGGAGGGCAAAAGGTAAATATAATTTTTTTACTTTGCAACATATTGGAATAATTACTTTCATTATTGTCAGAGTCAAAATTTTCCCGTACTATAGATTGTTGCGATGTAAAATCAGGACAAAAATTAACATCAATAAATGGAAATTCAGCATTTGCTGAATTTCCATAATATCGAGTTGTTTTTGGTTGTTTTTTTAATCCCAATTGCCTTTTTATTGCTCTCTTTAGATGCCATAAGCAAAGTTGAATGTAAGCATCCGGCCATATCGTTTTTACTGCCGAGATTTGCGCAGAATCTTTATCAGTCATAACAAAGGTTGGGTTAATTCCTATGTGATATAACTTATCAAAAAAGTGGGTGATCATCTTAGTACGAACGCCATCAATAATTGCAGTAGCCGTAGTCAGCAACATATAGGCTAATGGAAACCCCATTCCGTCCACTTCGGCAAGTACTGAATATAATTCAAGATTCATTTTATTAGTGTTATCTAAATTATAAAATATATTTTTTTTTAAAAAAAAATTAATTGTTAATAGGGTTTATTAGAATTTTTTTTAACTATATTATTTAGTGTTGCAGGTTAATTCAAATTTTTTAGACGGACGAAACTTAGCAATTCGAATTTTTGGTAAGGAAGTTATGGAAAATTTTGTATGAATGTAATTTTGGACAAGTAACTCTTGATATATAATTTCAAAAGGGCAAACGTTTTGAGCTTGAAAGAAGATTTAACCAGCAACACTGATATTAACACATACACGTTGCATCTACGCCAATCTCAACTGCATTTACACCTAGTCGATTAATAATTTCCTTGACCCCAAAGCTAATCATGGTAACTCCACTATCTTCAACGGTTAGTAATATTTCAATATTATCATATTGTTCAATGATTTTAATCGCTGATTGTATTTGATTTTCATCTTTTTTCCAGATATGCTGACTGAGAGTCATCCACCAATAGTATATCTGCTTTTCAGTAATATTTACGCTTCTTGTACCAAGATTTTCCCAAATATTTCGAGGCATTTGTTGAAGATTTGTTTGAATATATTCTTTTATTTCATTCATGACGCGTACATCAACATATTCAGCGTGATATTCATGAGTTAACTCAATTGTAACTTGAAATTTTTGTAGATCAATAGTGAGTGTTAACCAACCCCTGCAATGGAACCGTTGCATCGGTAAGCGATCTCTGTGCTTTGTGGGATCTTCGTGTTTTTTAGATTTTTTTTGCCGGTCGAGCAATTGGGCACAATGATATCTAAAGATTACAAGATGATCCGATTTCCGTAGAGGGCTGTCTTTATAACTTTATAAAAGTTAGTTTTTACTTGTATGATTTAAAAGTCTGCACTCTTTATACTAAACAAATAGTTCTTATAACTAATCATATTTTATTTATATTATACTTACTTGAATTTAAAATTTATAGCCGTAAGGATGTTATCTGAAATATATGATGCTACTTCCTTTGGATCAATTGGAGCCGTATATCCACTAATGTCGACAATTTGCTTAAGGTCTTCTATGGTTTGACCTTTCATGGCTTTCAAAATTCTGAAAAAATCTTGCATCATAATGCGATTGATGCTTGCATTTGCCAATGCATCTACGGCTGCGCGTTTTTGTGCATTTTGTCTATTTTTTTTATCTCTACAAGATAAGCATGTTTTTTGAACTTTGCCATTTTTCAAAAAGGACTCAATTGGGCGAGGTTGACCACAGCCTGTACAAGTATTATCAACGCCAGATTGGGGATCCATTTGTTACAAGAAAAATTTATATAGATTTGATGATTTAAGAATTATGGTGATCGATTATATAGATTTGATGATTTATTAACGAAGAGAAGAATTATAGTGATCGATTATACAAAGATTATTCTGGAGTTTCTTGAAGGTCCTAACTCCAGTGCTTATATACATTTCAACCTTTAATTAACGTGGTGTTGAAATTAAAATTCGATGGTGTCTAGTTTAATAACGTAACGAATGCAAGCTAAGTTAATAATATTTCAAAGGCTCTGAAGCCTGATTACTGTCATTTTTACCTATATGTTTGTTCTTTTATTTATTAGAATCAATTGATGAAGTTATTTTGACGATTTCTAGTTTAATAACGTAACAAATGCAAATACTTCAAAGACGCTGAATCCTGATTACTGCCATTTTATCTACATATTTATTCTTTTATTTATTAAATTGACAAAATTATTATTTGATAATTTCTAGTTTAATAACGTAACGAATGCAAGCTAAGGCGAATATTTCAAAGAAGGCGCTGAACCCTGATTATTGCTTTTTTTACTTATATATTTGTTCTTTCATTTGAATTTTTAACTACTCTAAACAAGCAAAAAATATAGGCCACGAAGAGATGCATTTAATTATTTATTTTATTTATGCATTCATTCTTTCATTTATTATAGTTAATAGATCAAATTGCATTTTGACGATGCTTAGCGAAAAATGCAACTAAGATAAATGATAATTATTCTGAAGAGATGCATTTAATTATTGTTATTTTTATTTATGCATTCATTCTTTTCATTTATTATAGTTAATAGATCAAATCGCATTTCGACGACGCTTAACAAAAAATGCAAGCTAAGTTAAATGAAAATTATTATGAAGAGATGCATTTAATTATTGCTATTTTTATTTATGCATTCATTCTTTTTATTTATTACAGTTAATAGACTAAATCGTATTTCGACGATGCTTAGCAGTTAAGGAAAATGATAATTATTATATGGAGAGGTGCATTTAATTATTGCTATTTTTATTTATGTATTCACTCTTTTCATCTATTATAGTTAATAGATCAGATCGCATTTCGACGCTTAGTGAAAAATGCAAGAAATGATAATTACTATATGAAGAGGCGCATTAATATTTGGTCATTGTTATTACCCTTACTCAAATTAGTTACATGATTTATTTCACAGCCTTGTTGATAAATAGTCAAACTAACAAATAGTGCATTTAAGTAATTAATAATTATTCTATTTACACGATTACCCCGCACTATACTCTTTTTAGTATAATATGCACATATGGGCTACTTATTTGGTCTACGGGTTAGCTTTGCTTATTTAGAATTTTAAATATCAAATGCACTTTCTTTTATTGATCTCAAGTACACGTTGTTAAAGCTTTGTCTAAAGAGCGTTGCACTTATTGAGGTTTTACAGTAAATATCGTAGGACGACATTCATATGATTGGTTAATTTTTGTGGATTCCCGTGATATGTAATTTTTAAAAAGATTTATCGTTTTAATACTACTAAAAATGAAAAGAACTTCACATAAAGAAGCTTACAAACTAATAATACACGCAAAAAAAGAATTTGTAAAATAGATAACGCGTAAATTGATATTTATTATTAATAAACCCAAGCTTCAAATCGATTAAAATCAATAGGTGAATAAATTATTAACGAAGTTATCTTTCATTCTTTATTTATTACACATTTTAGAAAAGTAATTGAAATAATTCTTATTTTAAGTTATCATGACCTTTATTAAAGACGCGACATAACCCTTATTCTATATAATTAACGAAACAATAACACTTATAATATATCGATCTACTATTTAACCCAAAGTTATATTTGCTACTCTAGTATAGCTCTATAAATGTAAAATATACGGTAAAATTAGTACAAGTCTATTATTATTATTATTATAATATATAGCATGTCAAACGGTACACTCAAAGTTCTAAGTTTAAAGCTTACATGTAACGTCCCGATCTTTTTTTATTGAACGTTTTTGGCATTTAAAACTTACATATAATTAATATAACTAGTGCTAGCAGTATATAGTAAAAATATTCGCTCCTAAGCGAAGTTCTTGGAAAGGTGAATTATTTTGGATTAATTTTAACAGTGAATATCTACGTTCGTTTAGAGCTAGAATTTGGCTTTACGGCGATTTTTTTGTTTGTGAAACGTTATGTTCCCAAAAAGTACTTTAAAGTGTATAAATAAGTTACCTGGGCAATTGATTTACATCAGCCAATCAGATGAAAGTCGCCCTATGACGGAAAAAAGGCAAAGATGTTACACGAAAATGAAAAAAATCGGGATGATCATCACGTGAGGGGAAAATTTCCTGGGGTGAGCTGTGTATGTAATATTTGGCATAAATTTGAATATTTTCGATTAAATAAATGGGGTCTGTGCCTTGAAAATGACCCTACGGCACTAGAAATTTTTTTTGAGTAAATAGTGAATAAAGAATGTGTAACCAAAACAACCCAAATTTGATTTTCCGCTAAATTTAGGGGATGGCTAAAGCCAGGTACATCACGAGATTACCCGATTTTTCCGATTTTTCCGATTTTTTAATTAGGGTTAGGGTTAGGGTTAGGGTTGGGTTAGGGTTAGGTTAGGAGGTGGTTTTTTATATAGTAAAATCGCATTTCCGACACTTTTACTTAGTCAAACAAGACGATTTGGATAGCCATTTTTTATATATTTCGTGTTTTTGTCTTTGCCGTCTCGCTTTGTTTTGTTCGGACTGATCCGGGTTATATATCGGGTAATTTCGTGATGTACCTGGCTTTAGCCTACCCCTAAATTTAGATATGATCTTCGCAAATCTTTTTTGTTATTGGATAAACCCGTTCGTAAAATCTTTATCCGCTATGTTCTATTCTATATTCAAAAAATCTTCCGGACTTCGATAACTCATTTTTAATATTAAGTTAACCGGTTATAATATTTGCACGAAATGAACTTTGTGTTTTATAAATTAAGATTTAACAAAAATCTCAATTTTGGTTTGGGGGCCTCGGAACCCTATTTTCAAGGCACAGACCCCAAATATCTCCGTAGTTTTTTTTTAATTTGTAAATTTTATATCGTACCAATTGAAAAATGACCTATGTCATTTTTCACTTGAATCGTCTCATTAAAGCGATTCAATAATATTAAAAAAATAATAAAATTCGTTATTATTATCACGTGAAGGTGAAACTACCGTAGTATCGCATCCACTTATTTGCGCGGGTAATACAAGCTCCTGGAGAGGAAATAGCCAATCGGAGAGTGCAAATTTTGACTATTCGAACACGCGTAAAAGAAGAAAAAAGCGTAAATACGCAAAAACTAATGTTTAAATCGATCTTGGTGCACTAATTAAAAATGACGGGAATGAAATTTTACTTATATTAAGCATCACTCTAACCCTATAGTCTCTAACGTTAAGGCCCTAACCCTAAATTTTTATCTCACGCACTTAGTTTATTTACAAAATCGGAATTCCTTTTTTGGTTTGTGTTACCCGCGCAAGTAAAATGCCGTGGCATACAAAAAAAAGTCACTCAATGTTGATTCCAGTTGTTTGTTTTGATGTTTATTTTATAAACAAACCTTAAAATTTACAGCACTTTTTTTTCCCAATACAAAACAAACATATTTAAATCATTTGTATCACTGTAATCACTCTAGAAATCACGTTCATTCCAACGTTAATAAAAAAACCTTCGTTTATCAGTTATTGATGCCAACGAACCAACGAAGGTTAGTATTATGTTCGTGAACATTCGGGAACGGAAGGTTGTCTACGACATTGGATCTACTGGTTTCGTATAAGGAATCAGTTATGAGCTTTCCTTGATAGAGTAGCAACCTTGGCTTATTGTCTGTACTGGCTTCCAGAAGGTGTCTAGTCGACTATTAGTGTTATATGGCTTGATAAGGGTGTCTAAGTTCACTATTAGCAGCTTCGTTCTGGCTTGATAAGAGTGTCTAGTAGTCTTGGCCTTTACTGGCTCTTAGGCAAGTGAATAGGTCCCAGTTAACTGGCCCTTTGGCAAGTGTTAGTCTGTACTGGCTTTTTGGAAGCGTCAAGTCGGAACCAGGAGACTTCTCGTAATAAGCTATTTTAATATTCTAATTCGTATTTTTTTAATAGTTTAAAATAATAGATTATCCCAATGTTTTTGAATTTAATTGGTTGATCAGCAAAAATTGAAGATTTACATCACTGCTACCATCACCACCGAAACAAGAACACTACCACCACTACCAGAAACAACACCTGCTCAATTATTACATCACTTAGTCTTTTTTGTAAAATTCCAATATAGCACTTTCTTACTGCTTCAAGGAGCATTATTGGTCTTATGTTCTAGAGAGTTAAGTCCCTCTCTGCTAACTTTGAAATTGGAAATACCATTCCAACTTTCTATTTTTAAGGGATTTTTGAATTATATGATGCGAACTTTTGTTAAATAATTAATTTTATTAATTAAAGAATTTATTAAAAAATTTACATTGTAATTTACTGTATATAATTTAAATTAAATAAAATAAAATAATTTAGTTATTATATGCGAAAAAAAAAACAAAAGTATAAAATATTAGGCCCTTAAAATTAATTGCTTGTTGATACTATATACGAATTAGTCAGATTGGAATTCGGTCAAATAATATCTGGTTTTAATCATGGAGTATAATTTTTTGGTATCTCATTATGAAGTTTTTAAATTTTTGAACCTTACGACCTTATTATATACAAATTTATAAATTAATAAATGAATAAATTTGCATTTACGATCAAAAAAATGCTGGATGAACTAAAAGGCAGAGAAATTTTGATACAACTGACACGACACACTTAGAAGTTTAATGGCACAAATTATTATGTGATAAGATAATATAAAATTGTCTACATTTTAGATAATAAATAGCTGAATCTGAATCATTACCGGCTTCTTGCAAAAAATCTGGGATGGAATGCTATAATTTCAATAAAGCATTTGCTTAATATAGAATAATGATATGATTCATTAAATTTACATGTTTGGATTCTTCCTCGGGTCCAAGAACTGATCAATTGAAGTAGTATTTTTAGACGCGATGGCAGGTTTTTTACCCATTCTGATTTATTTTAATAAAAGACTGCTTTAATAAACCAAAAAAAAAAAGGAAAAGGAAAAAAAGAAACAATACCGATTAAAAATCACAATAATCACCTTTTAGACTTAATAACTGTACTGCGAAAAGTTTTAGTTAAAAGAGATTCGTCTGGTTGTTTATTATTAGCTGGTTTGTCATCAATGGTTATCATCTAACCTTGGCTTTTTAGTACGACTGGCTTTAGTTTCTTCATTACTCACGTTAGAATTAGGTTCAATTTCGTCAGTGAATTCATCATTTGAAAGCTCCAACGAATGTATTTGTTGACTGAGAGCGATTTTTCCTAAAGATTAACTTTAGTTTAAAGAAGTAGATGTTATCTCATGAATTAATACCACTGGGTGTTGACTGCTTTTTTTAACTTGTTTATTTACTTTTTTTGGCATTTAATATTTTTTTTTAAAACTTGTCAAACCAAAAGAAAAATAAATAACACCTTGTGTTTAGTATATAAATAGTCAAAAAGAAGTTTTTTTTTTTTAAATGTAGGTTATTCCATTCACCTTTCCATTAAGATTGTTTCGTGATTAACCTTTTCTGCAGCCATAATCTCACTTTCTCTTGCATTTTACCAGAATAGTTGCTAGGTCAGATAAACGCGTGTGCTTTTAGTCTTTTCGTTATGAATTCGAAAAAAATAAAAAAATTAAGTTCTACAGTACGATATAAAAAAAATTTATACAAAATAGTAATATACAATAAATAGTAATATACAATAAATTGTTTTCGCTCATTAATAAAAAAATCCATCCACTCCTGCCACATTTTAACATTTTCAAATTGAGAAATGGGCCAGTATTGCATTTCCGATATTGAACTGTACAGTCTATTCAAATTTGATAAAATTAAATACTGTAATATCTAAATATACATAATCTTTAAGAAATGGCAGAAAAGGAATCAATACAAAAACGGTGAATTGGAAGAACTCGGAATTGACCATCTCCATACAAACTATTAAAAAGTAAATATTGCTATACATTAATGTATTGAACCTAAACAATTAAGATTTAATTATTACCCTGGCATACTTTTCTGAAACAGAAACTCGACAGGATAATTTGTAGGATTCATACTCTTCTTGTCCCGATAATCATGCCTGTGTTGCTCCGCAGAATTTTGAAACATCAGGAATACCATTTAGTTTAGTCTATTTTAATAATAATCGTCACTTTTTGTTACCATAAACGCGAAATTAATGATTATAACATTATAAAAACGCGTTATGCCAGAGAACGCAAAAAGAAAATCTACACGTTGTAGTCCCAAAGGGCAATTGTTAGTTAATTCACACAGTTTTTTCGTCAAGAGCTGACAAATCTAGTAGAGGATGTATTTGCCTAATGTAAAACAACTTATCGTCATTAGAAGCTACACGAAAACACCTATTAGATTGGGTAGTCATAATTAAAGCACTACATTTCCGAATTTTGTAACACATATGTTCAAAATTAACACGATCAGGTTTTATTTATTATTATTACTCGCGCAGCAAAGTCCATTTTGGAAGATTACCCTGATAATAGGTCCATGCTTTTCCGTATTTCGATCAAAGTTTACCACATTAGGATTATTTTAATTTTTAGTTGTGATTTAGAAGTTAATTCTCGTTCAATCATCGCCGGTCGATCCAGTCTCTACTTTTTCAACACGAGTTATTATGAAAGTTTGCATGCTATTATAATATTCACTAGCATTATTACCGTACAAGTTTTGTCAGATGGAAAGGATCAAAATTCACGATATTTGCCAAAGGAAAATTGAGGTTCAGGTCTTCAATTTATTATTTATTAGTTTAAACAATGAAAAATTTGATTGGCGATATATATGTGATTACGTTCAAATATGTTGCCATCGGATTTTAAAGGGCTGAATCCAATAATAATAATAAATAATAAAATCGAAACCTCGAAGTCTCATTTTCCCTTGGCAGCATTCAGATTATGTTTTTATCGCAAAAATAAGCATCAATAAACATTACTCTTAGGGATGTTATGGTCCGTCCTGGCTTGGGCTTGGTTCATGAACTGGTTCAATAAACCAGTCCCGTTCGGTTCAGTTTAGGACCAGACCGGACCGGACCATCTAAAACCAATTAGAGTGCATAATTTAAGCAATTGAAGAAATGTATATTAATATTACTGCTGTAGTACCGGGATCATTGGCGCGATCATTAGCAGAATTTTTGTAAAAAAAAAAAAAAACTTTAAAATACATACACACTTTACATTTATAATAAGCATAGTATCATTTTATTTATTATTTCTAACGCGTTTATTTTATAGTATTATATAAAAACAACCCGTTCTTTGTACTTCTATCTTTGCTATAATTGTTTATAAAAAATGCGAAATGAAGTTTCTTTTACAATAGCGATGAATATTAGTATAATTGGTGTTTACAATAAAGCTTTCTAGAAATCAAGATTGTTTTTATATGCCAAGTGCCGAGTATGATAATATTTTCTTATGAAAATAAACACATAGATACTTTTTATAATTATTCGCGATTGTTCTCTTGCTTCTATTCGATTATATAATCGTTTATTTATATGAGAACCATTTGGACCGGTTCGAAAAACCATGATCCTTATGGGACCGTAACATCCCTAATTATCCTGTAACCAACAGAGCTCCTTATAGTAGTCACATTTAAACATAAAAATAAAAGTCATTGACAGAAAAGGAGGCCGTAATAAATATATATATATAATATATAATTATACATAATCATATATTTTATAGCTTATCTATGAATAAGATTGAATAATGTCTAGATCGCTATATAAATCATTATGTCTTGTATTAGTTTCTTGGAAAGGCTGCTCGATTTGTTTGTTAATTAGAGAAAACGGAAACTGATCCATACATTTCATAAAAGGCAATCCATCAATTAAGTCATATCCAAAGAGTTGATTAGATATTTGTATAAAAGAATGAGAATATTCTTCAGCTTCGATTTGTTGCGTTTTAAATAAACTATTAGGTGCTGTATTTGAATGACTAGATTTCAGTTTTTGATGTCCCTTTTCCAAGTCAAGCAACAAATTTCGATATCTTTCGATAAGTTCATTTTCAAAAAGTTTATTAGACTTCTCCAAGCTTTGAGATCTCTTCTCCAAGTCGAGTGCCAAACCTTGATATTTTCTTTTTTCCTTACGTTTGTATCTCGCTCTCATCGTCTTAGGCGTTTCAATTTTAAACAAAGTACTGGAAGCGCAAGTATTTGTCGAGGAATTAGATGGTTTTGGTTGAGAAGTATCATGGTCTATGATACTAGTTTTTTGCGATAATGTGGAAGGATAAGTATTTGTTGAAGAAATTGATTGGGATGCATTGCAGTCTATAATACTAGTTTCTTGCAAGAATTCGGAAGGATAAGTATTTGTTTCTTGCAACGCAGAAGGATAAACATTCGTTGAGGAATTGGATAAATTTAGATTAGAAATATTACTTTCTTGTAATAATGCAGAAGAATAAGTATTCGTTGAGGAATCAGATAAATTTGTTTGGGAAGAATTGAGATAAATATTTGTTGAGGAATCAGATAAATTGGTTTGAGAAGAATGATAATCAAGAATATTAATTTCTGGTAATAATGTAGAATGGAAATTTCCATATTCTAGAGAATTTTGTTGTTCCTGGCGAATAATGGGATCATTACAAATACTTCTTGTATCTGTCGTTAAAGAAGAAGCAGAAATTTCTGTTTTTACTACATCTGCCAACTGCCGGACGATATATAATTTCTGAATGAGGACTTGTTCTTCTCTCTGCAAATTATTTAATAATGAACAAGTCGGGCTAATTAGTTCTGAGGTGAATACAGGAACAGGTGTTTTAACCTTCGGCTTTGGTCCCCGTTTACATGGCTTAAGGAATACACATTGTAACCCTTTGTCTATGCAACGACTACATGGAGGTTCGATAAAAGAGCATTTTACTCTTTTAGCTTGACAATTTACGCACGCGAACGTCGAATTTCTTGTTCGATCTTTTTGCGATGACATTGCAAAGTTGTCTGATTTCGATTGTAGAACAATATTTTTTGCGGGAATTATTAGGTTAATTTAATGTAATACAGAGCGGAGAAACGTATTTTCGCCGTTAAATCATGTGATCTTCGAAATACCCAGTACTATCTATATTTATCTTTAAGTCCGGTATCACTATTTTAATAAATGTTTAAATGTCGATTTAAAAAAGTTTTTTTGAATAGCTTAAAAGTATCGTTTTATTACGTTGAGAGAAAACATGATTTTTTCGTAGACAGATATATCTAATGGGTTGTTTTTCACTCTTATTTTTTTTAATGAATATATGAACCCGTGATCACGTGACTCGAGAAAAAACGCTTCGAATCATAAAAAAAAAACAAATTGCGTACAAATTTTTTATAAACATACATGCTCAATACTACCATGATCGATATTAAAAGTGGGGATAGTGGAAGATTATGTGATCAAAGTCATAAATAAGACTTGGAGAAAAGGTGCTTTCTAACCAATAAAATGACAGGCGGCATCCTTCAAGTTTTGCCGTATCAACGCATATATATACAATTATTAGTACTACCATACCTCAGCAAGGAGTTGTTTTGCCGCTTAACTCACCAAGAACTTAAAAAAAAAAATATTATACACGTTCCTAGGTCAAAGTTTAATGAAATTTCTTATCAATTCTTTTATTTAATAAAATATCACAATACTTTAGTTTCCAGAAAATTACAATGGAACAGAAAGAGTTATCTCAGAAAGAAGAAAAACAAAAGATCGTGTGTATAAATTGCAGCAAAAAAGCAAAAAAAAGATGTTACGGCTTGAAAATAATTTTCGACGACGATGAAGTTGGACCAAAATTGATTCCTTGTGAAAGATGCTCAGAAATTGGCAAAGAATGCAATGTTCGTCCACATTGCGTCTCATGCAAGAAAAAACTTGATACCCTTGGTTTTTGTGCAAAAGAAGAATGTAGAAGGGTTCAAATGCTAGAGAAAGAAGTTAGAAGGGCTGAAAAAGAAAAAGAAAATCTTCAAATGTTGCTTGAAGAAAAATCTAAAACTATCTTAACATTGGAACAAAACATTCAAAGATTAATTCTTGGAGGTAAACTAAAAAATTCTTAACTATTTAACATAACGAATTTCTATTTTTAAGTTTACACTACATTTATTCAAATTAGTTAAAGAAGTGATTCCAGGTATTTATTTTTTATTCTCTTGTAAAAAATTTCAATATGAAAAAGGTTCAGAAATGCCGAAAGTTGCTTAAAAGGAACGAAATATAAATATTATATTAATTTGTGTCATTATAGACTGGAGGTGCGGTAAGAGCTGCTACAGCATAAATCATATCAGATTTTACCACATCTCTAATATAGATTCATATATGAGTATTGCCAAAACTGTAAATACTAACAGGCAGCATTCATGTATTAATGTCGATAACGTCAGATTAAGTTTCGATGGTATTTCCTAAATTTGATCTGATGCACGACATACAATAAATTAATATATATTTAGCAACTTTTCCGCCATTTTTATAAAGCAGCCACTGTATTTAGGGAGAACATGAACTCATTTTTTTAAGTAGACTATATCAATTTAATTCACTGATTCAACTTAAGATGAGCTCATCTAATCTAATTAGGGATGGCTCAGTAACTATAAATCAACCGTCTGCGAATCGACTCATAACCCGGCTTCGGTTCCGATAAACTCACCTACAATCACTTTAGTTCACAGACAACTAATTTACTGGCAAGGTTATTTTACAGACGATTAATTCACAGACAAGTTCATTTCATAGACAGTTTATTTCACCGACAGTTCATTTCACAAAATAATTCTAGTCATTATTGTTAGAGTTAGATTTAGAATTAAAATTATGCAATTTTATAAAAAAAAATTTTGTCGGTGAAATAAGTGTGAAATATATTATCTACGAAATGAACTTGTCTGTCTGTAAAATAATCATTTCGGTAAATTGTCTCTGAACTAATAATACGGTCCCTTGGTTTAAATCAAGTCAGCTTAAGAGTCGACTTAGTCTGGGTTAATTTGATTCAATCTATAGTTTACTGAGTTGTCTCTAGTTAGTTTAGGTTAAATTAATTCAACTTAAGCTGAATCTCAAATCGACATATCAACTTTAAAGATGTACCTCGCGCGCTCATGATTTCGCGTGACTTGCGCAAGATAAACAATTTAATTGGGAAAATTTTATCACACGTCTCACGCGCAATAATTCACGATGTGTTAAATGTATGCTAAGTATATCTCGCAACATGAAACATCTTTAGTCGACTTAACAACTGAGCCCATGTTTATCCCTACTTTTGTCACTTGCGAGCCTGTAAAAAATTTTTTTACATAGATTCCCTATGTAAAACCCTAATTAAATTCGTAACAGAATGCAAGTGATTACAGGTTTATAAAAAAATTTGAATCACACCGATAAGTTTTAAAAACTAATATAATATTTATCTATATTATTGTATAATGCAATAGCTTGTGAATCGTATGAGGAAATGGCAATGTTCGAACAATACACTTACTTATGAAAATTAAAGTATTATAAGGCTCTAAGAAAAAAAAATTAAAGATTAGCAGCTGTATATAAAAATCAATCAAGAAAAGTTGCCGAAAGTGGGGAGTGTTGAACGTTTCTGGGAAGTAATTATTGGAAAAAATTAAGCTGAACGTAAGCAGTACGTAAGCGTGAATTTTATACCCTTTTAAAAATACTTTTCATATTTAATAGTAAAAATATATTATGGTATTTTTTTTGTCCAAACTCAGAGAAACTTCAGTTATATTAATTAGTTACCATTGGGAAGCAAATATGAGCATCTTTTAGGTAGTTTCAAGAGTTTCGATTTCAATTTTGGGATTTAGGATTATTTATATATATGTTTCGAATTCGTAATATTATCTGCTTTTAAAAAGTTGAGATGGATCAATATATCTATTAACATTATTACCTATACTTTTAGTATATATATAAGTTTTTTTTTTTTTTTTTTTTTGACTTTGAAAGAAGACTCTTATATATTGTAAATTGTTATATATTGTAAATTTTAAAGAATAGTTTTGCCACGGATAAACGATTGATATACTCAATTAAGAAATTACTTAAAACAGATTTGTATGAAGATTTTTTCCTACCGGAATAAACGGAGAAATTACTAAATTAAGAAATACCAAAAAGGGCTATCACGGAGAAATGGAGTAGTTGATCAAACTATTTGTGTCAAATTGTGATCCAATACGTGCGAATTTACTTACGTACCTATTACTTGAGAAGAAAAATATTTGAGATTAGTCCTATGACAAAAGAGATAAAAGCAAATCATAAAATATATGTTGCGCCCCAGGTCCTAAAATAATGCCAGTTACCCTACTGGGAGCGGAAATGAAATTTCCGCTTATACAGGGTATAACTGATTTCTTAAATATTAGCACAGTATATACACGGGTGGTATATTTTATATTTTAGAATTTAACCCAAGAAAGGAAATTTCCCGATTTGTCACGTAGATCACGGGGGAATTTTTTTACATACAATGACTATTTTTTATAGTAAATTGAATGGTCGCCTACTTTTAATTATTTATTTCTGCACTTATGACATGAATTTTGACTATTTAGAGGGAGCTTCCAGAAATTACGTAATATTTTATTACTACTGTAGTAAATTTTAAAAATTTACCCACTCACCCACACCTGATACTCTTAAAAATTATATAATTTCAACTTATTATAAAATATTCTAACTTGTTATACACCTATCTACACCTAATTTATATAAACTATAACTATAGTAGAAGCCCATAATTTAATAAAAACTTCATGCCCCATAATAGATTAGTTATACAACCGGCAAATTCCAGATCAAAATAGATTAGAATTGATGAATTCGCTCAAAAATTCCAATAAACCAGTGGCCATATGCATACTAAATAAAATTGCCCAGAATAGAGTTCTAACATATTTATCCGGATAGCTATCAAATATCCGGGTCTGAATTTATTTGGATATTCATTTACTACAGTACCGGATAATTGTCTAAATACCTATTAGATATCTGGATATCTGAGTTAGTGTTCCAGATCGTTAGTTGAAAAACCAACTAGTTGGCAACTTTTCAACTAATCGATTTAAAAAAATTTTAAACAACTAACCAACTTATTATCAACCGGTTCGATTACAATTAATTGTATGATATAACAGAAATCACAACCATCGATTGGTAACTAATAATACTTCTTGGGTTGAGATGTATCTGGTGCGCATTTTTTTATTTCAACTTTGCCAGTTTTCAATGTGTTTTACACCAACTGGGATCCTCCAAAGCATAAAGACACTATTCTTCGTATATAATATGAATTGCTCCGGGTACCAATCTTGAAAAATGATTTGGGCGATTCTTGACGTAACAGATTAATAATAATAATACGTAGTTCATATTTATTAATGATATTAATAATTTAAGTGGTTCTTTTAGTGAATCGTTTTATATATATATATATTTGAATCGACCTTTGTTTTTAAATCACTACTGGATATTAGACCTACCATTAAATGATAGGTTAGATTTAACAAGTTACGTATATAATCTATTATAGTAAAGCTTGGAACCATTATCTGTTTTCATATTAAATTTAACGGATATCCGTCGGATTTTATTATTAAATTTAGTATACAAGTGATAACAAATCTAAGTTCTATATTGTAGTTATAATATTCTGCGAAATATAGGTGAACAATCTACGTCTTTTCAAATTTCCATTATATAATAAGCGAGATGTAAAATAGTATCGAACGTGAAAATCAAAATAGTCGAATCAAGCAACCATTCTAAAAGCTCTTTATGATTAGTGTTAAATCATTCTAACAGCTCATTATGGTTAGCGTTAAATAATCATTTTAACAACTTTTGATGATTAGTGTTAAATAATCATTCTAATAGTTTTTTATAACAGCTCTTTATAGTTAGCGATAAATAACCATTCTAAAAACTCCTTATGGCTATGTTAAATAATCATCCTACCAGCTGCTCTTTATTGTTGTATTATAAAACCATTCTAACAAGCTCTTTGTTGAGATATGGCTCATGATTCGTGAAACATTTGATCAAACATTAGAGACTTTCATCAGCAAAAGGCGATGTTTAATTGATAGATGTCGCTATAATGAGTTCTAAATATATATTTTCAAAATTATTCGTATCGAGGTTTCATATACTGTATAATATCTTATAATTTATAATATAAGAATTGAAAAGTACATGTATATAATAGGGATTAGTTAATGCTGTAATGACAGAGATTGTCGTTTTTATAACTTTATGAATTATTAAATCAATTCTATGTCTGTATGCGTACGTGCACTTAAAATGTATATGTACTTGATAATATAAGTTACAATATTTAAATTCAAAACCTAATACATAAGGCTCCAGCCATATGAAAAGCCGCCTGTTTATAACTAGCTAGTTATTTAATTGCCCATGTCTGGTTCAATCTGTAATTATATGTTAAATATGAAAGCGATACTACATCTGCTTAACGGATTACCACGAAGCCTTAATGCTTTTGTGAAAATGCATTATTTGGTTTAATTTCTAATGCTTTGCTAAATCTGTAAGTTATCAATACTATAATTTTAAAGATGGAATATTTTTTGTAATATCAACTATACAACTTACAACTATAACAATTTAAACAACTAAACAACTAATCAATTATTTAGTCACTTGATATCCGTAATTGATTAGTTGCGGCAACTAATCGATTGGAAAAATTTTATCAACATGCAATAAAACATTTGCTTAATATAGAATGATGATATGATGATATGATTCATTAAATTTACATGTTTGGATTCTTCCTCGGGTCCAAGAACTGATCAATTGAAGTAGGCTTTTTACCCATTCTGATTTATTTTAATAAAAGACTCTACTTTAACAAACCAAAAAAAAAGAAACGACACCGATTAAAAATCACAATAACTGTACCGCGAAAAGTTTTAGTTAAAAGAGATTCGTCTGATTATTTATTATTAGCTGGTTTGTCATCAATGGTGACGCTGTTTGTTCCGCATTATCATCTAATCTTGGCTTTTTAGAACGACTGGCTTCAGTTTCTTCATTACTCACGTTAGAATTAGGTTCAATTTCTTCAGTGAATTCATAATTTGAAAGCTCCAACGTTGACTGAGATCGATTTTTCCTAAAAGGTTAACTTTAGTTTAAAGGAAGTAGATGTTATCTCAATAAATTAACGTGAATTAATACCACTGGGTGTTAAGTGCTTTTTTTAATCTTTTTTTTGGCATTAAATATTTGTTTAAACTTGTTAAACCAAAAAGAAAAATAAATAACACTTTGCGTTTAGTATATAAAATAGTCAAAAAGAAATTGGTTTTTTTTTAAATGTAGATTATTCCATTCACCTTTTCCGTTTCGTGATTAACCTTTTCTGCAACCATAATCTCAATTTTCTCTTGCATTTTACCACGAATAGTTGCTAGGTCAGATAAACGCGAGTGCTTTTAGTCTTTTCGTTATGAATTCAAAAAAAAAATAATAAGTTCTATAAAAAAAAAATAAATAAATAAAATATATATTTATACAAAAATGTTATTATACCATAAATTGTTTTCGCTCATGATTAAAAAAAAATCCATCCACTCCTGCCACATTTTAACATTTTCAAATTGAGAAACGAGAGCCAATGTTGCATTTCCGATATTGAACTGTACAGTCTTTTCAAATTTGAAAAAATTAAATACTGTAATATCTAAATATAAATAATTTTTAAGAAATGGCAGAAAAGGAATCAATACAAAAACGGTGAATTGGAAGAACTCGAAATTGACCATCTCCATACGAACTATTAAAAAATAAATAACAGTAAATATTGCTATATATTAACGTATTGAACCTAAACAATTAATATTTAATTATTACTCTGGCATACTTTTCTGAAACAGAAACTCGACAGGATAATTTGTAAGATTCATACTCTTCTTGTCCCGATAATGATGTCTGCGTTGCTCCGCAGAATTTTGAAACATCAGGAATACCACTTGATTTTAAATCAGAAATCGTCACTTTTTGTTACCATAAACGCGAAATTAATGAATAAAAATGCGTTATGTCAGAGAACGCAAGAAAGTAAGAAAAAAGAAAATCTACACGTTGTAGTCCAAAAGGCAATTGTTAGCTAATTTACACACAGTTTTTTCGTCAGGAGCTGACAAATCTAGTAGAGGATGGATTTGCCACAATGTTCTAGCGTAAAACAATTTATCGTCATTAGAAGCTACACGGAAACACCTATTAGATTGGGTAGTCATAATTAAAGCACTACATTTCCGAATTTTGTTCAAAATTAACACGATCAGGTTTTATTTATTATTATTACTCGCGCAGCAAAGTCCATTTTGGAAGATTATCCTGATAGGACCATGTTTTTCCGTGTTTCGATTGAAGTTTACCACATTAGGATTACAGTATTTTAATTATTCTCGCTCGGATCTATTTATTGACATTATGAAATAACACAGTGGGAGTAGTGCCACGCTGCGGCTGTAGATGCCTAACTTCTAATTACACAAAATACTCAACTCAATGTGCGCACACAAAGTATTGCATAATGATCACGTGGCGACAAAAAAGAGGATCGAACACATGTATGATATGCCAACGTGGTCAAAATGCAAAGGGTGTGCGCGTGTGCGCATCATTGTAGTTACTATAATTTTTCATATTTCTACTACTAACATCAGATGAGCGTCGTGGAGCAAGTTGCTGAGCAAGGCCATCCACAAGTCAGCAAGCACGTCCCCGAGCATCTCATATATTCATTCTTCTCATATTTCCATTCTCTTATTGCATTATTGCATCTCATATTTCCTTTCTTCCTCCTACATCTTATATATTCATTTATTTTTTATCCTCTTTTTCATTTTCTTTTCCCTTTACTTTCCTTTTCTCTTTCATTTTCACTTTCTTTTCACTTTCTTTTCACTTTCTTTTCTTTTATTTTTCTTTTTTTTTCACTTTTATTTTCTCTTCTTTCTTTTTCTCTTCTTGTCTTTTTCTTTTCCTTTTCATTTATCTAATAAAAACCTCATTAAGTTAAAGATTGTGTTAGTGCATTGTGGAAGTGATAAATAGTAAAAGTAGTATTATATAATAAGTTATACTTCCCAAATCATAACATTTTGAAGTAGAGATGTTAAATTTCCCATTTCAATACTAATATCAATGAGCTGTTTTTTTTTCCTCTTTCAATTTCTTTCCTCTTTTACTTTCTTTTCCCTTTTACTTTTCTTTCCTCTTTCACTTTTCTTTCCTCTTTTACTTTTTTTTTTTCCTATTCTTTTCTTTTCTCTTTTCACTATTCTTTCTTCTTTCACTTCTCTTTCCTCTTTCACTTTTCTTTCCTCTTTCCCTTTTCTTTTCTCTTTCACTTTTTTTTTCTCTTTCACTTCTTTTTTTTCGTTTTCCTTTTTTCCTTCATTTTCTCTTCACTTTTTTTTCATTTTATTTTCCTTTTCTCTTCATTTTCCTTTTCCTTTACTTTCCTTTTTCTTTCACTCTCTTTTTACTTTCTTTTCTCTTTATTTTTCTTTTTTCTTCTTTTTTTTTTCTTTTCTTTTTCATTTCTCTAATAAAACCTCATTTAGTTAAAAATTGTATTAGTGCATTATAGAAGTAATAAACAGTAAAGTAATAAGTTATACTTTCCAAATCATAATATTTGTAGTAGAGACTAAATTTCTTATTTCCATACTAATATCAATGAGCTGTTTTTCTCTTTTATTTTATTTTATTTTATTTATTTTTTTTCTTTCTTTTTTTTCTCTTTTTCTTTTCTTTTTTCTTTTCTTTCCTCTTTCGCTTTTCTTTACTCTTTTGCTTTTCTTTACTCTTTTACTTTTCTTTCCTTCTTTTACTTTCTTTCCTCTTCTTTTAATTTTTTTTTCTTATTCATTTTTCTTTCCTCTTTCACTTTTTTTCCTTTTCTTGCACTTTTTTTTCCTCTCCTTGCACTTTTTTTTTTTCTCTCCTTGCACTTTTTTTTCCTCTCTTTTTTTTTTTTTTTTTTTTTTTTGGGAGAGCTAGGTGGGATTACTCACAAAAGAGCCAAACCAAAGTCAGGCAGTAAAGAAAAAGCTCATGTCATTTCAAAAATACTTTCTTATCCTTTTTATATTTCTTTTATTTCTATTATATTCCCTAACTAACTATAAATAGCAATTTCATAATCCTATCTCTAGGACTTTGCTACATGTGAAGATCCTCACAATAATAATTTAAGCATGACTTTCATCATGCGTTAGGTTATTTTTAGTTGTGATTTAGAAATTCAATCATCACTGGTCGATCCAATCTCTACTTTTTTAACATGAGTTATTATAAAAACTTGCATGCTATTATAATATTCACTAGCATTATTACAAGTTTTGTCAGATGAAAAGGATCAAAATTCACGATATTTGCCAAAGGAAAATGAGGTTCGGATTTTCAAAATTATTATTTATTAGATTTAACCATAAAAAATTTGATTAGCGATATATATGTGATTATGTTGGCATCAGATTTTAAAGGGCTGAATCCAATAATAATAATAAATAATAAAATTGGAACCTCGAAATCACATTTTCCCTTGGCAGTATTCAAATTATATTTTTTATCGCAAAAATAAGCAACAATAAACATTATTCTTAGGGATGTTATAGTCCGTTCTGGCTTGGTCTTGGTTCATGAACAATAAACCAGTTTCGTTCAGTTCGGTTTAGGACCAGACCAGACCGGACCATCTTAAACTAATTAGAGTGCATAATTTAAGCAATTGAAGAAATGTACATTAATATCACTGTATGTATGGATTAATACTGCTATAGTGATCATTGGCAATCATTGGCAGAATTTTTTGTAAAAAAAAACTTTAAAATATATACACATTTTACATTTATAATTAGCATAGTATTATTTTATTTAGTGCTTGTAGTCGATCCATATTTATCGACTTGACTAAGCCGATTTTTAAAAATGGCTTAGCTGGCTTTACCAAAGTCGATTAATCTGATTGGTTATTTAAAAACACATGACAAAGAATATATATGATTGGTTATTATACATCATTATAATCAGTAAGATCTAACGCTAAAGATTTCACCTTTATCTTCACCTGAAGTTAATAACTTAAAACACGATTTATAAGCATAATATTTTTGATATTTTTATATAATTTTGTAGGTTATAAGCAGAGATTTCTTAATCTGTTACAAATCAAAGTATAATGAGTATAGTATCTAACGCATCCTAGTGTTTTGACCCGGGACAGAAATTGTTATAACCCGGGTTAAACGGGTCAGGATTAGGGATGGTCTAAAATATAAAAAAAAAAACAAAGCCCATTTGATGCATAGTCTGCCGTATGCTGTAATATGTATTGTATAAAATAAAATAAAAAAAAACTTATGTATTATTATTCTGATCCAACAATGATATACTTTTTAAATTTTCTGTTATCCATAAAATACTACAATGCTATTGACGGTCAAATTATTAAATTGTACGTTTGTAAATATATGTAACGATAAATTTAAAATGTATTATTAATTGTACAGAAATTTAAAGATTAAATGTATGGGAAATGGTTTATACGCATTGTTATTATAGATCGGAGTGCTGGTAGTTTTTTTAAGGGGTTCAAAAAATAAATAATAAATTTTGTCTCTAAAACGACCAAAAATTAGTTAAATTTGACAAATTCGCCATATGTCATGTTTATATAAGTATTAAATTATATAATCTATAAAAAATCGACTAAGCCAATTTTTTAAAAAACTGACTGACTTAGTCGGCTAAGTCAAAAAAATTAGCTAACATGAAATCGACTACAAGCACTAATTTTATTTATTATTTCTAATGCTGTTTTTTGTACTTGCGATGTTATTCAAACTTCTATCTTTGCTATAATTGGAGTTTTGATAGTCTACAAGTCATGTGGCGTATGGACAATCATTGATCATGTGCATAAAATTAGCTTAACGGGTCTAGATAGTACCAAATTAACCTTAACTAAATATAGTATTGTATATCGATTTGCATGTGATAAATTTGAAAGAATCCGGTTTAATGTATCAGAGATGAATTTTTTTTTGTTTTTATTTATTTCTGGGGGTGGGACCAGGTCAGAAATGAAATGTTTTACGTAACAATTTCATTAGGCATAGAATATGCAACAATTTATTAATTGGATATATAAAAAAAATTTTTTTAAAAAAAAAAAATCTGGGTGGCCAGGTCAAAAATTTTATTTTATGTTATGAAACCAAGAAATTTATTTTTATGGCCTTATCTTGATTTTTTATTATGCAAATCGACTTTCATTTTTAATTGAAAAATGTCAACCACGTCAAAATTTATATAAATCTAATAAAAACTCGATTTCAAAAAATTTGTAAAAATGGGCTGTTTCTATTGCCTGCGCCCCATATTGCCTTGTGATTAGGGTGTGCAATGGGCCGGGTTGGACCGGGTTTGACTGTGCCTAAACCCAACCTGGGCCCAACTCAATCCATTGTAGAACTAAAAATCTAGGCCCGGGTTTGGCCCGAACAAGGCTCAACCTATATAAATTACCGGGTTTAACCTGGCCCAAGCTTAACCCGTTTTTACAAGCCCAGCCTGAGCCCAGCCCAATTAATTTATGGGCCTGAAAATTCAGGCCTAGGCCTAGCCCAAACCCAGCCCAACTAAGGATAGGAATCATATAGTCATTAGTCGATTAGTCGACGATTAGTCGACTAATCGACTAAATTTTTGACTAGTCAATTAGTCAATTAGTTGATTAGTCGATTAGTTGATAAGTCGACTAGTCGACTAGTCGATTAATCGATTAGTTGATTAATCAATTAGTCAATTAGTCAATTAGTTGATAAGATTAATTATCTATTTCATATTTTCATTGCTATATTTCTGGTATTCATTTTTTTTGTATATTTAGGGCGCCTACTTTTATCACCTGATTTCAGTTTATTAGTAGCCCTTACCCCCCCCAGATATGAAAATTATCAGGTCTTATATATAATTTTCAAAATTTTTGACCTCCCTCCTTCCTAGAAAATCAGATGATAAAAGTAGGCTCCCTTATTGACTAGCCAATTAATCAACTAATTAATTAATCGACTAATCAACTAATTGACTAGTCGATTAGTCGACTAGTCGACTATCAACTAAGGGGGCTTTCAGAAATTACGTGATTTTTTGGTGGGTGGGTGGGGCCCGAAAATATCAGTTTATAATTATAATTCTGGTCAAATTTTTATAATTCTGACCAAAAGTATAAAATTATAAAATTATTAATAGCTATTGATCTACCAGACCAATTTAGATGATTTAACTACCAAAATGTTCATCTCGCTGAGACGATTCTAACAAGCCCAAAATCGTTAAAATCTAATCACAGAGTCCCAAGATCGTTCAAATTTTGTGTAATTTTAATAGTGATTTTTTAGAATCACTAAGTAAATTTCTTTAATATTAAATAACTTTTGATCCACTGGCCCATTTTAGATGATTTAACTACCAAAATGTTTGTCTCAATGAGACGATTCTAACAAGCCCAAAATCACTAAATTCCAATCACAGGATTCCAAGATCGATAAAGATTTTATTGCTTGTCTAACAATACAAATCTTTATTGATCTTGGGATTTTGTAATTAGAATTTAGCGATTTTGGGCTTGTTAGAATTGTCTCACTAAGATGAACATTTTGGTAGTTAAATCATCCAAAATGGGCTAGTGAATCAAAAGTTATTCAATATTAAAGAAATTTACTTAGTGATTCTAAAAAATCACTATTAAAATTACACAAAACTTGAATGATCATGGGACCCTGTGATTAGATTTTAACAATTTTGGACTTGTTAGAATCGTTTCAGCGAGACGAACATTTTGGTAGTTAAATCATCTAAATTGGTCCAGTAGAGCAATAGTTATTATCAATTTTATAAATTAAAACATATGAATAAATTTTAAAAAATATAAAATTTGATTGGCTAATAGAGTATCAGGTGTGGGTAGGTGGGGTAAAATTTTGAAATTTATTAGTAACAAAATATTACGTAATTTCTGGAAGCCCCCTAATCAACTAGTCGATTAGTCAACTAATTGACTAGTCGATTAGTTGACTAGTCAATTAGTTGACTAATAGATTAGTTGACTAATTGATTAGTCGATTAGTTGACTAATCGATTAGTCGATTAATCGATTAGTCAATTTTTAGTCAGTCAATGACTAATAGTTTTAGTTGACTGACTAATCAACTAAAAATTTTTAACCGATTCCTATCCTTAAGCCCAACAGGACCCCGGATAATTCTAAAAAAGGTAAGAGTGTTAAACTGGACATGTTTTTGGTCTATTGGACATTTTTTTGGCCAAAACTCTTTTAAATTCTGACCAAAATTAAAATATATTTTTATTTTGACCAGAATTTAGAGAAGTTTGGGCCAAAAAAAATGACTGGTTTAAGACTCTTAGCTTTTTTAGAATTATTCGGGGTCCTAGCCCAACCCACAAATTATTGGGTTTAGCCCGGCCCATTGCACACCCTACTTGTGATTTTACTTATACTAAATTTTTAGGAAGATACTATTTTTTTAGTATAACTTTTGAATCTCTATACAGTATACAAATCCTTTTTTTTTGTTAGTCTTCAAATCTATGTATTCTCTATTTTTTTTCTAATCAATATTAAAAATCGAATATAGGGAATATACATGCTACCAAAATTGATTTTTGAAATAAGCCTATTTTGGGGTTTCAAAAATAAATTGAAATTTTTTATAAGGAAGAGCAAATAAAATTTATATATTTATGTTTCTTATAATTTTATCTATTCAAAAAAAGCATCAAAAATTTCAGGTTTTAAGTAAAATAGATCAAAAACAATTTTAGGAAAAATTTTTAATTTTGGATTCCAAAACCCAAAATAATTTCATTACTATGTATAATAGAAAACCTTTTAGTTTGAAAATAAATGTCTTTACTTCATTAGTTCTAGGGATGGCAAAAAACATGTTTTTTATTTTTTTGTACTTTAAAACATGTTTTAAAACATGTTTTAAAACATTTTTTATGTTTTTTATTAAATATTAGATATAGTTAAACCTTTCTAAGTAGATGTATTTAGACTATATTTTAGCAACAAACTTTAGTAAATAATAAAAAAAGTATAATTATAAGATCATAAATATATTTGGGCCAGAATTTGAGTATTATTTGAAGAAATTATGCACTTATAAAGAGCACATTTTAGAAAGATCTAATTGTAGTTATTTTAATTATACTATATATAGATCATGTAATTAAATTCTATATTATTATTGGTTTCTAAATAAAGATTGTTTTTTATTGTTTTTTATTTAAAAATCCAAATGTTTTAAAACATTTAAAACATGTTTTAAAACACTTTGTTTTAAAACATTTGCCATCCCAATTAGTTCTGCCTTTTTTTTCAATACTTCAATATTTTTCTTACAATTTTTTGGTTAGTTTATTCATAACAAGCTGTTTATTTTTTAATTTTTTTTTCACTTTGCTTTGATACTTCTATATTTACTAATTCCTGATCTTCATATATTTCATAACTACTTTCCTTAAAAATTCTTTGAAATATTTTCTATACTTCAATAATTATTAATAATCAGCAAGAACTATAGCTATACATGTAAAATATATATTTGTATAGCAACATATAATTATTATGAAATAAATAGTCACAACTAAGAAAGTAAGCCCCAAAGCATTTTTACCTTCAGCCAACCTTTCTATTACTGTACTTGCTTATAGAATAAAAAAACTTGTAGATTTTTTTAATAATCTTGTCTTCAATACTATAAACTAATACTTTTTTGTATAAAAATTAAAAGCAGTACTCTTGGCATCGATTTGCTTTTTATAATTAAGAGCAACAATTTTGTATAATGCACAAACTAGCCTATATAAATAAGATGCTATAGCCTTTAGCTTACTATGGAAAGATTTCAATATATTAGTAAAAGTTACTTGAAGCAGAAGAAAAAAATTATTTCATGCCCAAAGGGCCCATTGGTGAGTGTTATTCATATAACTTTATTTAACATAATTTGAATAGCAAAGACTAGGCAATTGCTAATAATATTTTAAACTTGTTTTTTATATATAGCTTCTAGCATAGTTTTTTGAATATTATTTTTATAAATTTTGAATTCTATATGCACATTAAATAGATTTTACAAAATAAAATTTTATACTTTTGTTTTTTAGTACTAATGCTAAAAAAAGCTATTTTATACTATTGGCTTTAATACTATTTTGGTCAATTAAAATATACTAGAAAGTATAACTATGATATTTACTTTGAGTTAATTGTAGTACCCTTATAATAGTTATACTTTTCTTAGTATATACAAAAATTTGAACCATTTTTCTGGCATTTATAGTTATCTTAGAACCCTAAACATCTAGTATAGAAGTTATATATTACATATTTTGGCAAAAACCCCAAAATTTAAAAAGCAAAAAAAATAGTTTTGGCAATTATCTTGGCATCCAGTAGTCCAATTTGAATAAACTTTTTTTAAAAATAAAGCTCTCAGTAAGGCGCTCTAACAAAAAAAGTTCATTCAATTTTGATTACTGGATCAGAAGTAATTTAAGTAAATATAGTTTCGTTATTTTTAGCAAATTAGATCAAAATTGGCCAAAATTTAGTTATAATCTATATAAGAGATATCTAGAGTTCTGTTATCTCAAATATACAAGATAAAAAGCTTTTAATTATATTTATTTGTCTTGTATATTGAGTTCATTAATATAAGCTAACTATAGTACTAATGTTTCTCTACTTGTTAAGGATTCATAAAAATTATACTTTCTGTATGTTTTATTTTATTTGCAAATTGCTAAGCATAATATTTCTTAGTTTTTAAGTATAACAAGATTTTAAATACATTAGTTTCTAAACTTAAACTACCTATTAAATATATATTCATAAGCCCCTGAAGTTTATATTTTATGTTTGCTATTTTCTTATATTTTAGATATTCAATACTATTATTTAATCTTAACTTATTTATTATAAACTCTTTAACTATGCTAATAATTGCTACAGGTATATAATTCTTGACTTCTTTATTTGTAACCAAATTATAAATAGTACTTGAGTATTTATTTATATCACTTTTACTTAATATATATATGTGGTCCAAAGAATTTTTGAATTGTTTAGTTTGAACTATTCTAAACAAAACAAATCATATTTAATTTTGGTCTTACAAATATCAGTTGGTCAAATATTGGTTTTCTTTTTTTGTTATCTAGTACACTTTCTTGTTATATATTTGAATTTCAATATTTCATTTAATAATATATATAAACTTTCTAGAAATTACTATTCTGAAGTTTGTTTTTGCTAAATTGCATCCATATATTTGTGACCAAAGGCTACAAATTATTATTAACTTTTCATCTGGCCCTTTAAAACAATTATTTACATTAAAAAAATATGTTTGTATATTATTTATTATTAACTTTTCATCTGGCACTTTAAAACAATTATTTACATTAAAAAAATATATTTGTATATTATTTACTTTATTTTTTTCTATAATTTTTACAAAATAGTATATGAAAAAAAACTATATATATAAAATGGGTTCGTATTATTTCATCGACAATCACTTCACTGACATAACATTTTACCGACAAATACTCACTGACAAGTTCATTTTACCGACAGTTTGTTTCACCGAAGTTCATTTCACCGACAAGTTTTTTCAAAAAGCACCCTAACTTTAGCTCTAATTTTATCTAATTCTACTCTAACCCTAATCTAATGACAATGACCAGAATTACTTTGTTGGTGAAATGAGCTTCGGTGAAATAAACTGTCGGTAAAATAAACATGTCAGTGAAAAATTGTCAGTGAAATGTTATATCAGTGAAGTGATTGTCGATTAATTGATTGCCACCCATATAAAATATATATATATATATATAAAAACTTAAAGAAAATTTTTTGTTTTTTGTTTTTTTTAAAAAAAAAAAGTTTACTTCTTTTCTATTTTTTTGTCTACCTTCACTTTTTTTATTTTTTTTTTATCTAAGGGTGCTAATATTTAGTAGATAATATTTTAAAGAGTAGAGTCAAACAAAATCTTAACTTTTAGTTAAATTTGATTAGCTAAAATTTTATATCTAAATATTATCTGGAGATGAAAATAAGCTTTTATAGTAAATGGATATAGTCACTTCTGGCTATAGTTACACCTTTAGGCCACAAAAAATATGTGATTATAGCAAGAATGTAATTATAGCAAAAATTAAATTTATAAATAAAGAGGTCGGCTAAAGCGGAGTGAAATTTGGTTAGGGTTAGGGTTACCTTTTTGATGCAATTATTGTTAGAAGGTTATATAGGTATCAATAATGTAATTTATGCAGTGTGTAGATCATATATTGAATTAACTCCGCTTTAGTCGACCTCTAAATAAAGTTATTCAAAATTAATTTTTTGGCTTTATATAATCTAAATTTAAATTTTTTTAAATTAATTAATAAATTATACAATTATTCTAGCATAGAGATGAGAATTGAATCTGATATACTCAGTCAAAATTATTATAATTGATTATAAAAGTTTTTGATCAATTATGATCAATTATATAGTTTAATTAATTATTCTTTTAATCAGTTATAATTAATTATATATATAATATACAATTAATAACAAAATTCACTATTTTTATTTAATAATAGATATTTTAATAACTAGTAATCCAAATAGGCTCAAATTTTTATTGTCAATATTCATCTATGATATATAAAAACTTTAGCTAATTTGGTCCAGTTATTTTTGAATAATTACTTATATACAATAGTTAATTTTTTTAAAAAAATTGACTATTGTATACAAGCAATTACTTAAGAATTACTAAGCCAAATAGACTAAAATTTTTATATATTATAGATGAATATTGATACTATCTAAAGTAAAAATTTGAGCTGATTTGAATTACTAGTTCTTGAGATATCCATCATCAAATTTTGAATAAAAAGGCAAAAATTTTATAATACTGTAGTCAATTATTAAAAAATTTATTTTTTACTTAAATTTTGACGATTAATATTTTTATAACTAGTAATCTAAATTGCACAACTTTTTATGGGAGCTTCCAGAAATTACATAATATTTTGTTACTAATAAATTTCAAAATTTTACCCCACTTACCCACATCTGATACTCTATTAGCCAATCAAATTTTATGGTTTTTAAATTTTATTTATAGAGTTCAATTTATAAAATTGATAATAACTATTGCTCAACTGGACCAATTTAGATGATTTAACTACAAAATGTTTGTCTCACTGAGATGATTTTAGCAAGCCCAAAATCATTAAAATCTAATCACAGGATCCCAAGATCATTCAACTTTTGTGTAATTTTAATAGTAATTTTTTAGAATCACTAAGTAAATTTTTTTTGGATGATATAACTACCAAAATGTTCAACTCAGTGTGACAATTCTAACAAGCCCAAAATCGCTAAATTCTAATCACAGAATTTCAAAATCAATAAAGATTTTATTGTTTGTCTAACAATACAAATTTTTATCAATCTTGGAATTCTGTGATTAGAATTTAGCTATTTTGGGCTTGTTAGAATTGTTTCATTGAGATGAATATTTTGGTAGTCAAATCACTCAAAATGGGCCAGTAGATCATAAGTTATTCAATATTAATAAATTTACTTAGTGATTCTAAAAAATCACTATTAAAATTACACAAAAGTTGAACGATCTTGGGACCCTGTAATTAGATTTTAACGATTTTGAATTTGTTAGAATCATCTCAGTGAGATGAACATTTTGGTAGTTAAATCATCTAAATTGGTCTGGTAGAAAAATAGTTATTAATAATTTTATAATTTTATACTTTTGGCCAGAATTATAAAAATTTGACCAGAATTATAAATAATCTGATATTTTCAGGACCCCACTAAAAATTATCTAATTTCTGGAAGCCCCCTATTAAAAAAGCTGTTCAATTTTCAATTTGTTTATTAATTACAGTAGAGAAAACAGAAACTAATTTATATATTTTATAAAGGCAATTTATTAATTAAATTATTCAAAGAGTTGATTAGATATTTGTATAAAAGAATAAACCTATTTTTTAGGTTTGAATTGTGCATTTAAATAAACTATTAGATACTATATTTGAATGGCTAGATTTTAGTTTTTGATATTTTTTTCCAAATTAAGTGATATTTTTTATAAGTTTATTTTTAAAAAGTTTACTAGACTTTTTTAAGCCATGTATTAAGCTTTAAAATTTCTTTTTTAAGTTGAATACCAAATTTTGATTTTTTTTTTTTAATTTTTTTTTTTTTTTATGTTTGTATTTGGCTCTCATTATCTTAGATATTTCAATTTTAAACAAAATACTATAAGCACAAATATTTGTTAAAAAATTAAATAGTTTTGATTAAGATGTATTATAGTTTATAATACTAGTTTTTTGCAATAATATAGAAGAATAAGTAAGCATTTGTTAATTGTAATACATTGTAGCCTATAATACTAGTTTTTGTAAAAATTTAAAAGAATAAGTATTTGTTGAAAAATTAAAACAATTTATAATACTAGTTTTTTGCAACACAAAAAAATAAAAATTTGTTAAAGAATTGGATAAATTTGAATTAGAAATATTCTTTTTTGTAATAATGCTAAAGAATAAGTATTTGTTAAGAAATCAGATAAATTTGTTTAAGAAGAACTAAAATAAATATTTGTTAAAAGACTATAAATTGGTTTAAGAAAAATGATAATTAAGATTATTAATTTCTGGCTATCATATAGAATAAAAATTTTAATATTTCAAAGAAGTTTGTTGTTCCTGATAGTTAATGGGATCATTACAAATACTTTTGTATTTGATATTAAAAAAAAAACAAAAATTTCTGTTTTTATTATATCTGCCAACTGCTGGACAATATATAATTTCTAAATAAAGACTTGTTCTTTTTTAAATTATTTAATAATGAATAAGTTAGGCTAGAATCTTTAATTAGTTCTAAATGAATACAAGAACAGATATTTTAATTTTTAGCTTTAGTTTTTATTTATATTGTTTATAGAATATAATTGTAATCTTTTTTTTATATAATGACTATATAGAAGTTTGCTGAAAAAGCATTTTACTTTTTTAACTTAACAACTTATACATGCAAACTTTAATTTTTTTGTTTGATCTTTTTGTAATAACATTGCAAAGTTATTGATTTGGTTTATACAACAATATTGCTTGCAGAATTTAGATTTAATTTATATAATACAAAGTAATAAAAAGTATTTTTGCTATTAAATCATGTAGTTTTTGAATTATACAATACTATATTTATCTTTAAGTTCAGTATTACTATTTTAATAAGTAATAATTAGGGTTCGTATTGGGCTGGGCTAAACCCGCGGGTTTTAGGATCGGGCCAGGTTTGTGCACAGGTTGGGCCTAAATTTTAAAGTTTGTTTATAAAGTGGGCCAAGTTCAGATCGAGTTTATTAAATATTGAACCCGGGTCGGGTTTAGTAAATAGGCCCGGTACAGCCCAATAATACTCAGCAAAAAACTATATTATTTTTGCTATAGTTCCTATTGACTACAACCTATTATAGCTTTAGTTAGATATTATATACTAAAATAAATACTTTTTCAGTATATATTAATCAAATCTGCACTTACTATATAGCTTAAAATTGTTTTTCTTTTCGATTTTTTGAATTTTGTTAATTGTAGATAATGCAGGTTACACAGATCAACATTATATACAGATAAGTATTTTTTCACAATACTAATCCACAATTTAACTTCTTTTTTGTAGCGTTATCTTCGATACTAATATTTTGTTGAAATCGTTGTTTACTGAAGTTGAATTTTATTGGGATCATTGCTTTGTTGGGGCTGTTGTTTTGTTGGAGCTGCCGTTTTGTTGAGCATTGTTCACAGAACTAATTGTTGAATTCTTGGAGCTGTTATTAGTTGGAGCTGTCGCTCGTGGTATCGTTACTTTGATTGCGTCATCTTTATAAGTATTTTGTTCTTTTTCTGTAATTTGTTAGCTTTGTGTAATTGTTGTGACTGAAGTTGACACCTGACTGAGGTTGCAACTTTAGTAGACCAAAATTACACCACCTAAAATTGATAACTAACGCATACAAAATGATTTAATTTCAGGGGGTCTCAACTGAAGTCAGCTATGAACATAAATATTGGTTTTGTTGATTAATAATAAGAATTAATGATAGAACATAATTAGAATTAGCTATATTTAGATGTTAGAATGAGATTAAATTAATTTGGTTTATAATTTTATTGGTCGATATGCAAATCATTTACGACTTGCAATATCGCAGATTGCGATACTTAGCAAAATTTTATTTTTTTTATGTGAAAATAAAATATTTTTGAAAATGTTTTTTGTTCTGATTCAGAATGAGTTACTCGGGTTTGGGCTCAAATTTTCAAACTAGTAATAAATTTGTGCGAGTTTTGGGCTGGGCTTACAAAATAATCAGTCCCGGCCTGACCCGAATCTATAACTTTTTATCAGGCTGAACTTGAACTTTGCTTTGTAAAATATTTTCGAATTTGGGTTTGGGCTTGGAAATACCTGACCCGATCTGGCCCAATACGGATCCTAGTAATACTGTAATATATATTTAAATATCAATTTTATATATACTTATTTATTTGGTTATGTAATTTAAACAGTATATATATGTATTAAGTAGGTATTTTAAATGAATATAAACTTATGATTAAAGATGCTAGTAAAATTAAACCATTTTAACAGATAAAATAGTAAAATAGTTTTACCAAAATTATATCAATAAAAATAGTAAAATTGGTAAAATTGGTGAAATATAGTCAAATCTCTATAAATGCAACTTGTAGAGACAAGCCTACAACATGTATTTAGAGAGGTTTGTATTTAGAAAAAACCAATTAAATTGCAGCTTTTAAAAATTAGATCATCAAGTTTGTATAACTTCTATCAAAAACTGTATAACCTATCTTAAATACTAAAATTTGATTGGCTATGCATTTAGGAAGGTTAGTGTAATATAAAATGTTATTTAAGAGAACATGTATTTACAGAATATAAAACATGTATTTAGTATTAATAACATCTTACAGAAAAGAAAAAATGTGCATTTAGAGAGGTATTGCATTTATAGAAGTTGCATTTGAGGTTCAACTATAGTAAAATTGGTAAAAATTGGTGAAATGATGAAATTGGTAAAATAGTAAATTGGTAAAATGGTGAATTGGTGAATTGGTAAAATAGTAAATTGGTGAATTGGTAAATTGGTAAAATAGTAAATTGGTAAGAGGGCTTTCAGAAATTACGTAATATTTTGTTACTAATAAATTTTAAAATTTTCTCACACCTACCCATACCTAGTGTTGGCACATGACTAGGTCATAACAGGTCATATCACAATAAAGTTATATAATAGCTTCATCAGCAAAAAAAAATGCGTAAACCTTTGCAAGTTTTTACGCTAGCGTAAACTTGCGAAAATCTTATGATTAGTTCAGAGTATTACGTAGGGGTAATAATTACATAAGTTTATGCTATAGTACATCAGTAAATTATATATACGTAATCTTACGTAAGTTATTGCTATAATATTTCGAAAATCTTATGATACAATGCGAAATAAAAAAAAAGACCCTTTGGGGGTTGCAGGATCGCAGGAGTAATATTTTCACATATTTTGTGATGTTTTCGTATTGTTTCGCAACATTTTGCAAATTTTCGCAATTTTTCAAAATTTTTTAAAAAATAAATAAACGATATACATATTCACATAATTATGCTTTTTTACAGAGTTTCGCAATATTTCGCACGGTTTTGCAATTACTTATAAAATTTTTACTTTTTATTTATTATTATTATATATTATAATTTATATTTATTAAATATATATTTTTAATCAATATTACATATTTTATTATATATTACATATTATTTTTGCATTATTACAAATATTTTAAACTACTTTCGCACTTTGTCGCATCTAATTCTTTTACTATATACAAAAAACTAGCCCTACATACTTATTTTTGCTCATCCACAGTTAGCTATTATCTTCACTTCTTTGTTTTCTATCATTTTTGAAAGTGTCGGAAGTCGTAGTTGGCATGCACAAGGTTTCAAAAAGTTGTTGTTTTTCTTGGAGTGCCGAAATAAAATAAATTAATAAAAAAAATTTAAAAATAAACCAAAAAAACAAAAACAAAAAACATGAAACAAAAAAAAATAAAGCGAAACCTTGCAAGAACTTGCAAAAACTAGCAAAAACTTGCGCTCATTTCTCTAAAGAAGCGTTCTTAAAAATTTAAAAATTGCTGAGGGTGTGTTCTTGAAAGTGTTGGAAGTCGTAGTTGGCATGAGCAAGGTTTCGAAAAATTGTTGTTTTTTTCGCAAAGTGCCGAAATAAAATAAATTAATAAAAAAATTTTAAAAATAAACCAAAAAAACAAAAACAAAAAGCATGAAATAAAAAAATAAATGAAACGAAACCTTGCAAGAACTTGCAAAAACTTGCAACAACTTGCGAAAACTTGCGAAAACTTGCAACCATTTTTCTAAAGAAGCGTTCTTGAAGATTTAGAAATTGCTAGTATGTGTTCTTGAAAGTGTCGAAAGTCGTAGTTGGCATGCGCAATGTAAATAAATTAATAAAAAAATTTTAAATAAACCAAAAAAACAAAAACAAAAACCGTGAAACAAAAAAATAAATGAAGCGAAACCTTGCAAGAACTTGCAAAAACTTGCAAAAACTTGCGAACGCTTGCAAAAACTTGCGCCGTTTCTCTAAAGAAGTGTTCTTTAAAATTTAGAAATTGCTGGAGGTGCGTTCTTAAAAGTGTCAGAAGTCGTACATCAGCGAATTATATATACGTTATCTTACGTAAGATATTACAGCCCGTAATATTACGAAAATCTTACGATTGATACAGCATATTATGCAATATATTACGCTATATTACGGTAATATTACGGTTATTATTTTGAAATATTTCGAAATATATTGCAAATAAAAAAAAATGCAAATTACCCCCTACAGGGGTCGCGTACTCATGCAGATTAATAAACTAATGCGCGCAGGAGGTAATATTTTGATATTTTCGCATTGTTTCGCAATATTTTGCAAATTTTCGCAAATTTTTTAAATTTTTTAAAAAATAAATAAACGATATACATATTCACATAATCATGCTTTTTTACAGGTTTTCGCAATATTTCGCACGGTTTCGCAATTTAATATAAAATTTTTATTTTTTTATTTATTATTATATATTATATTTTACATTTATTAAATATACATTTTTAATTAATATTACATACTTTATTATATATTACATATTATTTTTACATTATTACAAATATTTTAAACTACTTTTGCATTATGTCGCATCTAATTCTATTACTATATACAAAAAACTAGCCCTATATACTTATTTTCGCTCACCCCACAGTTAGCTATTATCTTCGCTTCTTTGTTTTCTATCGTTTTTGAAAGTGTCAGAAGTCATCGTTGGAATGCGCAAGGTTTCGAATAGTTGTTGTTTTTCTCGCAAATTGCTGAAATAAAATAAATTAATAAAAAAAATTAAAAATAACCAAAAAAACAAAAACAAAAAACACGAAACAAAAAAAAAATAAAGTGAAACCTTGCAAGAACTTGCAAAAACTTGCGAAAACTTGTGCCATTTCTCTAAAGAAGCGTTCTTGAAAATTTAAAAATTGTTGGAGGTGTGTTTTTGAAAGTGTCAGAAGTCGTCGTTGGAATGCGCAAGGTTTCGAAAAGTTTTGTTTTCTCCAAAGTGCCGAAATAAAATAAATTAAAAAAAAAAATTTAAAAATAAACCAAAAAAACAAAAACAAAAAACACGAAACGAAAAAATAAATGAAACGAAACTTTGCAAGAACTTGCAAGAACTTGCGAAAACTTGTGAAAACTTGCGAAAACTTGCGCCTATTTCTCTAAAAAACGTTCTTGAAAATTTAGAAATTGCTGGTATGTGTTCTTGAAAGTGTCGAAAGTCGTAGTTGGCATGCGCAAGGTTTCAAAAAGTTTTAGTTTTTCTCGCAAAGTGCCAAAATAAAAATAAATAAAATAATTAAAAAATAAACTAAAAAAACAAAAACAAAAAACACGAAACAAAAAATAAATAAAGCAAAACCTTGCAAGAACTTGCAAAAACTTGCAAAAACTGTTCGCGTTCTTGCAAATTCTGAAATTCTAAAAAAGTCGCGAAGTGCCAAAAAAGTCCGGGTTGGTTTTCTTGCAAAGTGCCAGGAAGTAAGGATTCTGTTCTTGTAAAGTGCCAAAATGAAATAAATTAATAAAAAAAATTTTAAAAATAAACAAAAAAAACAAAAACAAAAAAACACAAAACGAAAAAATAAATGAAGCGAAGCCTTGCAAGAACTTGCAAAAACTTGCAAAGACTTGCGAAAACTTGCGAAAACTTGTGACCATTTCTCCATTTCTCCAAAGAAGCGTTTTTGAAAATTTAGAAATTGCTGGGGGTATGTTCTTGAATGTGTCAGAAGTCGTAGTTGGCATGCGCAAGGTTTCAAAAAGTGTTTGTTTTTTTTGTAAAGTACCGAAATAAAAATAAAATAAAAAAATTAAAAATAAATAAATAAAATAAATGAAAAAAACAAACGAAAACAAAAAATGAAACAAAAGGAACAAAAGGAACGAAAAGAAACGAAAATAAAAAAGCGAAAAAAACAAAATAGAAGATTTAATTATAAACAAAAGATCTAATCTGATCTTGTAGTACAGAATTTGAACATCATCAAACTATTTCGAACTATTTCGAAAAATCAGTCTAATGCACGATCCAGGTTACAGATCTACTGATCCAGCTTGTTTTCCTAGTCCTAAAATAATTAAAAGGGTTCGAAATATTTCGTAACATATTTTGAAAGGGTTCGAAATATTTCGTAATATATTTTAAAATATTTCGAAATTAATTTCGTAATATTTCAAAATATTGATATTTCGAAATATTTCGAAATATATTACGTAATATTTTGCTTATATTACGGATCGTAAGACCTTACGTAAGATTACGCTATTATAAATTTGCTAATGTAGTTGGTATGCGCAAGGTTTCGAAAAGTTGGTTGTTTTTCTTGTAAAGTGTCAAAATAAAAATAAAATAAAATAATTAAAAAAAATAATTAAAAAAAATAAAAAAAACAAACAAAAACAAAAAAAACAAACAAAAACAAAAAAAACAAACAAAAACAAAAAATGAAAACAAAAAAGTGAAAAAAAAACAAAATATAAAATCTAAATAAACAAAAGATCTAATCTGATCTTGTAGTACAGAATTTGAACTTCATCAAACTATTTCGAACTATTTCGAAAACTTAGTCCAATGCGTGATCCAAGTTACAGATTTATTGATCTAGCTTGTTTTCTGGTCCTAAAATATTTTAAAAGGGTTCGAATATTTATGTAAGAAATTTAGCGTAAATTTATGATTTCTTATAGTTCATAAAAAAATTGTAAAAAATTTAGTGTAAACTTTCGCAAGTTTTTAATATAAGAAAATTGTAAACTTACATAAAAGGTTTAGTGTAAAACTATGCAAGTTTTACAGTGCATAAGAAAATCGTAAAATTATATAAAATTTTTACATAAATTTACGATTTTCTTACACATCATAAGACTTACGTAGTATTATGCTAAATTTTACGTAAGTTTACGATTTTCTTACATATCGTAAAAACTTGCGCAAGTTTATGCATATATATTTTTGCTGATATTATAACAGGTTATATTACTAAGTTCAATTGCTAAGATTATTTAACAAAGTTATAACAGATTTTATTATCAAGTTTAATTAATGAAATCATATAACTATGGTCATATAATTTTACTAATTAAACTTTGATATAACCTGTTATGACCTGGTCATATGCCAATACTGCCCACACCTGATACTCAATTAGCCAATCAAATTTTATATTTTTTAAAATTTATTCATATGTTTCAATTTATGAAATTGATAATAACTCTTGCTCTACTGAACCAATTTAGATAATTTAGCTACCAAAATGTTCATCTCACTGAGACGATTCTAACAAGCCCAAAATCGTTAAAATTTAATTACAGGGCCCAAGATCATTCAACTTTTGTGTAATTTTTATAGTAATTTTTTAGAACCACTAAGTAAATTTCTTTAATATTGAATAACTTTTGATTTGCTGATCTGTTTTGGATAATTTAACTACCAAAATGTTTGTCTTACTGGGACGATTCTAACAAGTCCAAAATTGTTAAAATCTAATTACAGGGTCCCAAGATCATTTATTATTTTAATAGTGATTTTTTAGAATCACTAAGTAAATTTCTTTAATATTGAATAACTTTTAATCCGCTGGCCCATTTTGGATGATTTAACTACCAAAATGTTCGTTTCAATGAGACAATTTTAACAATCCAAAATCGCTAAATTTTAATCACAGGATTCCAAGATCAATAAAGATTTTATTGTTTGTTTAACAATACAAATCTTTATCGATCTTAGGATCCTGTGATTAGAATTTAGCAATTTTGGACTTATTAGAATCGTCTTACTGAGACAAACATTTTGGTAGTTAAATCATCCAAAACAGGCTAGTGGATTAAAAGTTATTCAATATTAAAGAAATTTACTTAGTGATTCTAAAAAATTACTATTAAAATAATACAAAAGTTGAACTATCTTGGGACCCTATAATTAGATGCAATTTTGGGCTTGTTAGAATCATCTCAGTAAGATGAACATTTTGGTAGTTAAATAATTTAAATTGGTTCAGTAGAACAATAGTTATTAATAATTTTATAATTTTATACTTTTGGTCAGAATTATAAAAATTTTGACTAGAATTATAATTATAACCTGATATTTTTGGGACCCCGCCCACCTACTAAAAAATTACGTAATTTTTGAAAACCCCCTAAATTGGTAAATTAGTAAATTAATAAATTGATAAATTGATAAATTGGTAAAATAGTGAATTGGTTTCTGTAATACAAAACAGTTCAACTAATTAACAGCTCAGCTAACTAATGGCTGAACGGCTACCATATATGTTCGAAAATAAGCTACTACCTAAAATAAGCTACCCCCCTGATTTTTTTTAAAAATCTTAAAAAATTCGTTAGCAGTTGCTATATATAAAACTTTTTTCTACTAAGTAAACTTCAAAAAGTCGATTAAGTAAAGTTGTTCAGCGCATCAAAATATACCTCAATAAAAATTTAGTGTTATTTGAATAACTTTTTATTAGTACGTTTTTTAATTTTTTCAAAAAATGCTATATTTCGAAAATAAGCTACTTTACGATTTTTTTTGTAATTTTTTGGCCAAAAAAGGTAGCTTAATTTTGGACATATATGGTAGCTAAAAAATAGTTTAGCTAAAAAATGGCTTAGCTAAAATATAGCTCAGCTCTGTTATAGCCAGCTATTAGCCAAATAATGCCAGTATTATGCCAGTAATTTGTATTACTAGCTATTACTATGTATTTTTGAATTAGTACTAAGTTATAATATATAAAGTTTACATGTAATTCGAAAATATATAGTGATAGCTAGTAATGCAAATTACTATTTTGCTTAGCTAACAGCTGGCTATAACAAAGCCAAACTATATTTAGCTAAGACATTTTTTAGCTAAACCATTTTTTAGCTAACTATTTAACTATTAGTTAGCCAAGCTGTTTAGTAATGTGACCTGTTATCTGTTAAATATACCAGGAACATATAGTCTAGAATAGCGAGTTCACAAAATCTTGTATTTAATTAGGTATTAAAAACCTATAATTTCACATGTCAATATACTGTACTAGTATATCATACTTCTAATTTTTGTATATAATTTGGAATTTGTATTATTTTAAAAATATAATATTTTTTTTGGATTTTACATTTTTTTTAAAGGTTCTAAACTACCAACTAAATAATATTCTTCTAGATTAAACTTTTTTAAGCTTTTAAAAGAAGTTAGAAAGTTTAAGTTTTCTTTTAGTTTTTTATTTTTGTTTATTCTCAATATTTTAACTTTGTTGGTTTAGGAATTTCTTGTAAAAAGTTAGTATTGGTAAATTTATTACTAGAACAATTAAGTTTAACTAAACTAGAACATTGAATATATATCATATAGTGAAATCAGGTAAAATATTCTCTATTACTATCAGAATGCCATAAGATTCAAAATTGTATTTATTGTGATCTATTTTAATTTTGTTGAGTTTTTATTTAATATTCTATTTAGTAGTATCAACTTATCAAAAATTACTTTGCAGACAACTTAGTTCACAGAGAATTCAAGGTTATTTTATAATTAATTTATTTACTAATAGGTTTGTTTTATTGGCAGTTATTAAATAATATCAGATTTTACAACAAATTAATTCTAGTTATTGTCATTAGAGTTAAGTTTAAATTTACTATAAATTTTCAAAGTAGTGGACATGAGTATTGCTTTGAGAATTTATGGTAAAGCTAATATAATTTATGAAAAAATTGTTATAGTGCGCCAAGTCACTTCTCATCAAAAATTATGTAAATTTTAATAAATCTATAAGGGCGCTGCCAGGAATCAGCTGATTTGATTTTGGCCAAAATTTTGACCCCCCCTATTTTAGTTAGGTCTTCATATTAAATTTCCAGTTTTTCAGTCCCCCCCTAGGAAGTCAGCTGATTTCTGGCCCTCTCTTAAGGGTTTTATAATTTATTGCACCTGCAATACATTGCACCCCTTCTATTAATTAAAAATTTTGCCTATGAAACAAACCACCTTTGGAGTTCTAATAAAAAATACTCCTCATGAAATTTTGGCATAAACTATACTCCTGCTTCATCCCAGGCCTTAACCCTAACCCTAATATTAATTAAATTTTACTTTTTGCTTTGATAAAAATTTCTTTGTTGTTACACAAAATCAATGATCCATATAGTTATAATAGGGTGTGCAATATATTGCACCGTGCAATAAATTATAAATTCCAATCTATAAAATCTTAAGTTTTAAATATTTTTTAAAAATGTAACCGATAAAAACTATTGTTTTTCATTAGTAGTTTCCAAATTATCAGTTAGAATATTTAAAAAAGTTTATAAATTAAAGTTATAAGTGTTTAAAGCTATTATGCTTTCAAAATTTTGCCGTTTAATATAAAAAAATTTAAAAAACTTTTTTTATATAATTTTTTATCCAATCAGAATTAGTATATAACGCATTCTGATTGGCTTAAAAGCATTTATATATACCCAAATTTGACGCATTTGATGTGAAATTACTTGGTGCACTATAGCAAATTTGTTTGTAAATTAACTGTTTGTAGTATAATCTTGTTTGTAAATTAATTGTTTATGAACTAAATAGTTTAATACAAATTATATAACAAAGTAAAAGTAAAAAATAAAATAAAAATAAATTTGAACAGCTTATATGGTAATAAAGTTGATGTCAAGTATTATTATTAGGCAACATTATTGTAATCATTAATTACTATAACAAAAAAGGTTTTATTAGTAGAATTTAAGAGTTTATTTTATTACAATGAAAAAAGTAAAGTATAGGAAAGTATAAGTATATAAGTATTATATAATATATGTAATTGCAAATAAATATAAATAAAAAGAGCAGAAGTTAGTCTTTTAACTAGTAACAAATAAAGAAAAGAAAAGCTTATAGTAAAGATATTTATGCCTGAAAGTTGTTTTAGTGTATGTCTTGTTTTAAACAAGACATTTATAAATTGATAACTAGTTAAGCAAGGTATTAGTTACATTTATAACTGTCTAACTTTGTGATATGCAATGTTTCTGGTTTTAGCATAACTGTATTATATAGCTATCCTAATCTAAACAATAATAAATCAAATGTATAGACATTTAATGAATAATAACAGTTTATATTACTATTCAACCAATAATAGGTCACATTACTGCATCTGAATATACAGATAAATGGATAAACAGTTCTGATCTTTAAGTGTACTTGTAAAAATATAAAATGTAAAAACTTGAACTGAAATAATTTGCTATTTTACCATTCTACTATATCACTAATTTACCAATTCACCAATTCACTATTTCACTAATTCACCAATTTACCAATTACACCAATTATACCAATTTACCAGTTACATCAGTTACATTAATACTGATTGGTAATTGGTAAAATGGTGAAATCATTTTACTATTCTGATTTAATTTCACTAGCATCTATACTCATGATCAATGGGTCTTAAAAAAATGCTTTGAATCATAAAAAAAACAAATTGTATACAAAGTTTTTATAAATATACATGCTTAATACTACTATAATTAATATTAAAAGTAGTAATAATAAAAAATTTTATAATCAAAGTCATAAATAAGACTTGAAAAAAAGATACTTTTTAACTAATAAAATAATAAGCAGCATCCTTTAAGTTTTGCTATATTAATATATATATATACAATTATTAGTATTATCATACCTTAGCAAAGAGATATTTTGCTACTTAATTCATAAGGTAGATTAAAGCAGAGTGAGTTTTAATTGTCTACAAATCATATATTATATAGACAATCAACCAACAGATAAACATATTGCATAAAATTAGTCAATAATCAATTTTAATTTAAATTTTTAAAAAACAACAATTTAATATTATAGTTTTAGTTTTACTAAATTTTCAAAAAGATAATACTGTATTTTTTTTTAGTATAATTTTTGAATCCCTATATACAAATTCTTTTTTTTATTAGCTTTCAAATCTATATATACTCTATTTTTTTTTTTAATTAATATTAAAAATTGGGCATAAAGAACCTTTTAATTTGGAAATAAATGCCTTTACTTCATTAGCACAGTTTCTTTTTCTTTTTTTTTTTTTTTGTATTAAAGTTCCCGCTTTGGGTGAGAATTTATTTAATCAAGCCTGTGGATCAAGGGCACCTCTTTGGGCGCACCCACAATTGAGTTACATTGAATGAAAGTACAACTAGCTACACATACAACTTTTGGTTGTCTAATTTAAGTAGTCCGCCCGAAGGTTCTACACTAGTTGCCATACCTACAACCCAACTAGGGGATTGCCTATTTAAACCCTCTGGTCCAACGCTTCGCATGTCAATCCTACTTGTGATCACTGGTACAGCCCTCCAATACATTAGTCAGTCGAAGACAGTCCCGGATACTACCTACATCCCCTTAGGACTAATTTATCCTCGCGGGTAAACTTGGTAGAGCAGTCCCTGTCCCACACAGGTATTACCTACACTTCGGTAACTTACGCACTCACCGAGGCAAACAACTTGCAGTCAGGGGTACCTAACCGCTACCATTACCTACTTTTGCCCTTGTAAGGTTCATCCCGACCCCGGTACCCACCATTACTTTCCTACCGGTCAATCACCGGGTGCCCCAAACTTCCAAACCAGTTGGCCCGGAAGGGTTGATCTACCAAGCATTAGGTGCTACTATGGTTTTTCTTCCCCTGGTACCTAATTCCAGAACATAGGTCCTTTTCATCCGGTATGACTCCGGCGGCCAGGTTGGTGGACCCTCTCTTCCGAAAGTCATATCGTCCAGTTCTCCAGCTCTGGTTTCCGATATTCCGGTTCTGGTAGCACCGTCGAAGATCGTTGCTACCTCCTTACTCGGGACTTTCCAAATGGGTTTCCATTTCCCCGGTTCCTTGGATTTGTCTGTATCACCAGACACAACTTCGCCCGAAAGCTCCCATTCGAGATGGTAACCAAGGACTACAGGTAATATACCCAACCGATTGACAGGAAACGGTTACCGTAACACAGGTCTATTTTTCCAAAGCGTCGCCAGTGGGATTTGAACCCTAGACCTGCTACTTGGGGGTGACAACTTACCAACTTCCCTAAGTCGCCACACCCTCATTAGCACAGTTTCTTTTTTTTTTTAATATTCTAATATTTTTTTTATAGTTTTTTAGTTAGTTTATTTATAGCAAACTGTTTATTTTCTAATTTTTTTCTTTTTCATTTTGTTCTAATACTCTAATATTTACTAACTTCTGATCTTTATATTAGGAATAAGACATATTTCTTCAAAATAGATTAAATTGCTTTTTATAATTAAAATTTTTTAAAAAAATATATAAATATACTATAAACTTTAAGCTAAAGATTTTATTTAGTTTAACTAATTAACTTTAAATTAAATTTTTCAAAAATATAAAGCAAAAAAAAAAAGAAAAAAGTAGTACAAAATTCAAATTAAATTTTGCCAATTTTGTACAATTTTGAAATATAGTTTTGTCAAAAACAAAAAATTTTTTTTTCAGATTCAAAGTACCTGTTTTGGGGCATATACTTTATTCAGTTTATGCATCTGGATTCTACATGGATAAGAGTACAACTATTCACACGTACACTTTTGGTATCTAATTTAAATAGTCCGCTCGAAGGTTCCATACTAGCTACTATATCTACAACCCAACTACAGGAATTGTTATTTAAGCCCTCTAATCTTCTGCTTCCTATCTGACTTTCAACTGATTCACCGGACATCTGTATTACCTATATAATTAGTCCAGACGCCCCAGGTTTCTTTTTATAAAAGCCCTTAGAACTCTTTCTCATACCCGAAATGATCGAGCTTATTCTCACAGGAAACTTGGTAAAGCGGTACCTGTTCCACCAGGTATTCATCTATACTTCGGTAACTTACCTATTTATTAAGGCAAACAACTTGCAGTTAGGAAGTTATCCTGCAACTGCTACCATTATCTACTTTTGCTCTTATCCCTTAGATTGTAGTAGAACACAGACAAATTTGCCTGCGTTTTTGCACTTTTTTAGCTCTGATTTACTTTTTTAAAATGCTAAAATAATTAAATAAAACTTTGTACAATTATATTTGAAAATAAGGATTACTTTTTTGCAAAATTAGTTTTTATATTATAAGAAAATAAATTATAGTTACATATAAGCTGAAAATAGATAATTTTAAGAAAAAATTTTTTTAAAAAATTTTATTACAATTTTTCTGCGATCTTATTTAGTTTTAGTTTTAGAACTATAGTTCTTAAGACAATATTGTAGTTTATATAAAGGATGACAACTTTCATTATTGCAACTTTAATGATTTACTTGTAAAAATTAAGACTTGTATTAGAAGTAAAGATTTTTTTTATAGACGGGAACATATAAAATTTGAAAAAATCTAAAGAAAAATTTTAATAGTAAAAATGCCAATACAAGAACTTTAAACATTTATTAAATTAAAGTTTTCTAATGATTTTAAAAAAAATTTATAACAAAGTTACTAAAACAAAACTCAAAGAATATTTTTTACTTAGAAAAGATATGGCTAAAATCAATATTTAAAATTTTATTAAAAATTTTAAAATACGCAGGCAAATTTGTCTGTATTACAATCTAAGGGATAAGGTTCACTCTAATCTAATGTTGTTAGTCGAAATTATTTTTGCTAATGTCAAAATTTGTCTAAATTAATTTAGTCATTTAGACATTTAGACAATTTAATTTTTTAATAGTAATTTTTAAAAAAATAACAATGTCGAAATTGCCTAAATTCAATTTGCCTAAATGCCTAAATGACTAAATTATTTCGACTAACAACACTACTCTAATTCCAGTACCTACTATCCCTTTCTTACTAGTTCTTTTCTAGTATATCCCAGACTTCCAATTCAGTTGGCCCAGAAGGGTTAATCTATCTGGTATTAGGTACCTTATAGTTTTTCTTTTTCTGGTACCTACTTCTATAGCATAGGACCTTTTCTTCTAATATGACTCTGGCAGCCAGATTGGTGGATCTTGTCACTTAGGTCATAGTCGTCCAGTTCTCTGGCTCCAGTTTTTGATACTTCAGTTTCAGTAGCACTATCAAAGATCTTCATGATCTTCACTATCTTCTTATTCAGAACTTGCCAAATGGATTTCTGTTTTTCCAGTTCCTTGAATTTGTCTGTGTAATAATACACAACTACACCTGAAAGCTCCTATTCAAGATAATGTACCAAGGCTATAGATAATGTACTCAACTGATCAATAAGAAGCAGTTACTGGAACACAGGTCTATTTTTTTCAAAGCTCGCTAGTGGAATTTGAACCCTAAACCTACCACTTAGGGGTGACAACTTACCAACTTCTCTAAGTCACCATATCTACTCAAAAACAAAAAATTTATTAAATTTTTAAATTGGCAATTATATATAAAATTATACTATAAACAAATTTACTTTAAAGATATTAATGAAGTAATATACTCCAAAGTAATTCTAAAATTTACTTTACTCTATGTTTTGGTATAATACTACCTTGGTTATTAAGATACTTGTAATAGGAGTAAAATACTTTGGCTAGAGTATTATATATTTTTTGTTATATAAATTTATATTACAAGCTATTATTTACTAGCTCTTTAGTACAAGCATAACTTACTTAAGCTATCATTTGCTTTGCTCCTTTAGTACAAGCATGACTCATACAAGCTATCATTTACTAACCTTTTAGTACAAGTATAACTCAAGCTATCATCTATTTTGCCTCTTTAGTACAAGTGTAACAGGACCCTGGACATCTCATGTAGGTCATAACTGGATTTTGGCCAATTTTGGCCCAATTTGCTGAAAACGACAAAATATATTTGTTTAAATAACTTTTGATCGACAGTGCACGAACCCTTAAATCAACAAGACATAAATATAGCGGCCAAATTTGAAGCTATATTACACAAAAATACCCTAATATGATTGGTTAATATAAGTATATTTAAATTAGAAATATATATAAAAGAGAGAAAAAGAGAAAGAGAAAGAGAGAGAGAAAAAGAGAGAGAGAAAGAAAGAAAGAAAGAAAAAGAGAGAAAGAGAGAGAGAGAGAGAGAGAGAGAGAAAGAGAAAAAGAAAGAAAGAAAAAAAGAAAGAGAGAAAAAAAAAGAAAAAAAAGAGAAAAAAAAGAAAAAGAGAGAAGAATTAGAATTTTTATAATATTAAATTAAACTATAGTATATTTTTTTTTAATAATTATTAGTAGTTCTGGGCAAAATTAAAGCGGCCAAATTTTTAATTTAATTAATAAATTAGATTAACTTTAACAAGAAATAACTCTATTAAATACAAAAATTAGCTTCATAACTTTGTTCTTTAGGTTTGATTTTATTAGTCTATGAAGAGATTTGATTTATAACTACTTTAGTTTTTTATTTATAAGCTTTTAAAAATTGTATATTATAGTCGCTGATTAAAGAATTCGCGCACTGTAGTAATCAGATTTGAATAAACTTTTTTTTTTGTTGGATGTGCCTCACTGAGAGCTTTATTTTAAAAAAAGTTTGTTCAAATTGGTTCACTGGATGCCAAGATAATTGGCAAAACTGTTTTTTGCTTCTCAAATTTCAAGGGTTTTTGCTGAAAAAACAAGTATGATCTCTATACTAGATGTCCAGGGTTCTAGTGTAACTTACTCAAACAATTGTTTACTAGCCTTTTGATTATAAGCCATCTAAATTGCAAAAACATATACATGTATGTGTATAATATTATTTGCCTTTGTTAACTAGTTCACTATCTTTTTTTGTAATTTACAGTACTTCCTAATTGATACTACTAGCATAAACTAAATTCCATAAAAAGCTGTGACAAACTGGTTTTAGTATATATATATTCCTTGCACATGTACATACCTAATATTAATATGTAGTAAAAAATTGATATACATAAATTATTCGTCATTTTGGATAATTTATAGTAAATTTAATACTTATTAATTTTAATTTTAATTTTAATTTTTTTTTTCCAAGTCAAAGTGCCCACTTCAGGTAAGAGCTTTTTTATTCAAGATAATCAGACCCCGGACGCCCTACATGGAGGAACATCCGATATTTGTATATTGACGAGAGTACAACTAGCCTCACCTGCAACTTTTGGTTGCCTATTTAAGTAGCCATCTGAAGGTTCTACATATCTGCAACCTACATACTGGCATTGCCTATTTAAACCCTCTGATCCCTGCCTCCTGTCAGCCTGTCTTGTATCACTGGAACACTGTTCCGGATACTAACCAGTCCCTCTTAGGACTAGTTTATTCTGTAGGAAACTTGGTAGAGTGGTTCCGTCCCACACAGGTATCACCTATACTTCAGTAGCGTACGCATTTGCCGAAACCAATACTTGCAGTTAGGGGTGGTTACCTAACTGCTATCACTACCTACTTCTGTCCTTGTAGAGTTTACCTAACCCCAGTACCGTTCTATTCTTCTTTCGGTTTCTTTCACCCAGAAGCTTTCTTTCCTCCGGTTGCCTTCCTACTTCCTATCCGAGGACCTGGAAGGGTTGGTCTGCCCTGGCGAACTTAGGAGCTCCCTCCCCCTGGTACATGATTCTAAAACACATGTCCTTTTCCTCCGGTATGACCCCGGTGGTCCGGTTGGTAGGGCCCACCATAAACCCTTTTGTCGTAAGTCCGCTTCCGGGCAGTCCACTACTGGTCAGTCCCTGTTCGATTCCTATTAGGTACTGTCAAAAGTCCGGCTACCTCCCTACTCGGGACTTGCCAAGTATAGTTTCCCTTTGTCCTACGGTTTTGTGCGTAATACAGCACCTGCGCTCCCCAGGATCTACACGCCCTAGTTCTGTGCATAACACAGTGCCAAAGCTCCCAATATGAGTTGGTATAATCTAGGAAACAGATTTGTAAATCCGAGCTCAGAATCCGGGTTACTATAACACAAGTAAATTCTTCGAAATCGTCTCCAGTAGGATTCGAACTCTGTACCTTTGCTACAACTACTTGGGGGTAACAACTATCCAACTACACTATGTCACCACACCCCTTAATTTTAATTTTATTCAATAATTGAATTCTTTAAAAGTATAAATAAGTTTTTTAGAAAATTAACTTGCATTAGCCAATTAGACAAATTTCAGGCCATGATATTCATTATATATATAAAAAAATTAACTTAACAAATATTTTGCCAATTTGATTTTGGTATGTTTTAGAGTAACATTTATTATTTATGGAAATAGCTATTTCTATAAATAATAAATATTACTCTAAATTATACCAAAATCGAACTAGCAGAATATTTATTTGGCTAATTTTTTTATAAAATGTTTTAGAAATAATAATAATAGCTTAATAAAATTTAGTTCAAACAATTGATTTAAATCAACTAATTATATGGAAGTCTTATTATAAACTCTGAAGTATTATATAGTGCTTAGCATATAGTACTCTGGGCTAAACTCCGGTGTATAGTCTAGATTATGCTTTGGAGTATGCTCTGATTCTTACTTTAGTATAGTGTAGTATTAAGAGATAAGGTGCTAAAGTATACACTACACTTCTCTGGAATACTCTATTAATATTACTATTTTATTTAGTAGCAAAATATAGATTATTTTGACAAAAAAATAAGTTTACTATATGCTAAAGTTAAAAATTTTTGGTTTGTAATATAAAACCTCTTTTTTATCAAAATAATCTGTTTTGAGCTTCTAAGTAAACTTGTTTAGCAGATAATTCTACTTATATAAAAGTTGAAATATGTTTTTTTAAACCTTTTACTAAATAAAAAATAGTGTTAAAGTTAGACAAAAATTTTTTCTATATAGTAAAAACATTTTTTGTTTAACTTTAATTTGATTTTTTACTTAGTAAAAAGTTTGAAAAATATAATTTGAGGACCCTGAACATTAGTGTTTCGCAAAAGATCCGGGTCCAATCCAGTCCAGTTGACAGACCGGACCCAGACCCATGAATATACATCCCGGAAGGTCTGTCTGGGTAATACCTGGTCTGGACCATTACTTTTTTTTTTAACGAATAAATGATTGTATTACCATATTGCAATTTAATGGTATTTGTATGCAAAATTTTGCTTCTTATTGGATAAATGCATATGGCGAAGCAAGGTGTAAATATTATACATTATTTATTGATTCTTGTCATTCAAGGATTGACTGAATCCAAGAAAAACATATATTATACTTTGAAATTGGTATCGATATGAAGTTTACCAATATAAAAATACATATATTATATTTAAATATAAAATTATTTGTATTGTTATTTATTCTTGCAAAATATAGCTACACTTCCTCGAATATTTTGAATTATTTTTTCGGCAAGTGCATGTTTTGTTTTACAACTGGGGTTTTTTTGGAATTAATTTTTTGTATAGAAGATTTAAGATTTGGATCACTAAATAAAAAAAATTCTATTAAGAGCAGTGTCATTAATCACCTGATTATTTTTTATCAGAGGCCTACCCCCTCCCTCTTTCTCAATATATAAATAGTCAGGTTCTTATATATAATTTCAACTTTTTTTACCCCCTTCCCCCCCTAAAAAATCACCTGATTTTTGTTACTCCCCTAACGTTAATAAACAAAAAATTAAATTTAATATTGATAACACATAAGGGTGATGGGGGTATTGTTATACATGTTGGCAAAATCCCGACTTACTATAGTTTGGGATTTGTCCGTCATCCCAAATCCCAAATCCCAAATTCTAGTATTACTAATATCTCAAAAACTTTATTAATAATCTTTATTTAAACAAATCATATATATTCTTATAGTTATAAATAATATATTTACAAAATATTAAGATTATTTATTTGATTTAATCTTTTATAAATAGCAATTGTTTTTTTATTATTTGGAATTTGTCCGGGTTTTGCCAGCATGTATAGGTATTGTGGACAGGGTGGATATTGTGGACAGAGCAGATATCTTACAATCTAGTGATCAGAATTGGATGATTTTTATACCATTTAAATCAGCTCGGAGAGATGAATCGAATGGTATAAAAATTATCCAATTCTGATCACTAGATCACAAGATATTATTATTTATGCAAAATATAATTTTTATATATATTTGAATTTAATTAGTAAATCTGCAAATTTTTGGATAATAAACCTTTAATTATCTTGGGATCCCGTGATTGGATTTTAACGATTTTGCACTTAGTAGAATCGTCTCACTAAGATGGTCATTTTGGTAGTAAAATAATCCAAAACGGGCCAGTAGATCAAAAATTACTCACTGTGTCCACAATACCACCCTTTTTTCTAAAATTTAGTTTTTATGTTCTACTGTATTTTGTGTACTAATTATTTATATCTAAAACTATATATGATATAAAAATTTTTTTACAGTAATTTATTCTTTATTAAACATAGTTCAAATAATAAAAATTGTATAAAAATCTATTTGATTATTAAAAAGTTTTATTAGTAGAAACTTTAACCTGTCCACAATACCCCCATCTCTTTTAAATAATATTTTTTCCAAGTTTTTGTTTTTTGGCCTTCACATCGCCTGATGCACAGCAAACTTGTGTTCTCAAATTAGTTTTATCTCATTTAAGTAAATGAAGCTCTTCCATTATACCGATACAAAGTATCTTAAAAGTATTAGTAATCCAGTGTTTTAGCTTTTAATTGTACTAAAGGCTTGGATTTTTTAATATGTTTAAACATTCATTATAGTGATTAATACCAATTAAGCTTCGATTAATTTTTTTTTTGGTTGTTATGCTTTTTTGATATTCTATCGAAGGATTCGCGAGACAGAAAACTATATGTTTGTAACTCCATAATATCAATAAAGATTTATGCAATCATTAATTATTTATTTTTACTATACTTTATTGATGTATTATTAAACATAAAATTCCATCAATAACTCGAGTTATTGATGAATCAGTAAAAATCAGTAAATAATATATGTCAATCCTTGAATGACAAAATCAATTATTGACGCATAATCTGAATATGGTAATGTTCCTTTATTTTGTGCCGCATAAAATTCTAACTTTAATGTGCAATACCTGATTCTGTAATTTATTTTCTCATGGTTTTCGCTTATTGGATTTTCAGTATCCTATATTTTTATAATTGCTGTGTTTTTTGGCATAAACAATGAATTATTTGAATATAGGAATTATATTTCTGAATCATGCTATATTAATTCTAAAAATTCGTTGGCTCTAGCCCATAATAATAATAGTAATAATAAATATTCGTGCTTTTAAATTACAAGACTGCATGGTATTTTTCTACTGGATAACAATAACAATAACAACCTTCTTCTTTTCACTCACCTTTTTTCATCTTTTTGCCATTTTCTTTGGAATTAGTGGCTATAGCTAATTGAATTAATAATAAACTGCATTTTTTTTGTCATATTAAACAAGGCCTTCCATTTCTGGTTTTATGTGATAACATCGCGCAGTTATCTAACTTGCACATCAGTCTAAAATAACAATAAAGACCTTCTATAATGATAATGTCAAAAAAAAAAGATTAAAATCTGCATTTAATCAAAGCCTACATTTAGTAAAAGCCTGTACTTAAACCTGCATTTTAAATGTTCATTTTTCTTTCAGAAAAACATGAGAAAAAGTAAGTCTAATAAAAAAAATTCATTAAAAAAAAAAACTTTTTTATTTCGGTTTTTCCCCAGAAAAAACAGCGCTTTTAAAAAAAAAAATACATACATATACTCTTCGGTTAACACCTGTTTCTCTTGTTTAGTAAGGTTTTTTTTCTCTCTAATTACAGCCTATATTAAAAATACATGTTTTAAAAAAAAAGCTAGTTATTTTTGCATTAATATTTTGAAGTAATTCACTTAAACTCCAATATCACACTCTTAAGATAAATTTGAAGAGAACGAACCACTATTTTTGTACCATGGTGAATTTTACTCAAATGATTCATATCCAGATGAACCTTGTCTGAGTCAAGATAAATCGGACCAAAAAGAATCTTACCTGAATCAAGAAGAATCTTATCTGAATCAAGATGAATCATACCAAGATGAATTGGATGAATGTATCGAGATAAATTGTACAAAAATAAATCCTATCAAAGTAATTCATATTAAAATAAATCATGCCCTAATGAATCATACCAAAGTAATCCAAATAAATCATCATCCCAAGCAGAATTTTCAACTTGCAATGAAACCTCTACAAATGATGGGTAATATATGTAAAGCTTTACTTCTAATATTTTTTATTTATCAACTTTTATTTATCAACTTTTTATTTTATAGATCCATTGTGTAAAAGTATTTTGAAAAGGAAAAAGGCAAGACTAAATATAGTATTTGTAGCAGGTCACAATCTTATAATGATTGGACAACATCAAATTTTTTAAAAAATATAAAGGCAAAGTGCCTAAATTAGATAAATCAAATATAAAAAAAGGTGCTAATGTTTTAGAAATATTAAATAATAATGCTTGCTAACGTGAACCTTTTAATCAGCAAAAATTTACTGATATAATAAAAAAGTGGATTGTAAAACATAATTATCCATTTCAAATTATTGAAGATAATAAACTTATATCTATATTGACTTATTTAGAGCCTATTGCAGATGGTAAAAATAGAGCATTTAATATATTGGTTTTTTTTTTTGATTTCAAAGTGCCTGTTTTGGGGCATATACTTTATTCAGTTTATACATTTGGATTCTACATGGATGAGAGTACAACTAGCCACATGTACACTTTTGGTGTTTAATTTAAGTAGTCCGCCCGAAGGTTTCACACTAGATGCCATACCTACAACCCAACTACGGGAATTGCCTATTTAAACCCTCTGATCTTCAGTTTCCCACCTAAACTTTCAACCGATTCGCTAGAAGACTGCATTACCTATGCAGTCAGTCCAGACACCTGGCTCTTTTTTTGCAAGATCACTTAGGACTCCATCTTATACCTGAAGGTACAATCCGGCTTATCTTCAACAGGAAACTTGGTAAAGCGGTACCTGTCCTACTAGGTATTCACCTACTCTTCGGTAACTTATGCATTCACCAAGGTGAACAACTTGCAGTCAGAGGATACTCTGCAACCGGTACCATTACCTACTTCTGCTCTTATAAGGTTCACTCCAACACCGGTACCCACCATCACTTCCTACTGGTCCTTCACCGTTTTTCCAGACTTCCAATCCAGTTGACTCGGAAGGGTTGATCTACCCAGCATTAGGTGCCATTATGGTTTTTCTTCCCCTGGTACCTACTTCTATAACATAGGTCCTTTTTCTCTGGTACCTGATCCGGCAGCCAGATTGGTAAACCTTGTTTCTGAGATCGACGTCCGGTTCTTCGGCTCTGGTTCAATATTCCAGTTTTGGTAGCACCATTAAAGATCTTTGCTACTTTCTTACTTGAGTCTTGCCAAATGGGTTCCTGTTTTTTCGATTCCTTGAATTTGTTTGTATCACAGAACACAACTTTATCCAAAAGCTTTCATTCAAGATGATAACCAAGAACTACAGGTAATGTACCCAACTGATCAACAGGAAACAGTTACCAGAACACAGGTCTATTTTTTCAAAGCATCATCAGTGGGATTTGAACTCTAGACCTGCCACTTGAGGGGTGCCAACTTACCAACTTCTCTAAGTCACCACATCCTGCATTTAATATTAGTAAAGTTATAATAAAATATAGATACTTAAAAAGTTTTTTTTTAGTACCTTCTGCTGATCTTATAAAGCAACATATTGTAAATAATTTTAAGGGAGAGCGTGGTAAACTTCAAAAAAAACTACAAGAAGTTTCTGGATATATAGCTATCACAACTGATATTTGGACAACATCTAATTATGAAAGTCATTTATGGCTGTTACAATCCATTATCTAGATCAATTATAGAAAATAAAGCATATTCTACTTGATTTTATTTTTATGGAGAATTCACATACAGGTGTTAAAATTGCAAAAGCTATGGAAAACTGTCTTGACAAAAATAGAATACTCCCAAAAATCATGTCAATAACATGTGATAATGCATCTGTTAATATGAAATTCTTGTGCGAATTTTCTTGTTCTACAATAATGACTGGTTTTAGGTTTAGTAGTACACAACAATCAATACGATGCTTTAACCATAGTTTAAATTTAGCTGTTTAGTGTATTTTAAAAGTTGTAGGAAATGAAATACCGTATATTCCCGAAAATAAGCTACTCCAAAAATAAGCTACCCCCCTGATTTTTTTCAAAAATATCAAAAAACGCGTTGGCAGTTGCTACATATAAAACTTTTTTTTCTACTAAGTAAACTTCAAAAGTTTGATTAAGTAAAGTTGTTTAGCGTATTAAAATACACCTATAATAAAAATTTGGTGTCATTTGGACAACTTTTTATTAGTACGTTTTTCAATTTTTTCAAAAACAGCTATACGCTAAAAATAAGCTACCCTACGTTTTTTCATGTAATTTTTGGCCCAAAAAAGGTAGCTTATTTTCGGGAATATACGGTAGAAAAGGTTATTATATTAAGATTTTAATTTACATAACTTGCATTACATAATTTAGTTGTATAGTATTATATTTTATTAACAACAAGTCAAAATTCTTAATATTAATATACTGTACATTAAACATTTTTGTGCCTATTTTAAACAAGTTCTATAAGATTATATATTTACAGTTTTTTTTTATATTTTTTTAGTTGCATGAATTAATAAAAAGTATCAGAGGATCACGAATACACTGCAAAACATTAAAGATATCTAATAAGTTAAAGCCAATTCTCGATATAGCAATACGATGGAACTCTACCTTTGACATGTATGAGCGAGCATTAAAACTACGTACAGTATTGAATGCTATGTCTTTTTCTGAGACTGATTTACATCAATATATTTTGGTTGAAAATGAGTAGAAAATGATAGAACTTCTTGTTAAAGTTTTATTACCCTTTAAGGATGGTTAGTATAAATTAATTACTAAATGACTTTAATTAATAATTATATTGACTAAATAAAGTTAATTTTTTGAGATTAACTATGAAAATTATAAAAAAAATATATAATAGAAATAAATATACTCATCTTAATTTAATTCGATTTAGTGACTGTATTTATGTTATCATCAGAATATCCAACATTGTCAATGGTTGTTCCTTTCTATTATTTATTGCTTGAATTGCTTGAAGAAGCTAGAAAAAAAAATAATACACCAGAATGGCTTAAACAAGGATGTGAATCTGCATCTAATAAACTTTTAGAACATTGTCAAAAAACAAGCTTTTCATATATTGTATCAGTTGTACTAAATCCACGGTTTAAAATCTGATACTCTGAAGGACTTCAATGGCCATCCCAACTTATTAATCAAATTAAAGATATGTAATTGCCAATTCAGATAAGATCAGCAATATTTCTATATTTAGAATTGGGGCAAAACAAATATATAAACAAGATAGTACAAAATCTGGATCAGGCCTGTATATATAAAATTTTTATATGATTTAAAGAATTTTAAAGACGTTTTTACTCATATCTTCTTATCTACTAGTCTGATTTTAATGAAATTTTACAAGTAGATGCACAAGAACCTGCTCTACAACTTTACTTATATTAAAAAATAATATTTACTTAGTACAAAAAAAACTTTTTATTAGGCCTAAAACAGATTTACTAATATATTGTTTATATCTCCAATTCCAAATATAGTAATAATATAGCTATAGTGCTGATCTTATCCGGATTGGTAAGTATTTTAATTTATAATATAAAAAAGCATAATTAGAGGCCTAATTAGTCTTAATTCAGTTTAAATTTTTTTGTAACTGGATATCAATTAAAAATTATATTTATAATAAATATAGGGTACTACTATTTATACCATGGTTTTTGCTATTTGCACCATGGATTTCGTGTAACAGTAGATCATCAGTCAACATTTTCTGTTTACACCATGGTAATATATGTTGCACCAATAAAAACTCGCATTTTTTTGTAAATTAACAGTTATTGGCACTGTTAATGTCATGTAACATTACACAAATCTGCTTTTGGTAGCCTAATCTAATGTGGGCCAACCCTAACCCTAAATTTATAATGCGGGCAGACCCTTACTCTAATTTTTAAGGCCTTAACATAATGCGGGCCAGATTTTTGCAATTTTGTGTAACCTTGGACTATATTAATGTTGCACCAATAAAAACTCACTTTTTTTGTAGATTAATAGTTATTTCACGCCGTTAATGTCATGTAACATTACACAAGTCTTGGTTTGGTAAACTAGTAAGCCTGCTAATCTAATTTTATAACGCGGGCCAACCCTAACCCTAATTTTATAATGTGGGCCAACCCTTACCCTAATTTTTTAAGGCCTTAAAAAATTAGGGTAAGGATTGGCCCAAATTATAAAATTAGGGTTAGGGTTGGCCCGCGTTATAAAATTAGGTTAGCAGGCCTACTAGATTACCAAAACAAGACTTGTATAATGTTACACAACATTAACAGCGCGAAATAACTATTAATTTACAAAAAAAGACGAGTTTTTATTGGTGCAACATATATTACCATGGTGCAAATAGAAAAGGTTGATTGATGATTTACTGTTACACAAAATCCATAGTGCAAATAGCAAAAACCATGGTGTAAATAGCAGTACCCTAAATATACTAATGTATATAATATTTTAAATATTAGACAAAAACTCTTTCCGACGATCCTCTGGACCAAAATTTTTCATAAACGCCGACCTACGAAAATTTTGTAGTAGTATTTTTATACATAACAAAAACTTTATCTAGAAGCATCTTAGATACAGGACTTCAGATTGCATGTAAGATGACTGAAATAGAGCTGAAAAAGATTTCTCCTTGTGGGTTTGGTTCTCTGGGTGGAAGATTTCGTTGCTATGGAAAATGTATTAGAGCTAAAACTCTGGAGTTTTTTATCAAAAGATGTGGAAGTTTAGACAGAAACATACTTTTGGTTATCAATACTATTCTACAAAACGTAAAACTTACACTCTTTACAAGTTTTGGTGCCCTCGATATTTCTCCTTGGTTTTTTCAAAATTTTCGCCAAAAAGTGGGAAATCTAGCTTACCCCCTCTAAAAGATCAGCAATGTTTACTCCTCCCAATTTGGAAATGCACCTACTGAATCGGAGCCCGGTCACGAGTAAGTTTCGACGCCTGCGAAATAAACAATGAATGACATGTGAGGATGATCTGGTGAAAATACCGGAAAAAATTTCTTTTCTTCTAGAAGTTTCTTTTAGGCGTAGTTGTTTTTTTTCTTTTTCTTTTCCTTTCTTTGATGTACATATAATACTTTGACGGATATGGTTTCGTGTAGTATTATATAATTTTTATCTACTTTTTTTTTGCCCAGTGTAGCTTTTTATATTTTCTTTTGTTAGTTTACGTCATTAGCATAGAGATTTTCTTCGTTTCTCTCATCTTTCATTTTTATTATTTTTGCTAGTTTTGGTTTTTCGTCTAGGTTTTGTAGTTATTCCCCCTTTTTTTATATCTCCTTTTGTTTCTCATTTTATTTGTTTTTCTTAAATGGTTGATTTATCCCCACCATTGATGCTAGGTGGAAGAGATTTGAAGAAAAATCCTCTGTCGCTCTTTGACATGGGCTGACAAAGTTTATATCTGCTTTATCCGTAAGGTAGTGCGACCGGTCGCATGTAGGTACTCGTGAAGTAACCGCATGATGTCAAATTTTAGTTTAAAGTATCATGTATTAACGGGCTATAAATAGTACTCAATACTGGTTTTAATAAAATATCGGCAAGACGTGTCAAAGAGTAAAAAAAAAAAAAAAAAAAATTTTAAGTATTAAAGATAAATACAAAGATCAATATGCGCCTCTTCCCAGTCAGAAAGTAGCGAGCTCAACCAACAAACTATCTAAAAGTATCATATCATGAATTTATAAACAAACATGTACAGAACAAGAAAATGAACTTGATACATATTTAATGACACCACTTGTAGATGAAAATACAGACATTTTAGAATAGTAGCGGGTGAGTAAAAACAGTTATCCAAATCTTGCAAAATTTGCTAGAGATTGCCTTTCAATACCTGCCACTAGTGTTCCAAGTGAACAAATTTTAGCATTAGTGGTGATATGTTAACTAGCAAACGAAATTGATTGGAAAATGTGCTTGAGATTATGATGAAGAGAACTAGAAGATTAATTGATGATTCGCCACTCAACAGAAGAATGATCTTAGTATAACGTAATACAGATCACTATGTAAATTCTATATGTACGGAATGCAGCGGTCGTCCAAGGAAAACTTTTTATTTTACTAAGTTAATGAGCAAAGTCGATTAATTGAAAGTTGTAGAGCTCAATGAGACGATTCTAACGGTGGTTAGATAACCCAAATCGGTTCAGTGGATGCCGAGATATATTCGAAAAACGATTGGCCGCCTATATAAAATTACTATGTAAACAGATATAAATAGTCTGTTTACATAAAAATTTTATATAGTTGCCCAATCGTTTTTGAATATATCTTGGCATCCACTGGGCCGATTTGGATGATCTAACTACCGTTAGAATCGTCTCATTGAGCTCTTCAACTTTCAATTAATCGACTTTGCTCGTTAACTTAGTAAAATAAAAAGTTTTCCTCGGACGAACGCTGTATTCCGTACATATAGGATTTATATAGTCAGTGATGGCAATTTAATCGGCCAAACAAAATTTAATTGGCCATCGGCCAATACAAAATAATTTGGCCAAAAATGGCCAAATTTTACGGCCAAAGTTGAATGTCAATTGGCCAGGCCAAATAAAATTATTTGGCCGATATGGCCATTGGCCGATGGCCAAATGGCCAAATGGCCAAACGGCCAAATTTCTCTAAATAGTAATAAAAAAAAAAAAGTATATAAAAATACTGTATGAAAGCATATTACGGTAATATATATGATAACTTAAGTAATACTTGTTAAGCTATATAAAAAAAATCTAAGCAAAAGTTTAATAAGTTATATAAAAAATAATTTAAGCAAAAATTTTATAAGTTATATTAAATAATTTAACTGAAAATTAATAAACTATATAAAAAAGTAATTTAAAAAAATTTAGAAAATCATATAAAAGTATAATTTGAACAAAGGTTTAATAAGTAATTTGAGCAAGGTAATTTGTGCAAAGGTTTAGTAAGCAAAGGTTTAGTATAATTTGAGCAAAGGTTTAGTAAGTTTTATAGAAAAACTACTTAAATTAAAATTTAATAAATAATTTAAGCTAAGGTTCAGCGAGTTGTATAAAAAAATGATTTAAGGAAAGTTTAATAAGTAAGGTTTAGTAAGTAATTTGAGCGAAGTTCAGTAAGTAAGTTTAGCTAAGGTTCAGTTAGTTATCTAAAAAAATAATTTGGGCAAAGGTTTAATAGTAAGTAATTTTTTGAGTGAAGGTTTAGTATGTAATTTAAGTCAAAGTTTTATTATTTACTATGTATTTTGTTATTATTAAATAGTTAGTTGATTTACGCAATAAAAACTTTTACTTATTTCGTCAAATGGAAGTTTTTAAATACTCCAATTTCATTTCCAATTTCAAAATTTTAATACATAAATAAGATTTTTTAAATTCTAATTTATTCCAAAATATGCTATTTTTTTAATTCTAAAACCCTTAATCTATTATTTATTTTAAAAGATCGAATGATTTATTTTATTAAAGATATCTAAATCTGGGCCTTATTAAACATGAAGTTAAAAAGTATATAAAGCATATAAATAAACTTCATTCTAGCTATATCTTTAAATGCTTAAAGTTATATAATTAATTAGTAATAAACATGTATTAATATTGGACCAATCAGATTACTAGCTTTATTTGGCCGTTTCGGCCAAAAATGAAATTTATATTTTTGGCCTTTTGGCCTCGGCTATTGGCCGCAGCCATTGGCCGGCCAAATGGCCAAGTGACATCACTGTATATAGTGATCTGCGTCATGTTACACGAAGATCATTCTTCTGTGAGTGGCAAATCATCAATTAAATATATATATGGTGTAGTATCCAAATCAAAATTTCGAATTTTAATTCTGCAAAATTTAAGCTTTTATATCTTAACTAAATAAATTATTGGATTCTTTTTTTTTGTTTTTTTTTTTAACTAAAATTGATGTTATAAAAATAGTAACAAGTAAGTATTTATAAATATTTTCTTAGCAGTAAATAAATTAAGTTCTTTAAGTAGTTCTATAAACTCTAGGTTTCAAACTACCATAAAAACGATTGTAAACATTTGGTTTTATTTTATATTTCTTATTATATATTTTTAAATTAGCAGGAAAATAAATTGTCGGTAGTTGAATTTTGTTTAATTTTATTATTTCTCTGGCCTCATTGGCTAAAATGGCTTTTCTTGGTCTTTGAGTTTAACATTATTGAATATTTGCTTAACTTTGTTTAAGCTTCGAATAATGTCGTCTTTATAGGTGCAGAAACTTGGTGACGTATGGTCACGTCAAAAAGTTAAGTAGTTATGTCAAAAGTGTTATAACAGACATATGGGGTGATTTCAATAGAAATAGCCCATTTTTACAATTTTTTGAAAAATGAGCTTTTATTAGATTCATATAAATTTTGACATGATTGACATTTTTCAATTATAAATGAAAGTCGATTTGCATAATAAAAAATCAAAATAATGTAAAAGAAAAATTACACAAAGCTGCATAGAGCCAACATATTATAAGATTACTCGATAGTCACCTGTTTACCTTTAACCAATAAAAATCGTGAAATTTGATTAATCCCGGATCAGTCCAAAAATCAAAACAAACGATTAAACTCAATTATCTCAAAATAAAATATATGTAAAAATGTGCTGTTTCTATTGAAATCACACCATATGGTATAATAGCCGACGTTTCTATAACTGAGTTTTTGTATATAGCTTTGAAATTATACGCGATGTAAGATATAATATACATAATGTCAAATAAAAAGTTTATTTTTAATGAAAAATAAACAAATAAATCGTACGAAGATTAAAAAAAAATAAATACTTTTTAACAAAAAATAAATAAATAGATCATATGAAAATTAAAATAAGGAGAATGACAAAAATCAGGTAATTTTCTGGGTGGTAAAAAAAGTTGAAATTATATATAAGAACCTGACTATATATATATTAAAAAATAGGAGGGGTGGGGCTCTGATAAAAAATAATCAGATGATTAATGACACTGCTCTAAAAACTTTTAATAAATTAAATTAGAAAGTGTGCAATATGTCTTTAATTGAAACAAATTCTGGTGCTTCTACACTATTAGAATCTACACAATCAGAATCAGAAGCCAATTGTGATCTTCCACAAAAAAAAAATTAAAAGAGGTGGCCCTGTTTTCAATGAAGTATGGGACTATGTAATCAAGAGTGAAAGCAAAATGTTTTCATTGTGGAATGTGCTGGCAGAAAGACAGACCCTTTAAAAAAAAAGCCCATTAAATTATTTTTCTTCGAGAATTTGCATTAGGGGCATGCTATTTATTACGTAATTTTTACCATAGATACATGATCAGAGGTAGTAATCACGTCTATATATTATATTAATCAATCAGAATTAGATAAAATGATCACACCATATGGATAAAGGTAGCTACTAAGTAAAAAATATTACGTAATAAATAGCATGCCTCTTATACAATAAAAATTATATATTATATGTCAAATATTTAAATACAACATCAGCGAATTATATATACGTAATTTTACGTAAGATATTACAGCCTGTAATATTATGAAAATCTTACGATCAATGCGGTATATTATGTAATATATTACATTATATTACGGTAACATTACGGTTATTATTTCAAAATATTTTGAAATATATTGTGAAATATTGTAAAATAGACTAAAACAATACAAATTACCCTTCCCTATAGGGGTTGCGTACTCATGCAGATCAATAAACTAATGTGCACAGGAGGTAATATTTTGATATTTTCGCATTGTTTTGCAATATTTTGCAAATTTCCGCAAATTTTCAAAAATTTTTAAAAAATAAATTAACGATATATTCACATAATCATGCTTTTTTACAGGTTTTCGCAATATTTCACATAGTTTCGCAATTAAATATAAAATTTTTATTTTTTTATTTATTATTATAAATTATATTTTATATTTATTAAATATACATTTTTAAGGTTTAGGTCGCAGATAAGTATTTAGGTTTACTTAGATATATGTCTGAGTTTTTATTCTTAGCATTAGATTTAAAAAAAATGAAATTTCTTTCAGTATTGTAAAAAGTTTCTATTAAATTTAATAAAGATAAAAGCAAAGTCTCACCTTAATATTTAAAAAAAATATATATATATATTTTTAATTAATATTATATACTTTATTATATATAATGTATTATTTTTACATTATTACAAATATTTTAAACTACTTTCACACTTTGTTGCATCTAATTCTATTACTATATACAAAAAACTAGTCCTACACACTTATTTTCGCTCACCCCACAGTTAGCTACTATCTTTGCTTTTTTGTTTTCTATCGTTTTTGAAAGTATTAGAAGTTGTCATTAGAATGCGCAAGGTTTCGAAAAGTTGTTGTTTTTCTCGATAAGTGCCGAAATAAAATAAATTAATAAAAAACAATTTAAAAATAAACCAAAAAACAAAAACACGAAACAAAAAAAAATGAAATGAAACCTTGCAAGAACTTGCAAAAACTTGCAAAAATTAGCAAAAACTTGTGAAACTTGCGCCTATTTCTCTAAAAAAGCGTTTTTGAAAATTTAAAAATTGCTGGGAGTGTGTTCTTGAAAGTGTCAGAAGTCGTAGTTGGAATGCGCAAAGTTTCGAAAAGTTGTTGTTTTTTTCACAAAGTGCCAAAATAAAATAAATTAATAAAAAAATTTTAAAAATACAGTAAACCAAAAAAACAAAAACAAAAAACACAAAACAAAAAAAAAAATGCCTTGCAAGAACTTGCAAAAATTAGCCAAAACTTGCAAAAACTTGCACCCATTTCTCTAAAAAAGCGTTTTTGAAAATTTGGAAATTGCTGGGGTGTGTTTTTGAAAGTGTTGGAAGTCGTAGTTGGTATGCGCAATAGTTTAAAAAGGTTTGTTTTCTTGCAAAGTGCCAAAATAAAATAAATTAATAAAAAAATTTTAAAAATAAACCAAAAAAACAAAAACAAAAAACACGAAACGAAAAAATAAATGAAACGAAACCCCACAAGAACTTGCAAAAACTTCAAAAACTTGTGAAAACTTGTGAAAACTTGTGCTCATTTCTCTAAAGAAGCATTCATAAAAATTTAAAAATTGCTAGTATGTGTTTTTGAAAGTGTCAAAAGTCGTAGTTGGCATGTGCAAGGTTTCGAAAAGTTGTAAGTTTTTCTCGCAAAGTGCCGAAATAAAATAAATTAATAAAAAAATTTTAAAAATAAACTAAAAAACANGCGCAAGGTTTTGAAAAGTTGTTAGTTTTTCTTGCAAAGTGCTGAAATAAAATAAATTAATAAAAAAAATTTTAAAAATAAACTAAAAAATAAAACCAAAAAACACAAAACGAAAAAATAAATGAAGTGAAACCTTGCAAAAACTTGCAAAAACTTGCGCCCATTTCTCTAAAAAAGCGTTCTTGAAAGTTTAGAAATTGCTGGGATGTGTTCTCGAAAGTGTCGGAAGTCATAGTAGATATGCGCAAGGTTTTGAAACGTTGTGTGTTTTTTTTGTAAAATGCCGAAATAAAAATAGAAAAAAAACAAACAAAAACAAAAATGAAAAACAAAAAAGTGAAAAAAAACCAAAATAGAAGATTTAATTATAAACAAAAGATCTAATCTGATCTTGTAGTACAGAATTTAAACATTATCAAACTATTTCGAACTATTTCGAAAAATCAGTCTAATGCGCGATCCAGGTTACAGATCTACTGATCCAGCTTGATTTCCTAGTTCTAAAATATTTTGAAAGGGTTCGAAATATTTCGAAATTACTTTCATAATATTTCGAAATTTTGATATTTCAAAATATTTCGAAATATATTACATAATATTTTGCTTATATTACGGTTCGTAAGATCTTACGTAAGATTACGCTATTATAAATTTGCTGATGAATGTATTAAATGCTATAGCATATATTAAATATTATAACACATATCAATTGTTACAGCACATGCAAATAAAAGTTATATATTACATTTCAACTATTGAAATACAATATATTAAATACTAAAGCGAATATTAAATATTATGGTACATGTCAATTGTTACGGTATATGCAAATATTACAGCCCATAAAAGTTGTTACGGCATATGTGAGTCGAGGTCCTTTTGACATATCGTCATATCTAAAGTTACAGCTATTGAGATGTAAAAAGGGTTATGTCACCAATCATATTCCTGCACCTTAGTCGTCTTCTTCATGGCAAGCAAATAAAAGAAAAGTTATTGCAACGGGATGAGCGAGACCAAAATTGCTCACTTCATCCTACATATAATAACAGGCTTGGGCTTTGCATTCTGCAAAAAAAATTAGGGTTAGGGTTAGACAAAAATTTTTTAGTGGTCATGGTTAGGGTTAGGGACGGCCGTTTATAGCATTTGATTGTTTGATTACGTAGTGTCAATTGGTTACACAAAATACGAAAATTTTAAAAAATCCACTAAAAATCCTGATTTCATAAATGTCACCTGATATTTGTTTACATTTTTTGGCCAATCCAAATTATATGTGATTATTTTTTTGTTGAATAAAATTATTATAAAGAATAAATGATTACCAGTATTAATTTTATGCTGATTGCAATTTTATTAATGACGTTAGTCAATTAATAAGTTGAGAAATGATACAGAGCATATACATATCTCTAATTAAGAGAATTTTTAATCACTAGCCTAGTCTGAATCTTTATTGCCGTACATTAAAGTTGTGATGCGAACTAAAAATTAGAGTTTTAGTAACAATAAAACTGTAGTTAACAGATGAACAACCACAAGATACCTGCAAAATGGCAAAACCAAAAAAAAAAAACTTCATAAACAACAACAATTCTAGTAAATAGCGAAACTGGAAAATAACGAAAGAAAGACATACCCTAAATTAATAATAATCAAAATGCACCAATAATGATGATGCCAATGAAGACTGAAAGATACCAATAATGTCGACAACCAAAAAGCACCAATTACAACAATGCTAAAAGAACAATAGACATCAACGCTACGTCACTAACTACAGAAACAAACTATAAAAAAAGCAATAAATAGAAAAAATTTATTAGCAAGCTCTCTTAAGTATTAAGATTATTAGATTTCACCACACTTGAAAGATTTTTTTTCTACCTGGTATATCAGAAAGAAATAAACGACCACTATGCGGGATTGAAAAAGGTAGATGACTCAGAATATATTTGTTATAATTCATGAAGCTGAATATTGGCTCAGTTATGTAAGTTTCATTGATTTTACCAACTTCTATTTGAGTGTAATCAGTTGACACGGAGTTGGAAAAATTATCAAGAAAACCGATAAGAGAACAATAACAATTGATATTGAAATTTATATATTTTTTTCAAAAATAACGTTATATCAAATGCTAAATTGGAAGGTCAAAATACCGGTTGCCGCCCACACAGGGTCTCTTATATAGGTTTTAATAAAATCTCACTGATATGAAATTAATTTATTGCACTTTGCAAAAGATGTAGTCACAATATCGTGTATAAGCCGAAGATTTTATAAAAAAACTACACTTCAGACTTTCAAGCTTCAGATCCAGACTAGAACTGAATCTTAGTTATAAAAAGACAGACCCTAATTTAGATCCAGTTTGGTTTCTGGACCAGATCTGGATCTTTAAAAATATCCGCCCAGTCTGGTTCTTGCAGAACACTAACAGACATCTTTTATATAGGTCATAACTAGATTTTGGCCAATTTTGGTCCAATTTGCTAAAAACGACAAAATATATTTGTTTAAATAACTTTTGATCTAATAATTAGAATTAATAAACTTTTTTTTGTTAAATGTACCTCACCAAAAGCTTCATTTTTAAAAAAAGTTTGTTCAAATTGGTCCACTGAATGCCAAGATAATTGGCAAAACTGTTTTTTGCTTTTCAAATTTCAGGGGTTTTTGCTAAAAAAAAACAAGTATAACCTCTATACTAGATGTCTGGGGTCCTATAATTTGATTTCAAATCAAATAAAATTATCTGCTAAACAAGTTTATTTAGAACCCAAAGCAGGTCATCTTAATAAAAAAAAGATGGTTTATATTACAAACCAAAAATTTTTAATTTTAGTATATAGCAAACTTATTTTTTTGTTAAAATAATCTATATTTTGCTACTATATAAAATTGTTTGAAGTATAATTTTATATATAATTGCTAATTTAAAATTAGCAAAATTTTATTTTTAACAAAGTTACATTTTGAAATTGTACAAAATTAGCAAAGTTTTAATCTAATTTTTGTACTAACTTTTTTTTTTCGCTCTATATTTTCAAAAATTTAATTTGAAGTTAATAGATAAGCTAAATAGAATCTTTAGCTCAAAGTTTATAGTAAATTTATATGTTTTTTTAAAAATTTTAATTATAGAAAGCAATAAATGAAATATATATTCTATGCTTAATATATTTATAACTACTTTTATCAAGATTTTAATAGTCAATGATTATTAAGAACCATAGCTATATTCATGAAATATATGTTTGCATAGCAATATATAATTATTATAGAACAAGTAGCTATAATTAAAAAAAGTAAGCCCAGAGCAAGAACCCAAATATCTCTTATATAGTGTTATCCTATATCCACTTCTTTAAAGATATTAGGTAACTAGAGTGATCTTAGACAGTGAACACTTTGTGTAACTTCAAACTTTGTTACTATGGTATATCTAAGTCAGTATGGCATTTTTTAAGTAAACTTAACAAAGAAGATTTAAGACAATTTGCAATTACGAAAGAGGCTACAATTAAAAGTATATGAGGATACTAATAACTGTTTGATTTGTGTAGTTAATAGTTGTTTTATTTATTGAAAGAGTATGAAGACTTAATATGGTCCACATCGGCCGCTTTTATACTTTTTGAAATTTTACAAATGTAATGGTTAATATCTTTTACATGTGTAATATATACTACAACTACTATTAATAAAATATATAGTATAACTAGTATAAATATAATATATGTAATAAATGATATAAATATAATATATGAGATATCTAGAATATAAGCTATAAATATAACATCTTTCAGATATATCAGATCTACGATTTTTGCCCGCAGCAATCTCCTAGCCAATCAGATTGCTGATCTATTAATAAGTATAGGAGTAAATGTTTGACAACTCCTATCTTGGCAACCAGAGGTCATACAGGGACGCACTATAGCTCATTCGAACCGTCTCAGCGAGCTGAGTCGAATGATAGTGGTTTCATCGAATTCGAATTACTAGTTCAAAAGTTGGGCCCGTTTTTGTGATGTTTTATAGGTCAACAATAGGTTATAACTAATTTGTATAAATTTAGAAGTTTTTGCTATCTTTAAAAATCAAGTAAATCAGCTAAAAAGAATTATTATATATAAATTTTTAGTAATTTGCTAAAAACTAAATTATAATATTAAAAATATTTTTGTATTATAAATATTGCATATTACTTTACAATTTTTCTGGATTTAAAATTAATACTTGTTGTTTTAAAATTTATGCCAATTGAAATATAATATATGTCAATTTTTATTAAGCTCAATATGATAATATTTGATGATGAATTGTAAAAATTCTACTATATTACAGATTAAAGGTAGGATAAATATAGATTATTTTCATATAGAATTATCATACAAAAAAAATTTCATCCATGTTTCATAAATATGCTACTAATAAAATTTTTTAAAATTCAATAAATTTTGATCAAAAATTTGTAGAATGTTGATTAAATTCTTCTACTTATAGTAATAAAACTTTAAACCTGTACTATTTTAAAAAAAACTACTTGTATATATTGCAAAATTTGCTTAAGTAAATTGAAATTTGTCTAGGCAGTACAAAGAATTTTTTGTTCAATTGTTGCTCTAGAATAAGTAATTACCTAATCAAAATTAATTACAACAATATATTTTCAGTTTGTACAAGTTTTATTTTCATATATAAAATTTATAAACCAGAATATTTTTTCAATACAGATCTCTTCTTAGGTATTTCCTTACTTATCTAGATCTTTTGCTTCCTTTATCTTATTAATTTGTTTTGCCTTAACTTGCTTTGTAATTCTTCTTTTGATTATTTCATTTTTTGCAATTTTGAATCTAAAGATCTTGTACTTTTTTTTTTATACTAGGCCAGAACAATTTTTTAATGATAAGTTGTTTATTTTTATTTTTACTATATTTATATTTTATTATCATGACTATTAATTAAATCAGCCATTCTACTTTGGGTTTGAAGATCTCTTGAGCTTGGATGTCAAGTTTCAAATAAGTGTTTTTATTTCATTCTTCTAAGCTCTTGTTTCTTTTTTTTTTTCCAGTTACAAGGTGAGGTCATGCCTCGGTCTTTTTATTAAGTATAGTTATTATTACAATACATATCGGCCGATTTATGGAATTGGACCTTAATTTAGTCCCCAAAATATTCAATGATCTGCAAAAAGTCACATGTTGATTGGGTGTAAATAAAAAATATACCCCAAAATCACATGTCAAATTCGTAGTCTCCTCTAGAGAATATAATAAAACCCATGAGCCTACCTCAAAAAACCCATGAGTTTTTTTAGAGAGATTTGAATTTAATAAAAAGTAAGAGAAGTTTATTTTAAATTAAAAACTTTTTTTTAATTTTTTAAAAATTTAAACTTTACAAAGTTTAACTTTTTAGTTTGTTTAGATCTCACGATGCGCACTTAGTGATCTTGCGGCTTAGATCTTGCGGCACATATTTAGTTTTGTTTAGATCTTACAAAATATGTATTTAGTTTGGGCTTTGTAATGTATTTTGACATATATTTAGTATTAGCAATTTGGTATTTAGCTTGGGTTTCGTGATATATATTTAGCATAAATTTCACGGTATATATATTTATTTGGGTTTCATGATATATATTTAGCTTGGGTTTCAAAATATATATTTAATTTGGTTTTGCGCTATAACGGGTTTTGTTATTATTACTTTGTAAAACAATATTTCCAAAATAATTAAAATAAAGACCGATTAATTCAAATTATCATGTAGCAAAAACGAATTAATTCAAAATCCCGCGAAAACAATTAAAAATTATTAAATGATATACCAATACTAGTCAAAATTAATTTATTTGAATATTAATATTAATTACATCACCACGTTACATTATTGGCTCATTATTAAGTAACTATTTGTTTTATACTTTTATTTTTAGTAACACTTATTATGGCCTTTAACCCAGTACAGCTTGTGTTGCTTCGCTTACGTGTTTTTGACAGGAAATGAAAACAAAACAGCAAGCACAATAAGTATATCCACCCGTAGTTGAAAGTGTAATTCGAAGACATGCAAATATTATTTAAAAAAAATGGTCGTTAGTTAGAACATGAAGAAACCCCAAATCCGGAGACTAATTCCAAGAACACAACCTGAAAAAGAAAGGTGTTAGTAAATATGAAGAAACAAAAAAAACATATCCTAAAACCGGAAGCTTAATTCAAAAAGGCAAGCGAAACCTATCTAAGAATTCGAAGAAACAAAAATGACGCCCAAAACCAGAAGGTAAACAAAGCCCATCTGAAAAAGAAATGAGCTTTAGTTGAACATGAAGAAACAAAAAATACTAGCTAAAACCAGAAGCCTAATTCCAAGAAGACAAGCGAACCCACCTGAGAACACAAAGAGAGCAAATACGACATCCAAAACTGAAGCTTAATTCCAACAAACGAAGCCCATCTGAAAAGAGAAATGGGCGTTAGTTGAATACGATGAACCACTTTGCCTAATTCCAAAAAGAAAAGTGAAGCCTCCTAAAAACACAAAGAAAACAGAAAGACACCCGAAACGAAAGGCTAATTCCAAGATAGTACTGTAGTAAAGGAAATAGCGTTGTAAAAAAAAAAATCAAATGATTATCAATAATCATTGATTGTATATATACCCATGATTGAATCGAAATTACTGAAGTACCGAAAAACCCAAAGAACATCTAAAGAAAAAATAAAGTTAATAGAAAGCAAACAATATGAAAAAAAAACACCAAAAAAGAATTAAAATCGCTGAAAAAAGTACTGAAAACAATGCAAGTCCATTTCCTTCCCGACGATTGTAGATAATTGTAACTAGAAGAAAAATTGGTTAAAAAAAAAAAGATCAAAAACAAACAAATAATTTATACTTATCTATATGTCACGTGGCTAGTTGCAAGCAGTCTTGACTACATACTTCGTTACTTGTACATAGCATATAATAAAATAAGCTTGCGTCCTAGATTACTTTCAATCGGCTTAAAATTTTAAAATTATGCTTGTAATACAATCAAATTAAATATTAATATATATATGCAGATCATTTTGAACCCCAAAATTTTTAGGATATTCTAAAAATCACTGATATGTTCATGACTATTGTATTAGATTACTACAACTACCAAGTACTGAAACTTAGACTATTTTATCTACGACCTAAACCTACCAGAACATTCTATATGTCCCACTCATATACTCAACCTGGATTTTGTATCTTACTTGTCCACTAATAGTACCTGTAGTGCTGCTGCCGCCAGGTTCGTATCACAACCTATTTTTTTTTAATACTGCCGCAACCTGGCCCGTATCTCAAACCACTACTCTTCTACTAGTATGTGTAGCATGATACATGCCCTTACAAAGTTCACCAACCACGGTACTTCTCCCATTTCTCTTCTGGTTTCTTTCCAGTTGCTTTCTTTACCCTATCTCATTTCCTTTCTCCCGGTTATATTCCTACTCCCAATCCAAGGACCCGGAAAAAGTGGTCTGCCATTGGCGAACCCAATGGTCTCCCTTCCCTTGGTACATGCTTCTGTAGCACATGTCCTTTTCCTCCGGTGCGACTCTGGCAGTCTGATTGGTAGAGCCCCGCCATAGCCCTTTTGTCGTAAGTTTGCTTCCAGTCAGTCTGCTTCTCGGTAAGTTCACTTCCGGTCCGTTCCCATCTGATTTCTGTTTAAGTACCGTCGAAAGTCGGTTACTTCTTTGCTCGGGTCTTGCCAAGTATAGTTTTCTTTTGTCCTACGGCTCTGTGCATAACACAGCGCCTGCGCTTCCCAGGATCTATGCGCCCTAGCTCTGTGCGTAACACAGCTCTAGAGCTCCCAATGCGAGTTGGTGTAATCCAGAAAACAGATCTGTAAATCTGAGCTCAGAGTCCAGGTTACCGTAATGCAGATAAATTTTTCGAAATCGTTTCCAGTGGGATTCGAACTCTGTATCTTTTGTTACAACTAGGGTTCCAAACCGGTTTGAAAATCTCTATTCGTGACCCGTCGGGTCAACCGTTTTTTCAGCCGGTTACCCAAATCTAAAACCCGGTTACCGATTAAAGCAGGTCACCTGTTATAATCGGATAACCAGATACCCGATTAACTAGATCAACCTATCTTAAACATTCATTTGCATAAATAAAAAATATAAAATTTCATATATAGAAATAACATGAATTTGCGCAAATTACTTTATAAATTTAAATAAAAAAACCTCTGCAAAATTAAAAAATTTGAACAATTTTTACATTTACCACGTAGAACACGCTCACATTGTGGTGTACATAATAAATTACTTCTTTTGACGATTTCAATAATTTCGAAGGCTAATGTGCTTTTAAAACACTCTATTCATGAATGTATTCATAAATGGCGTCATCAATTACTGTTTGCAAGATAAAATAATAATGTAATACCATATACAAATCTTTTAAATTGTATGTTGAAATTTTATTACAGCATAATAAAAAAATTTTTCACCAGGTTTTTGTCTAGACTAGTATGCTTCGATTCTATAATCAAATAAGCTTGCATCCCTAGGCTGTTTTCAATTTTTTTAATTACACTAACATAAAGAACTTTAAAATTGAGTTATTCAATATTTGAAATTTGGTTATATGAATCGCTTGAATTTTTAAGTGCTGTTAAACATTAATATATTAATTTCGATCCATTAAAGAATTTAAATAGTAAATGGCCCTTGGGTACTTATAAAAGATATATATAAATGATTCATAGCCTTGCTAAATGCAGCTAATAGAACAATATCGCTATTAGTCACATCATTTTGATTATCATCAGGCTGGGTTCTATTATGTTCTTCAGTTGATCCTTGAAGAAGTTTGTATAAATTATTAGAAACAATTAATTGATTATAATTTTAATGTCTTTCACAAAGAGAATAAACTGTTAAAGAACGAAGGTTAGCAAGTTCAGTAAAATATAGAAAATAAAATGTAAGTTGTCTAGCTGCTTCTTGTGCACTAGCGTGCTGCCACCTCTGAGTTTCTTTTGTTTCACAAGATTCCCTCGTATTTTTCAACTAAATTTTCAAAAACGCATGGAAGTTCTTGTGCTCTCATTCTTTGAGATTCCAACACTATAAAAATGTTTAATTAGTAATTCGCGAGAGATGGAAAGAATTACTATAGTAATACTATATATACATGTGGGGATATTAAATATAATAAAAACAATTAATACCTATAATCTAGAGCCAGAATTAAAATTTCTCAATTCCTGTTAAGTTAACATCTTTTGTATTGCTAACCAAACTGTAGAGGCAAGTTTTCTCTTTTTAATAGTGGTAAAATCATCAAAATTGGCCTAATATATCAAGAGATATTCTCATTTTTGTCTTTATGATTATATGAAATTTCTTTGCAGATCTGCAAAAAAATTTCATATGATCATAAAAACAAAAATGATAATATCTCTTGATATATTAGGCCAATTTTGATGATTTTACCACAATTAAAAAGAGAAAACTTGACTCTAAAGTTTGGTTAGCAATACAAAAGATGTTAACTTGACAGGAATTGAGAAATTTTAATTCCGGCTCCAGATTATACATATTAATTGTTTTTATTATTTAATATCCCCATTTCTATATATAGAAATTCTGTACATCTCTCGCGAATCACAAATTAAATCTTATTTAATTAACAAGATTACGGACTTATTATATAAAGAAGACCTACGATTTCAAGTCTCACTTTTTCGACAAGAGCTATAGGGTGTGTTTAAGGGGTAAAAATTACGAAATCATTAGTACGTGAGAGCTAATCAGATTATCTGTTAATAAATGGGTGACCTGTTTGTTAACGGGTGACCTGTTTATTAACGGGTGACCCATATATCATTTTTAAACTGGCTTGTCAAAAACATGACCCGGTTGGTAAATTTTCGGGTTGGGTAATCGGGTACACAGTTTTCCGGGTCAGAGGTTGGAACCCTAGTTACAACTACTTGGGGATAACAACAATCCAACTATACTTTGTCACTACACCCCCAAGCTCTTGTTTCTTTTATTTTAATTTTTTCATAAGATATTAAGAATTTTTGCTAGTTTATAGCAGAATGCCAGACTATTGTTCATAGTTTTTGTTACTTTTTAATTTGTTGTTGGCATGAGACTATAAGATATAGTCAACTCTCTCTAATCTGAACTGCCAGGACTGCTTTTTTTTACTATATAAAAAGTTGAAAAAATTTAGTTTTCAAAAAGTTATATATAGCTTATCAGAACTTTATAATAAAATTTACAGATATTTTAGAAGATTTTGTTCAGTTTAGAGAGAGTTTAATAGTGTTTGGTTTAGAGAAGTTCAGATTAGAGAAAGGCAACTATATATGTTGCTAAAGATAAATATTAGACTATAGTCAACAGGACCCCGATATAACTCAGATCTGAGTTTGTATAATTTTAGCAGCATTTTAGCCAAATAGATGTATAAAATAGAGCAAAATTTGAAATTTTACTATATAAGCATGCAACGTTTGATAAATTTCTATACAAAATTTCCTTTTTTAGAATTATCTAAGTTGTATTAGAGTTCTTTGGGTTCTAGTCAACCCCTCTATAGTTGTTTCCTCTATAGTTGTTTCCTCTATAGTTGTTTCCTCTATAGTTACACTTTTAATATAGGGTAGAGATATTTATCAGGTGATTTCCACCTCTTAAGAGAGTATCCCCCTCCCCCCACCTGATACTAAACTAGCCAATCAAATTCAAGCAAATAATATATACAAACTGAACCCAAACCAAACTTTAGTCAAGTCAGAGTTTGATCCAGATTTGGTCCAAAGTCTGCAGGCTGGTCTTAGTTTAAATATGTTTATGTGTATATTTTGGCGCTGAACAAGTTTACTTAGTGCATAAAGTTAAAATTAATTAGTAAAATTTTGTTAATCATAAGATTTTATAAAATTTTTATTAATAAAATTCTATAAAATCTTATAATTCACAAATTTTTATTAAATAATTCTAAGTTTATGCACTAAGTAACCTTGTTTAGCATCCAAAAATACATCAAATCGGCATAATTATTTTTATTTTACTTGAATTTTAGATATTAGATGCATAATTTTTGATTTTTGGTCAAAAAAGTCAAATTTAAGCATCTTTTCTCCAAATTTCAAGTAAAATAAAAAATTTTATGCCGATTTGATGTATTTTTAGGTGCTAAACAAGTTTGCTTAGTGCATAAAGTTAGAATTAATTAGTAAAGTTTTGTGAATCATAAGATTTTATAGAATTTTATTAATAATATTCTATAAAATCTTATAATTTGCAAATTTTTATTAATAAATTCTAACTTTATGCACTAAGCAACCTTGTTTAGCATCTAAAAATACATCAAATCGGCATAATTATTTTTATTTTACTTGAAATTTAGAGAAAAGATGCTTAAATTTGATTTTTTTGATCAAAAATCAAAAATTATGCATCTAATATTTAAAATTCAAGTAAAATAAAAATAATTATGCCGAATTGATGTATTTTTGGATGCTAAACAAGTTTACTTAGTGCATAAAGTTAGAATTATGTAATAAAAATTTGTGAATTATAAGATTTTATAGAATTTTATTAATAAAATTCTATAAAATCTTATGATTCACAAAATTTTACTAATTAATTCTAACTTTATGCACTAAGTAAACTTGTTCAGCATCTA
>QKWP01000033.1:358383-370709 GCA_003550325.1 Gigaspora rosea
AGAAAAGATGCTTAAATTTGACTTTTTTGATCAAAAATCAAAAATTATGCATCTAATATCTAAAATTCAAGTAAAATAAAAATAATTATACCGATTTGATGTATTTTTGGATGCTGAACAAGTTTATTTAGTGCAAATCATTTTCAGAGATTAATATAAAATAAAATTTTAATATTTTTAATTATTATTATTAAAAATTTTATATAGTTATTTTGGGCAATTTTAATTGGCTAATAAAACTATATTATATAGCATCTGATAATCTCTCTGACTCCCTCCCCCTAAAAAATCAGGTGATAAATGTCTCTACCCTAATTCAGGGCCGATGATTTTCTGCGGTAATAAAAGTCAAATTCTGCGGTGTTTATTTTTAATTTCTGCGATATTCTGCAATTTCAAAAAATTAGATAATTCTGCAAAATTCAGCGTTAAAAGTTTAAATTCTGCAATATTCTGCAAATATTTTATTTATTAAAATATATCATGTTTAATGCTTTAAGAGAAATTTCAGAAAGACTTTATCTATCACTAGTTAAAATATTATTATAGATAGAAAAGCTACGCTCTACACTACAACTAGAAATAGGCAACCAAATATAATCCAAAGCTATATTAGATAACAATGGTAATCGGCTTATATTGTTTTTCCAAAACACATCTAAATCTAAATTTTCTTCAAATAATTCACTTTCATTCAATCCGCAATAAATTGCCCATTCTCTTAATAATTGATCTGAAGGATTATCTAATTCACGAATAATAGAATACTGACGAATATTTTTTTTTTCTAATGAACAAAAACGAAAGTACGAAGGATTAAAAATTTGACATACTTTGAATAAAGAATAAGAAGGATGAATAGAAATATGAGAATCAAACTTTCTAAATACAACTTCGAATGCTTCCCGAAAAATAGAATAGAATTCTAAAGAATCACCATTATGTTGGCGAATTGTATTATCTAATTCTTCAGAAAAAAAATCAAAATTACGGTTTGACTGAATATAAGCAGATATTTGTTCTAATCAATCATATACAAAAGGAAAAACGGGTTTTTTTTGTGTTTGAAAAAAATCTAAGTTATTAACAAATTCCCGTGAATAAATTGAAATAAAATGAAGATAAATACAAATTAAACCTAAATCATTAGAATTATTAAGAGTAGATAAAATTTTTTCAACACTATCTGTTGAATTATTTTTAGATTCTTCCTTTAAAAAATTATGAATTAAAAAAAAATGATCATAAACGTAATAAATCATTTCAAACCAGGTATTCCAGTAAGTAAAAGTTGGAAGTGGAATTTTTCATGGTACTAAAATTCCATGGTTTTTTAAAAAAGCTACATATTGACTTTTACGAGCAGGACTAGTAGTAAAAAAGGATTTGATATCAAATAAAAATTTTTTAACAATTGAAAAATGGAAAAAATTAAACCAAGTTTCACAAACTAAATTGATAATGTGTGCAAAGCATGGATTGTGAAGCAATTGTGGCATTAAGGGTCTAAGAACATCTTGATAACTTTTTTTCATATAGGAGGCAGAATCTGATAAAAACAGACGAGGCAAATTATATGAAATATTATATTGTGACAAGATACTAACAAGAAGTTGAGCAATCGTAGTGTTATTAACATCTACTAAAAAATCTACCGATACAAGTTTTGCATTTTCCCGAAATGTAAATAAAGTATTTACCACCTTCCTACTACAATCATCAATCGTTTCATTCATTATTATAGAAACAGGTTTTTTATTAAACAAATTCTTAAGCATTACCATATGATTTTCAAAAATACCAGGCAGGTAAACTTGTCGAAGAGTTGGTGCTTGTGGAATTGATCCTCCTTCGCGGCAATACTTTTGCAAAAATGGACGTAAATTGTTCACTTTTTCTAAAGGAATATTGGCCATCACCACTGTTTCAACTAGATTTTTGATAATAGCCTGTCTACTATCTGCAGCATTTAATGTAGTTTGCAATGTTCTTTGAAATACTTGAGCAGGATTTTGTTCACCTTTAGCTTTGTTCGCACAATGTGATCTACTATTTATGTGATCATCTATTGTTGACTTGCGTTTCTACTCTATAGGAATATTACAAAACTTACAAAAAAGTAAATTATTATCAACATGAAAATGTTCCGGATACTCTTTAACTCGAGTTTGTGGTGATACAAACTTAATTTTTGGCATTTTTACAATGTTCTTTGTGCGATTAACCGGCTTTTTCAATAAAACAGACAACCACAAGATCTTTTTTATTTTTATTTTTTTATATTGTGCAATTAATCAGCCTTTTCAATAACAGGACATTACAATCAGTTTTTTGATGCCTATGATGGCAATAATCAAAACAGATTGAATCAAGTTTAAAAATTCAACGTTTAACCAGAAATTTCAAGAAAAATATATATATATATATATAAATCAATTCTGCGATTATCTGCACTCAAAATCAATTTCTGCAAATTAGACATAAAATCCGTAAATTCTGCAGTATTCTGCATTTTGCAGAAAATCATCGGCCCTGCCCTAATTACAGTTTTTTTTTTACCATCCTTTTTTATATTATTTATACCTCTACATAGACACAATCGCCTTATAGTTAGAGCAGTGTCATTAATCACCTGATTATTTTTTATCAAAGGCCTACCCCCCTCCCTCTTTCTCAATATATAAATAGTCAGGTTCTTATATATAATTTCAACTTTTTTTACCCCCCTCCCCCCTAAAAAATCACCTGATTTTTGTTACTCCCCTTATTATTATATTTTTTTGTTAACCAATTATATAAAACCTATATAAAATTACTTTCTATAAAATTATACTATAAATATAACCAATCAGATAAACTTTGTTCTTTCTATTTCTTAGTTTAACAGTTCAAATAGAACTAGATATATATATACATGCACATAATAGTTAGAAGTACTACGACTAATAACTTATCAGGACTCTGAACATCTTTCATATAGGTCATAACTGGATTTTGACCAATTTTAACCTAATTTGCTAAAAATAACAAAACTATATTTACTAAATAACTTCTGATCCAGTAATTAGAATTGAATAAACATTTTTTGTTAGATGTACTTCACTGAGAGCTTCATTTTAAAAAAAAGTTCATTCAAATTGGATTACTAGATGCCAAGATAATTGCTAAAAACTGTTTTTTGTTTCTCAAATTCCAGGGGTTTTTGCTGAAATGTATAATGTATGATCTCTGTACTATATATCTGGGTCCTTTATAACTAGACCTCTGCATGGGCCGGGTAGGGCCAGGTAGCAGTAATATCCTAACCCTACCTATTTATTAACAGGCTTAATCTCCAAGCCCTTACCCTTACCCTAGAGCCCCAAAATTGATGCTACCCAGCCCTTAAAGCCCACGAGTACCCATGAGTACCCATGGGCTTAATAATAATAAAAAAAAAAGATAAAAAAATTATTAAGCTCATTTAATGCATAATCTGCTGTATACCATAAATATAAACTATTTTTTACACTATTTTATTCAACGTTTCCACTTTATTCGACATTTTCACTTTATTCGCCATTTTCACTTTATTTGATGTTTCCACTTTATTCGACGATAGTTTTTACGAATTGTTAAAGTTATAAAAAAAAAATCTATTTACATTATTTTCCACATTTATTACAATTTCAAAATCAATCAACAATATTTACTAATCAAATTAAATATGGGTTTTAGTAAACAGTACACCTGCACTACAGTGCACCTCTTTTATTTTTTTCAAAATTTTACTAGGGTAACCCCTGCTGCATTTTTAACAAAAAATGATCCCCTCGCAATTCTGTACTAATTTTGACTCTAATTCTAAACCTAAACCATAACTTTAACCCTAAACCTAAATCATAACTTTAACCCTAACTCTAACTCTAATTATTATTTATATTTGTTGCTATAGGGTACATAGTGGGTGCACTATAGTGCAGAGTGCACTGCTTACTAAAATCCATTAAATATATACATAAAAATAAAATTAAAGAAAAATTAAAAAGACAACTTATTCATATTGTATATATAGGATTATTATAAAAAAAAGATTAACGATCAATATAAGTTTTAATTGGTGGATAGTCATGTGCATATATAATGAGCTACCCTACGGGTATATGGGCCAGGTAGTACTAGTACTCAAGCCCTACCCAAATAATAAAGGGCCTGTAATTCTTAGCCCTATCTATACTTGCTAGCAAACACGGACAAATCCTAAATTCAAAAAAAACAATTGCTATTTATAAAAGATTAAATCAAAAAAGTAGTTTTAAAATTTTGCAAATATATTATTTACAACAATAAGAATATCTACTATTTGTTTAAACAAAGATTATTAATAAAGTTTTTAAGAAATTAATTTGAAATATATTTGGGATTTGGGTGTGAACAAATTCCAAACTATAGTAATTTGGGATTTTGCCAACATGTATAGCCCTATCCTGCCCTAGAACTTGTAATTTGATACCCAAGCCCAGCCCTAGTAGTACTACTTTTAGGGTACCTGTGGGTAGCCCTGGCCTATGCAGAGGCCTATCTATAACTACTTTTGGTTTTTATAAATTGATTAGGCCTTGTGTACATATGTATGTTCATATAAAGTAGAACTTTTGAGGTATCATAACTGATTGAAATGTTAAATTGTAATGTTTAATTTGTAAAGTTATACAGAATCAATATTTAGGTCTTGCCTTATATTTTTATTTGGTCATAGTATTGTGAACAAATTTATGACCTTAGAATTTTTGTAGTACTATTTGGAATCTATAAGATGGTGTAATTCGTAATTTGTATAATATAGAATTTAATAAAAAGTCTAATTGTTAGATAGTCTAATATGTATAACTTAAATGATTAAAGTGATTGATTAATAAAAGTAGCTTTGAGCTTTTAATAATATTAGCTTTCATATTATAAGCTTTTCTAAATGAATAAACTATCGTTATCTTAGTAAACGTATTAGATAAAAGAATCTGTACAATACATCAGTTATTATATTCAGTGATGTCACTTGGCCATTTGGCCGGCCAATGGCCGAGGCCAAAAGGCCAAAAATATAAATTTCATTTTTGGCCGAAACGGCCAAATAAAGCTAGTAATCTGATTGGTCCAATATTAATACATGTTTATTACTAATTAATTATATAACTTTAAGCATTTAAAGATATAGCTAGAATGAAGTTTATTTATATGCTTTACATACTTTTTAACTTCATGTTTAATAAGGCCCAGATTTAGATATCTTTAATAAAATAAATTATTTGATCTTTTAAAATAAATAATAGATTAAGGGTTTTAAAATTAAAAAAATAGCATATTTTGGAATAAATTAGAGTTTAAAAAATCTTATTTATGTATTAAAATTTTGAAATTGGAAATGAAATTGGAGTATTTAAAAACTTCCATTTGACGAAATAAGTAAAAGTTTTTATTGCGTAAATCAACTAACTATTTAATAATAACAAAATACATAGTAAATAATAAAACTTTGACTTAAATTACATACTAAACCTTCACTCAAAAAATTACTTACTATTAAACCTTTGCCCAAATTATTTTTTTAGATAACTAACAGAACCTTAGCTAAACGTACTTACTGAACTTCGCTCAAATTACTTACTAAACCTTACTTATTAAACTTTCCTTAAATCATTTTTTTATACAACTCGCTGAACCTTAGCTTAAATTATTTATTAAATTTTAATTTAAGTAGTTTTTCTATAAAACTTACTAAACCTTTGCTCAAATTATACTAAACCTTTGCTTACTAAACCTTTGCACAAATTACCTTGCTTAAATTACTTATTAAACCTTGTTCAAATTATACTTTTATATGATTTTCTAAATTTTTTTAAATTACTTTTTTATATAGTTTATTAATTTTCAGTTAAATTATTTAATATAACTTATAAAATTTTTGCTTAAATTATTTTTTATATAACTTATTAAACTTTTGCTTAGATTTTTTTTATATAGCTTAACAAGTATTACTTAAGTTATCATATATATTACCGTAATATGCTTTCATACAGTATTTTTATATACTTTTTTTTTTTTATTACTATTTAGAGAAATTTGGCCGTTTGGCCATTTGACCATTTGGCCATCGGCCAATGGCCATATCGGCCAAATAATTTTATTTGGCCTGGCCAATTGACATTCAACTTTGGCCGTAAAATTTGGCCATTTATGGCCAAATTATTTTGTATTGGCTGATGGCCAATTAAATTTTGTTTGGCCGATTAAATTGCCATCACTGATTATATTGCCAAGCAAATAAAGTCTACTAGTAAAATTAGACAAATATATATTAGGTTAAAAATTGCTATAATACAAGAACCTGAGTAAAAAACAGAGCTCTTGTGAAAATATGTCATTAAAAATTGAAAGAAAAAGAACATTTTTAGTAGTGAAAAAAAATGTTATCGGAATTGTAAAGCTAAAGAAAATAAAAAGTGAAACTCATTTGATTTTATTAGTTAAAAGAATGATTAAATTAGTAGTTAAAGTGGTAAAAAGTTTAAATGAATGAAAAATAAAAAAAAGATACTATAGATCTTTAGCTGTGTTATGTTTGTCAGCACCAGGAACATTTAGCTTGTTTTCACCTGATTAAGCAAAACATGGATGTTAAGAGTAAGCTATTGATATACAGTTTATAAAAATCATTAATGACAATAAAAATTGAAATCAAATCGAAAAGAATAAAAGGATTAATAAAACATTCAAGAACAAAGCAATGCCAATAAAAAACAAAGCCTTATTTATAAGATTTAATGAGAAAATGAATTTATCAAATAAACCAAAAACAGCTAGAACTATCCACAAAAGGGTTGAATATAAAGCAGTTATTTGTTATTAAAAGCCTGTAGAGATGGATAGTGCAAACAAAACATATAAGTATGGTAGTTGTCATTATAAAAAAATTAAAAACAAAATAATGAAAATGAAAAGTAAAGTTATATCTGCAAAGTTGATTGGTAAAAGGAACAAATCAAATAAATTGAAGGATGCTAAAGTTGATATCAAAAAGAATAAACATAAAACATTTATTTATTATCAAAAATCCTCCAACATGGGTGATTATGTAGTATCCTAGCTATACATGAGGATGAAATTATTTCGGGTTCTAAAACCCGAAATTAAAATTTGAAGACGAAATTGTTTTGACCTATTTTACTTGAAAGATGAAATTATTTGATACTTTTTTTGAATCGACAAAATTATAAGAAATATATATATAAATTTTATTTGCTCTTCTTTATAAAAATTTTTTTTAATTGTCTCTAATAAAGACAAAATAGGCCTTTTTCAAAAATCAATTTTGGTAGTATCACTAATCCTAGCTATGGCAAAAAAAAACCTACTATTATATGATAACAATCATTTTTGATTCTACTAATCTATACCAGATTAAAGATCTACTCCTATGCTTTCTAACCAATTACTATTAGAATTCAAAAAAATTTTTTTTTAAGATTTCAAATATCTCTAATTGATATATTAACTCATATCCGCAGATTTTTGGAATTAGCCCTTTTTTAGGGTTTCAAATTTTATATCGGCTGATCATTTAATACCCTAAATTAGCAATCATCTGATTATTTATCACCTCAAATTATCTAATAATTAGTTATTAAAAAACAAAATTTTATATATATTAAAGCACGTCAAACCAATCGCCCGTCCTCAAAACCAATTACCAAAACCAATCATAGCAATCTTTACTTTACTTCAGTAAGTAAATATATTTAAAAGCTATGAATGTTTTACTTCTTTGCAATAATAGACTGTGATCTATTGATTTATGTGCCTAGTTATTGAAGGCGTTTTCGGTGCTTTGATCATAGTTAAAATGTATTGAAAATAAGAACTTTTAATTAGAGAAAGTATTATAGTTTATGCAGTTTTGTTATAGATCTTTGTTATATGTAAATCAGTAATAGAAACAATCGCTTATTATTTTTTGCATTTGGAAATTTTTGGTGGTGTCTAACAAACTAATTAGAATCGACAAACACTAATAGAGATTTTTTATTTAAATTTGTCATAGCACTATATAAGTGCGATACTTGAGCATAGCTCAATAACATTATTTGTATCATTGACTTCGATCGCTAGAAAATTCATTGAAGTTTGTTTACTAGAACTAAGAGGAGCGAAGTCAAGGAATATCTGGTTCAACTGGTTAAGGTAATAAAGTAAAAGCCTTTTAGCCTTACTCTACTGAATTTCAGAAATGTTTGGGTATAGTTTAACTAGTTTGACTAGAACTAATGAAGGTCAAGTATATATATAGGCCAGAATTTGAGTGTGCGAGAATGTTCACTTAAAGAAGTCTGTCTGTATTTTTTTTTTTTTAAAAAAAAAAAAGTAGTACTGAGTTATCAGGAAGGCAACTATATTCAGATGTTTATTAATTAGCTAAGATATGCCTTTCAGATTTGTAACTACTGAATTTAATAAAATTCATATTTTAATCATAACAAAACAAAAATAAAATAAAATAAAATAAATAAAATAATAATTAGATCATACAAAATTGATCAATTGGTTTTATAACCCGGCCAGGTCAAAATTTGAAACTTCTAAAAAATTTTTTTTATAGGTTTTACTAATCGAGTAGAATTTCAAAAAAAATTTTTTAAAATTTTATAAAATTTTATATAAGAAATTTAAAAAAAAAAAGCCAGCCGGCTGGGTCAATTAAAAAGTTTCATGTTATGAAAACCAAGCAATTAAATTTGTATAGCCTTATGTTAAAATTTTATTTTTTTATTTGAAAAAAAGCCCTGTTTGATATTATTAAAAATTCAAAGACAATTTAGCTAATAATTAAAGCTTTAGCCTATAAAATGCCGCTATTATACTTGTCTATTTTTCAAGAATTATATGTTTGAATCAAGCTGGTAATGGTATGTCAGTTGCAATTCAGATGTTTCATTGCTACTATATTTAAATCAAAAAGCTAATATATACTAATTAGTTACTGTGTTTTGAGCTGTTTGAAACTTTCAAACAAATAAATAAAATTATATATACCCACCATAAATCACCATATAACAGACCTGGGCCTCCTACATTCCACCAATTTTAAAATCTATAATAGACCCGGGTCTATTATATAGCCGAGAGTTCACATTACTAAGAGGAAAACTTTGAAAAGTATGCATGTTTTGCATTTATAATAGGCAGTCCAGATATTTGAAAAACCCATGTTTGATTAATATAGATTCTGTAATTCGCATCTGGGTATACTACATGGTAGGTCTACTATTATGGGATCTTGTATACGGTGACTTACGGCAACAATCTTAAGATCTTAAATGAAATATAGTTTTTTTCAAATGTCTAAATCACATGTCATAAATACAAAGTGTATATCTGATCTAATATAAGGTGAAATTTAATAAACTCAGGTTTTGTATACGGCAGCACAGTAAAACAAATCGCTCAATGTGATTGGATATCAACTAACTGACGCACCCTATTTGTGTAACTAAAATGTTTGGGGTGTGTCAATGATCTGCATGAATTCCAAAAATCTGCAGATATACTTAAAAAGCTATAAGATTATGAATTTGGATCTGAAAAACTAATTTATTGAGCTTTATTTTTTAAACTACTAATATAATCCTATATACTAAATACAGTTGAATTTATATAGAATAATAATAATAGAGATAATTTTATCAGTTATAGTCATATAATTTTATAATAGGATTATTTGCTTTTAATACTGTAATAACTAAAGGCTAAAAATAAAGTCAACTAATACTACTCTGAAAAATTAGGATCTTGGTATATCAAGACTTAAGTCACAAATATTGTTAATAGACGATTCTTCAGTCAACTGGTTCAAAAATTTTTTTTATATATATAAATTTTACTATAAGTGCGAATGCACAGCATCTCTATCTAAAACTTTTTTTTATACTAAGTTAATAACTTTTCTGGCTTAAGAGACTTTTGTAAAGCTTATTAAAACGCATCTAATAGTGGTTAGAGCATCAAAATCAGCTTGGTAAATACCAAGATATCTTTAAAAACCTTTCTTTTACTATGTAAATTTTTTTGCAAACAATATTGTTTATAAAGAAATTTATATAGTAAAAGAAAGGTTTTTTAAAGATATCTTGGTATTCACCAAGCTGATTTTGATACTCTAACTACTATTAGATGCGTTTTAATGAGCTTTACAAAAGTCTCTTAAGCCAGAAAGATGATTAACTTAGTATAAAAAAAGTTTTAGATAGAGACACTGTGCATTCGCACTTATAGTAAAATTTATATATAAAAAAAATTTTTGAACCAGTTGACTGGAGAATCGTTTATTAAGTAAGAATCATATAATCTTTTAACTTTAAGAGATCCATACCGTCAATGTAACCAAAAAGAAAGTTTATTATTTTTGGCTCCCAAGTTTTTTGCTATGTGCAGGTATTAATTTTCTTTAATGGCTTTGACAAATGGTTTCAAAAGGTGTTAAAATTTGTTAAAATTTTTTATAAATTAATTATTGGTTTTTATCTTTTTATACAATATTAATGCTGAATTAAAAATATTATTATAGTAAGTTAATTTTTCTTTTGCTTTATCAATTGCATTATTTTTTGTTTCTAATATTACATTTTGTAAATTGCTAAAACTAGTAGATAGTCATTTGTATCATTTATAATATTCAACTTATTTATCTTTCAGGAATCATTTTCTTGGCAAATTGTTAGAGTTGTTGTATCAGCATCAAAAATAAGTAGAAGATAGTTGTGCCAACACATTGTTTTCTTAAATGTTAGTAAAAAATAAAATCTATTTTTTTTAGCAACTAAATGCTTATATAATAGACATATGGGCCGATTTTTGGAATTTATAAGTAGAGTGTATTTTTTTTAAAATTAAATCTAAATAACTTCTGATCTACTAGTCCGTTTTAAATGATTTTACTACCAAAATGTTCGACTCTTTGAGACAATTCCAACGAGCCCAAAATCATTAAAATCCAATCACAGGGTCGTGAGATAATGCGTTGTCAAATAGTGACGCACCTAGGACGTGGGGTTGATTGGTTAGACCTATGTCTAACCAATCAACCCCACATTCTAGGTGTGTCACTAATTGATAGCGGATTATCTCACGACCCTGTGATTGGATTTTAATGATTTTGGGCTCGTTGGAATTGTCTCAAAGAGTCGAACATTTTGGTAGTAAAATCATTTAAAACGGACTAGTAGATCAGAAGTTATTTAGATTTAATTTTAAAAAAAATACACTCTACTTATAAATTCCAAAAATCGGCCCATATGTCTATTATATAAGCATTTAGTTGCTAAAAAAAATAGATTTTATTTTTTACTAACATTTAAGAAAACAATGTGTTGGCACAACTATCTTCTACTTATTTTTGATGCTGATACAACAACTCTAACAATTTGCCAAGAAAATGATTCCTGAAAGATAAATAAGTTGAATATTATAAATGATACAAATGACTATCTACTAGTTTTAGCAATTTACAAAATGTAATATTAGAAACAAAAAATAATGCAATTGATAAAGCAAAAGAAAAATTAACTTACTATAATAATATTTTTAATTCAGCATTAATATTGTATAAAAAGATAAAAACCAATAATTAATTTATAAAAAATTTTAACAAATTTTAACACCTTTTGAAACCATTTGTCAAAGCCATTAAAGAAAATTAATACCTGCACATAGCAAAAAACTTGGGAGCCAAAAATAATAAACTTTCTTTTTGGTTACATTGACGGTATGGATCTCTTAAAGTTAAAAGATTATATGATTCTTACTTAATAAACGATTCTCCAGTCAACTGGTTCAAAAATTTTTTTTATATATAAATTTTACTATAAGTGCGAATGCACAGTGTCTCTATCTAAAACTTTTTTTATACTAAGTTAATCATCTTTCTGGCTTAAGAGACTTTTGTAAAGCTCATTAAAACGCATCTAATAGTAGTTAGAGTATCAAAATCAGCTTGGTGAATACCAAGATATCTTTAAAAAACCTTTCTTTTACTATATAAATTTCTTTATAAACAATATTGTTTGCAAAAAAATTTACATAGTAAAAGAAAGGTTTTTAAAGATATCTTGGTATTTACCAAGCTGATTTTGATGCTCTAACCACTATTAGATGCGTTTTAATAAGCTTTACAAAAGTCTCTTAAGCCAGAAAAGTTATTAACTTAGTATAAAAAAAAGTTTTAGATAGAGATGCTGTGCATTCGCACTTATAGTAAAATTTATATATATAAAAAAAATTTTTGAACCAGTTGACTG
>QKWP01000033.1:371184-386063 GCA_003550325.1 Gigaspora rosea
TATTTGCATACTATTTAACTATACTTACAATTTTTTTGATTTGATTATTAGAATACAAGCTTCCAAACTTGTTTTCTGAGATCCAAAAAGGATCAATAAATTCAAACTAACAGAAGGCCTCAGTTGCTTTTTCCTTTGAATAACTTGACGTTTTTGTTTTTTTATCTTTTAGATATTGGCTAATTGCATTATCTAAATGCCAGTAACATAGTTGCAAGTTTACTGTCCATAACCAAGCCTCTTCTACTACAGATATTTCACCTGCATCTTTATCTAGTAGGACAAAAGCTAGCAAAATCTCTCATTCTGGGGCTACTAAAAAACTCATATAAAGCTTGTGTATATATACAAATTGTGTTTTTTAAATCATTTATATGATTTATCTGTTCTATTATATATCAAAAGAAACAGATATGCTAATGGCATTCCATATCCTTTATAATTGGCATTTACGACAAATTATTCAAACTGCTTCTGGTTAATTTTGAAGGTAGAATCTATGACAACTTTTTTCAAATTTTTAATACCAATATGTTCTAATAATTGAGTAATAAAGCTAAGAACTTTTACAAAACTATTTTCTATATAGTAGATAATTTTGAAGCCTTGTTGTTTTTCAAGTTATTTTTTTGCTAATAAGAGCAGATTTTTCAAATTGAATATATATATTTGCCTACTAAATATTGTTGTTCAATAATACACTTGTTCTTTCATGTGTATCTTAGCATTAATAAGACTATGCTGCTAAAGACACTAGTAAAACACTTGTACAATTCAGAACTTTGTAGATTGTGTTTGATATTGTCTCTAATCCATTCTTTTGCTATAGCTAGAAACCCAGTCTGTCTATACTATAGATACTTATGTGCTAATTAATGGCTACATTGAACAATAGCACATTGTTTTGTGAATCAATAGTAAATATCATATTTCCTATACATGCATATCTATTGATTTGAGGACAAATTTTACTTCTTTGTTTCACTGGTATATTTTCAGGCTTTTGCTATTGTCTGTCTTCACATTGTGTACATTCAAGATACACAGTAGCACAACCAGTTAGCTTTTGCTTACTAGTGTTTATACATGAGGTCGAAAGCATTTCGGGTTTTAAAACCTGAAATTAAAAATTTGAAGACGAAATTGTTTTTGATCTATTTTACTTAAAAGACGAAATTATTTGATACTTTTTTGAATAGATGAAATTATAAGGAACATATCTATATAAATTTTATTTGCTCTTTCTTATAAAAAAATTTAATTTTCTCTAATGAAGACGAAATAGGCCTTTTTCAAAAATCAATTTCGGTGGCATCACTATTAGTGTTATGATATATATGCATACTTCTTAATAGTAACCAGACCATATTCAAATGACAAAAAAATATGTTGGTAAGTTGATGAAAGCTTTCTTTAATTGCTTTTAGATCTTGTACATCAAATTGAAATTCCTGATTCAAAAAACACTTTTAACAATTCTTGAATCCAACTTAATTTCAAAAATTAATTTTACTGGTTTATCTGAATCTTTTAAATCTCGAAACTGCTTAGCGACAAGTTCTTGTACTTTATCTAAGACAGTATTGTTAACTGGAAGCTAGAACTTCACTGAACATTCAGATAATTACAGTGTTCCAGTGATTCTAGTAAAGTTTTTACTAAAAGTGATTATTTCACTAGAACCAATATAATATTAGCCAATTAAAATATGAATAAGAAGTAATAGATATTACATGGGCTGTTGTAAATATCATGAGTTAGCACAGTAAAGCCATGGTAACACATAATATTCACGGCGCATGTGTAATATCTGATATATTTCATGGTTCCTATGCCTGTAACGTTTTTGATTAAAATTTTTAAAGATGATATTATACTGTGTAAAAATTTTTGATATCTCCATGTATTATATCATTATAAAAATATATCAAAAATATTCACAAAAGAATATTAGGGACTGTGGAATATTTAAGGTAATTGTATACATGTGATTAGGGTTCCAAACCGGTTTGAAAATTTCTATCTGTGACACGTCAGATTAACCGTTTTTTCCAGCCAGTTACATGAAACTAAAACCGGTTACCTGATTAAAGCGGGTCATCAGGACCCCGAAGGATACATATATAACTCAGATCCAGACTCAAAATTTTAATATAACTTTATACACTTAATTTTATTAGAAGCTTTATACAAAATTATCATATAAGTTCAAATTTTACTATAAATTATACAATTTCAGATTTGAGTTTATTATCGGAAAAGTTTTTTTAGTATAGCTCTATGCAAATTTTAAAAAAAATACACTCTACTTATAAATTCCAAAAATCGGCCCATATGATAGAAACTATTTGAATATGCTAGGCAAAAGCATGTCCAGTTAATTATGTTAATATGGTATCTTTACTTTATACAAAATTCAATATTTGTAGTAGTATAAATTTGTCCCAGTCAATGCTTGCCACCATGATAGAAGATTACAGTTTGTATTGTAATGGATTAGCTTTAGATCAAAATCTGGAATTAATTGTTTTGCAAGAATCTGTATAAGCCAATCTAGGCAAGGTCTATTATAAATATATTTATATTTATATTTGATTACTTACTTGCTAGTAGCTTTCAGTAATCATTGTTGTCTAGGCTAGAGGCATTGTTTGTAAATAAGCTGAATGAGTTAACAACTTCCAGTCCTTCCTGTTGTACCAGTTTACCCATAAATAATTCTACAACTTTAAAAAATTATTAGCCTAGCAGTATTGATATGCTTTTTGTGTACAAAATCAATATATTTGTACAAAATTCAAAATGTGTTTTTTGCTATTAGAATTAATAGATACATATTTGCATACTATTTAACTATACTTACAATTTTTTTGATTTGATTATTAGAATACAAGCTTCCAAACTTGTTTTCTGAGATCCAAAAAGGATCAATAAATTCAAACTAACAGAAGGCCTCAGTTGCTTTTTCCTTTGAATAACTTGACGTTTTTGTTTTTTTATCTTTTAGATATTGGCTAATTGCATTATCTAAATGCCAGTAACATAGTTGCAAGTTTACTGTCCATAACCAAGCCTCTTCTACTACAGATATTTCACCTGCATCTTTATCTAGTAGGACAAAAGCTAGCAAAATCTCTCATTCTGGGGCTACTAAAAAACTCATATAAAGCTTGTGTATATATACAAATTGTGTTTTTTAAATCATTTATATGATTTATCTGTTCTATTATATATCAAAAGAAACAGATATGCTAATGGCATTCCATATCCTTTATAATTGGCATTTACGACAAATTATTCAAACTGCTTCTGGTTAATTTTGAAGGTAGAATCTATGACAACTTTTTTCAAATTTTTAATACCAATATGTTCTAATAATTGAGTAATAAAGCTAAGAACTTTTACAAAACTATTTTCTATATAGTAGATAATTTTGAAGCCTTGTTGTTTTTCAAGTTATTTTTTTGCTAATAAGAGCAGATTTTTCAAATTGAATATATATATTTGCCTACTAAATATTGTTGTTCAATAATACACTTGTTCTTTCATGTGTATCTTAGCATTAATAAGACTATGCTGCTAAAGACACTAGTAAAACACTTGTACAATTCAGAACTTTGTAGATTGTGTTTGATATTGTCTCTAATCCATTCTTTTGCTATAGCTAGAAACCCAGTCTGTCTATACTATAGATACTTATGTGCTAATTAATGGCTACATTGAACAATAGCACATTGTTTTGTGAATCAATAGTAAATATCATATTTCCTATACATGCATATCTATTGATTTGAGGACAAATTTTACTTCTTTGTTTCACTGGTATATTTTCAGGCTTTTGCTATTGTCTGTCTTCACATTGTGTACATTCAAGATACACAGTAGCACAACCAGTTAGCTTTTGCTTACTAGTGTTTATACATGAGGTCGAAAGCATTTCGGGTTTTAAAACCTGAAATTAAAAATTTGAAGACGAAATTGTTTTTGATCTATTTTACTTAAAAGACGAAATTATTTGATACTTTTTTGAATAGATGAAATTATAAGGAACATATCTATATAAATTTTATTTGCTCTTTCTTATAAAAAAATTTAATTTTCTCTAATGAAGACGAAATAGGCCTTTTTCAAAAATCAATTTCGGTGGCATCACTATTAGTGTTATGATATATATGCATACTTCTTAATAGTAACCAGACCATATTCAAATGACAAAAAAATATGTTGGTAAGTTGATGAAAGCTTTCTTTAATTGCTTTTAGATCTTGTACATCAAATTGAAATTCCTGATTCAAAAAACACTTTTAACAATTCTTGAATCCAACTTAATTTCAAAAATTAATTTTACTGGTTTATCTGAATCTTTTAAATCTCGAAACTGCTTAGCGACAAGTTCTTGTACTTTATCTAAGACAGTATTGTTAACTGGAAGCTAGAACTTCACTGAACATTCAGATAATTACAGTGTTCCAGTGATTCTAGTAAAGTTTTTACTAAAAGTGATTATTTCACTAGAACCAATATAATATTAGCCAATTAAAATATGAATAAGAAGTAATAGATATTACATGGGCTGTTGTAAATATCATGAGTTAGCACAGTAAAGCCATGGTAACACATAATATTCACGGCGCATGTGTAATATCTGATATATTTCATGGTTCCTATGCCTGTAACGTTTTTGATTAAAATTTTTAAAGATGATATTATACTGTGTAAAAATTTTTGATATCTCCATGTATTATATCATTATAAAAATATATCAAAAATATTCACAAAAGAATATTAGGGACTGTGGAATATTTAAGGTAATTGTATACATGTGATTAGGGTTCCAAACCGGTTTGAAAATTTCTATCTGTGACACGTCAGATTAACCGTTTTTTCCAGCCAGTTACATGAAACTAAAACCGGTTACCTGATTAAAGCGGGTCATCAGGACCCCGAAGGATACATATATAACTCAGATCCAGACTCAAAATTTTAATATAACTTTATACACTTAATTTTATTAGAAGCTTTATACAAAATTATCATATAAGTTCAAATTTTACTATAAATTATACAATTTCAGATTTGAGTTTATTATCGGAAAAGTTTTTTTAGTATAGCTCTATGCAAATTTTAAAAAAAATATATATTGTAATATACCGAATACTAATCCCACTATACTACATTGGAAATTACTATAAATTTCTAATTATTTTTATTTTATTACAATATTTATTTTAATATATAATAAATATAAATTTATAATATAATTTTTTTTTTTATTTCAAAGGTATTATATTATTTTCACTACAAGAAAAAAAAACACAAGAACATGTACAAGAATACCATCAATTTACAACAAAAACAACATAATTCACCACAAGAACGAATACAAGTACACCATCAATTCACTACAAAAATGCCGTCAAGGTTACCACAAGAACGTCGTCACTTTACCACAAGAACATCGTCGAATTACCACAAGAATGCCGCCATTTCACTACAAGAATGCGTATAATGCTATTAATTCACTACAAGAGTGCTGTAATTCACTACAAGAACACATACAAGCACACAACAAAAGCGCCGTTAAGTTACCACGTCACTTTATTTACCTACAACGTCAAATCACTACGCCGTCACTTCATCACAAGAAGCCCGTAAAATCAAACATGAACACCGTCGAATCACTGTTGAATCCACAAGAACGCCGTTACTTCATCGCAAAAACGCTGTTATTTCACCGCAGGAACGACGTCGAATTACTACAAAACGCCGCCAAAGATTACAAGAATCGGAAAAGCACAAAAACGCTATAAAAGATCAAAAAATATATTAGTAAAGTTAAAAGCTAACAAAAAAAAACAAGGAAAAAATAAAAAAATACTTATCTTAATACTTATATAGATTCGTGTAATCTACAATCTGTTCTAACCATTCTAAAGAAAAAAAAATAATTAAAAACAAAAAAAAATAATAAAAAAAGAATCAATTAAAAAAAAAAACTTAGCTGTACTTAAGATGGTCTAAAATAGATCGTAACGATCTGATCATGATCTTGTATATCACCGGCTATTTTAAAAAAAAAGAAAAATAAAATAAATAAAAAATAAATAAAGGAAAAATTTATACATAAAAAAAAAATAAAAATTAAATTATAATTAAATTATAAATAAAATAAAATTTAAAGAAAAATGTTAAAAATTAAAATTTCAAATAAAAAAAAAATTTAAAAAAAAATTTAAAAAAAAAATAGAAAAAAACAAATAAAAAAAATTAAAAAAAAAAAAAAAAAAAACAAAAAAAAAAAATTAAAACAAAAAAAAAAAAAATTGAATAAAAAAAATTAAAAAATTGAATAAAAAAAAATTAAAAAAAAAAGATCATTTCTAATTTACACCACAGGTGATTATCACCTATAGTCAATTTGCCAATTAAAATTCAGGATCAGGTGTAATATGTAAATCAATCTTTGTGTAACAAAAACAAAAAAAATTTAAAAAATTGCTAAAATTGCTTCTAGTCTAAAAACTTGCCTATTAAACTACTTTTTTTTACAAAAAAAAAATTCCTTGTAAAATTTTGGTATAAACTATGTACTCCTGCCCTATCCCAGTTCTTACCCTTACCCTAATATTAAAAAAATTCAACTTTTACTTAATAAAAATTGTTTGTTTTTATTTATTTATTTATTACAGATGATAATCACTTGTAGTAAACATTAGTTAATTTCAAAAAAAAATAGAAAAATCGAATAAATTAAAAAAAATATATAAAAAAAATTAAAAAATCGAATAAAAAAAAATTAAAAAAAAAATTGAAAAATCGAATAAAAAAAATTGAAAAAAAATTGAAAATCAAATAAAAAAAATTAAAAAAAAATAGAAAAATTAAATATATTAAAAAAAAACAAAATCGATAAATAAAAAAATAAAATAAATAAAAAAAAAATAAAAATAAAAATACAGTAATAATAATACAGCAATATTAATACGTTGTATATAGTAGCTGTGTGATACAGTCGCGCTAAACCACGTACATATTAAGTTATTTAAAGAACGTGTTTGCTTTATTTATTTATTTATTTATTTATTGTTTCCTGCGCATATATGCAATATGGTAGGAATAAAAATTCCGGCCTTACTATAAGAATTACCGGAAATTTACTTTTATTCCCACTATTGCATAGATACAATCCGTTATCTATCGCTAGTACCAGGACCCCGAAGAATATATATAATTCTGAGATCTGGCTTTGTATAGACTTATATATAATTTTTCCATATGTCGTATGTTTAAATTTGTATAACCAACTAGTAATTTTTTGAAAAGTTAGATGTTTATTTGTATAACAAAAACGATCTTTATAACAAGTACGATCTTTTTTTGTATAATGATACTATATATACATCGGGAAAATTTTTAAGTAGATATAAATCGATATATACTGTATGTTGCAGCTACATTTTTTGCTGATTTTTAACAAAAAAAACCGTGGGTAGCTTATTTACTATTTTAAGTAATTTAAAGCACAATAAAAGGGTAGCTTATTTTTGAATACAAAACTTTATTAAGTAAAATAAATAAATATGCTGTAGACAATAAATAAATATGCTGTAAACGATAAATAAATATGTTATAAACAATAAATAAATATGCAAAAAAAAATTGAGAGTAACTTATAAAGCGATTTTTGGTCAATCGATTATAGTCGCTACATAGTAAAGTCTAAATTTTACTAAGCAAATCGATTAAAGTTGCATAAGTAACATTGTTCAGCAGATCAAAATACGCGTACGCTGAAAATTTCATACAAATCAGAGAACTTTTTATTATTTGACTTTTAATTTTTACATTCAACAGTTTTTTTTTTATAAAAAAAAATTTGTTGAACGTAAAAATTAAAAGTCAAATAATAAAGTGTTCTCCGATTTGTATGAAATTTTCAGAGTACGCGTATTTTAATCTGCTGAACAATGTTACTTATGCGACTTTAATCGATTTACTTAGTAAAATTTAGACTTTCTATATAGCAACGTTCATCGATCGTGTGGGTAGCTTATTTTCAGAACTAAAAATTTTGTTGTTGAATTTGAACACAGTTAACTACCGCTCTTTTTTTTCTAGATAGGTTTCTGATTTTCTCTTCGTCACTTTTTTTTGTGTAATTATGTTTTTGGCTTTGGTGGTTAACATGATCATACTAGTACTCAGATCTGAAATTGTATAATTTATAGTAAATTTGAACTTATATGGTAATTTTGTATAAAGCTTTTAATAAAATTAAGTGTATAAAGTTATATTAAAATTTTGAGTCTGGATCTGAGTTATATCAGAGTTTTTTGGGGTCCTCTAGTACCTGTGTAAGTAGTATAATTTTGTATGCCGTATAAATGCCGTATTAGTAGTATCATTATACAAATAAAAATCTAACTTGTTATAAAGATCGTCTTTGTTATACAAATAGACATCCGACTTTTTGAAAAATTACCAGTTGGCTATACAAATCTAAACATACGACATATTGAAAAATTATATAATAAGTCTATACAAAATCAGATCTCAGTATTATATATATCCTTCGGGGTTCTGGGTCACCTGTTATAATCAAATAACCGAATACTCGATTATAAAGGTAGAAACGTCTGATTTTGGAAGTTTTTTTTATACGTTTTACAATACTTTTTCGGAAGCTCAGGTAGATTATCTCTTCTGTGAACCCAGCCAAGTGCAATAAGATAACTTGAAGCTTTCATGCTAACGTAAGATTAGACATAGAATTAGACGTAGAATTAGACGTAACGTAGAATTAGACGTATAATTAAACATAATGATTATTAAGTTTTGGTAATTAATAAAATTTAATACTATGGAAAAATCAATAATCACGATTTAAATTAATAAATACATGATTACTTATCTAACAGTAATATTTAACGGCATTTATTTTGAACTTTAATTAAATTTCGGTTTTTTTCATTTTATAAAAATTTACGATTTGATTAGCTAATCAACATGTGATATTTTCATATAATAAATATTTACGATTTCAATTGGCTGAACTAATAAGCATGATCGGGATCATTATTTTCTTATTTCGAATATTAAATACATCCGTTAATAAACAGGTGACCTGTTGTTAACGGGTGACCTGTTGTTAACGGGTGACCTGTTGTCAATGGGTGACCCGTTTATTAACGGATGACCCATATATTATTTTAACACAGTTTGTCAAAAACATGACCCGGTTGGTAAATTTTTTGGGTCGGGTAATCGGGTACACAGTTTTCCGGGTCAGAGGTTGGAACCCTACATATGATATATATATTATCACTGTAATGTTTTTTAAAGCTATAATTAATTTTGTAATTTTGTTATATATATACAAAAATATATAGTTCATTATTATGTATATAGCTATAGTATATAAATTCTTTATTTTAATTTTAATGTTCTAGAAAATGTATTATGATATATTCATTTTAGACAAAGATAAAATAAAACAATAAAAGCTTAACTGCAAATCAATAAACACATACACAAAATAAAAATTTCAATTAACTAAAATTTTAAGTATCTTTTTTAGATTGCAAACTGATAAATTTATCCAAAACAGTAAAACCAAAATTACTACTTCTTACAATAAACTTATATACATATAAAGAATAGAATCTGATTTTTTATTTATTGTTATTTAGAATTTTGGATTTCATTATTGTGAATTATTCTTTTCTTTTCGTTGTATTAATTATTTTTGCCAACTTTAATGAAAGTTGTTAATTTCTTTAACCCTATGTTATGTTAAAACAGCTTTAGATATTATTACAAATTAAGATCAAAGGAGAAAAATACGCTATATAAAATCATTAAAAACCTTAATTAATGATGCATTGACTAATCATATAAAGAAAATTACGCCATATATATTATTTTATAAAAAATTGAACATGAATTAATAATTAATTTTGTTTTAATAATATGACTATAGATTATTTTTTATAGAACAAAAATATTATCACGATGTTGTATCATTATTAGAAATTCACAGGTAATATTAGATTTATATCTCTTATGATCTTATTGTTATCACATGTAATGTAATACCTTTCTATAGTAAGCCTTCTTTTGACCTAATAGAACACACGTACTATATGTATATACTGTATATGTATGTACATACTAGGGTGGTAACAGGACCTCGAAGAACTCTGATATAACTTAGAGGTTACTATAAAAGGAAATTATATATAGAAATTCATTAAACATTGCATTTTTATTTAGTAAAATTTTAAATTTTGCCCTATTTTATATGCCTATTTGGCTGATATTATACAAACTCAGATCTGAGTTGTATCAGAGTTTTTTGGGGTCCTGTGGTAATTCAACTAAGTAAATCAAACCTATGTGAGCAAACTATAGAATTTGATATATTACAGATTTTTCGTATTAGAGAAGTGACAAAAATCAGGTAATTTTTTGGGGAAGAGGGAGTAAAAAAGTTGAAATTATATATAAGAACCTGACTATATATATATTAAGGAAAAAGGAGGGGGTAGACCTCTGATAAAAAATAATTAGGTGATTAATAACACAGCCCTTATACAAATAAAAGATCAATAATTATCATTATTAGTTATTTTTATTAATTTATTTATTATTTAATAAATTTTAAAATGATACTATTTATCAAAAACCCAAGTAATTATCTAGAAATTTTTACAAGAGCTTTATTAAATTTAGAATTTTCTATTAATATATAAAATTTGAAAAAATTTAATTAGTTAAAGTAAAAAAAATCAACACAAGTTCAAAGTTTAATAGAATTCTTGCAAAAAATCAAGTGTAATTGTTTAGAAATAACTTTTGCGAAGAGTTTTTCAGCTAAAAAAAATTCAAAAAAAAGAAGTACAATATTAAAGCACATCTTTTAAAAATTTGTGTGCTCTTTATAATTAAATAAAGTAATATTATATTTTAATCGATTATTTTAATTTCATTGATTAAAATCAGATCATAGTAAAATTACTAATATTGCTAACATAGTTTTGATTTACTTAATTGAATTACCATCCTAGTATATGGATTCGTATTATTTCACTGACAATCACTTTACAGACATAACACTACACCAACAACCATTTTACCGACAAGCTTTTTTTTTACCGACAAATAACTCGCCGACACTCGATTTGCCGACAAGTATGTTTTCACCGACACGTTGATTTTACCAACACACACTTCACTGACAGTTAATTTTACCGACAAAATCAACTTACCGACAAGCTCATTTTACCGAAAATAGAATTTACCAACAAGAATATTCTACCGACAATACAATTAACCGACAAATAATTAGCCGACAAACAATTCGCCAGATGCCTTAAGTATCACAGTTGATGCTGAAGTTATAGGGTCTCGATTTGAAATTATAAGGCCTGCTAAAATCCACATATACAGTACTCTGTAAATATTAAATCTATACCCAAACCCTATCCTAACCCTATAAGACAAAGACGAAAAAAAAACATCCAAAGAAAATTTTAAAATTTTATAACAAAATAGATCATAACTTCAGCATTAGCTGTGACAATAATTATTATTATCGTCATTAATAAAATGTGCAATTTTTATTGTCATTATTACTATAATAAATTGTATAATACGTAATTATTCTTAGTAGTTTATTACATTGCCACGGTCTAATCGTATTGTTGACGAATTGTATTGTCGGTAGAATAAGCTTGTCGGTATATTCTATTTTCGGTAAAATGAACTTGTTGGTAAGTTGATTTTGTTGGTAAATGTAACTGTTGGTGAAGTGTGTCGGTAAAATCAACTTGTCGGTGAAAAGGAACTTGTTGGTAAATCAAGTGTCGGCGAATTTTGTGTCGGTAAAAAAAGCTTGTCGGTAAAATGATTGTCAGTGTAGATTGATGTCTGTGAAGTGATTGTCAGCAATTTGATTGCCACCTCTAGTATATATATACCTAAATGATCAGTCTCAAAAAACTTTATCTATTTAATAATATAGTTCAGTGTTGTTGCTAGACTAATTCAGTAAAAATTACTAGAACTGGAAGGGTCACTAAAACTAACTAAATATAACTAGAACATATATAGATTCCAGTGATAAGTTGTTACTAGGTCATGTTTTTTTTTACCACTAGATGGAAGTTCAAGTAAGGTCCAGTGAGATTCAGTGAGGCAATATTGTACATTTTTACTATCCTAGCCTTTTTTTGGCATGTTTTAACGTCCCAACATCCCAGTGTCCCAAGTGTCCCAACTATGTTCCAAGTCTTAATAATTAATAATTTAATTTAAAAAAATATATAACTATATATTTTTTTAGGGTTCGTATTATTTTTTTGCCAACAATCACTTCACCGACATAACATTTTATCAACAAATACTCACCAACAAGTTCATTTTACCGACAGTTTGTTTCACCGAAGTTCATTTCACTGACAAGTTTTTTTTTCAAAAAGCACTCTAACTTTAGTCCTAATTCTACCTAATTCTACCTGATCCTACCAGAATTACTTTGTCGGTGAAATGAGCTTTGGTGAAATAAACTGTTAGTAAAATGAACACGCTGGTGAATAATTGTCGATGAAATGTTATATTGGCGAAATGATTGTCGATTGATTGATTGCCACCCATTTTTTTAGATGCTAAACACATTTCTAAAAAAATTTAATTTATAATCTATAATTTATAATCTATAACTATATACTAAAAAAATTTATGTGTAACCATAGTGCATAATAATAATATTAAAATTTATACAGAATTGCGAGAAAATCATTTTTTGTTAAGAACCCACTCAGGGTTAACTTAGTAAAATTTTGAGTTAGAAATCTAATATCTTTTAAAACTATCTAAAAAATCTTTGTGTACCGATAACGTTTAGATTACTCTTTTTATATTGTGTAATGATAACGTTTAGATTACTTTATTTATACTGTGTAATGATAATGTTTAGATTACCTATTTATACTGTGTAACGATAACATTTAGACTAACAATATAAATAATTGTATTAAAATATGGTATCTATTTATACTGCAATATGATTGGGCAATATAATTTGTGTAATACTTATATGCAAATAGATTACACAAAAGCTTATTGTACTGTTTTCGCAAAAATAATTTTTGGTTACATGCCTCCAATGTTGTGTACTATTACACAAACCCGCTTTTGGTATCTTTATGGTTTTGAACCCAATTCAGGTTATTTGAACCAAAACTGGGTTCATTTGAACCAGATTAGGTTCATTTGAATCAAAATTGGATTTATTTGAGCCAAATTATATTTATTTAAACTGATCGGGTTTATTTAAACAAAATCAGCTTTATTTGAACCAAAAATAGGGTTATTTGAACCAAAAATGAGTTTATTTAAACCAAAGAAGTATTTATTTGAACCAAAAGCAGTTTATTTGAACCAAACCTGTGTTTACTTTTTCAAAAGAAGCTATTTTTATCATTGTTTTAATATAAAAGTTTAAAGTTTACTAAGTAAATCTCAAAAGTGCTATTAAGTAAATTTGTTCAAAAAATGAAATATATTTATAGAAAATATTTAATTGATAATCCGAATAAGATCGGCAGAATTACTATATTGGGACAATAGTAAATTTTGGAGATAAGTACAATATAAACTTTTATTATATACTGAAATCTGGCGCCACTCCAATGAAAAGTATTTTTTTTTATTAAGTTAATAGCTCATGTCAATTAATTGAAAGTTGTAGAGCTCACTGAGGCGCATCTAACAGTAGTTAGATCATCCAAATCGGCCCTGTGGATGACAAGATATTATCGAAAAACGATTGTCCGACTATGTAAAATTCCATGTAAAAAAACTAAAAATTTTATATAGTCAGCCAATCGTTTTCAATGTTATCTTGTCATCCACTAGGCCGATTTGGATGATCTAACCACCATTAGATGAGGCTCAGTGAGCTTTACAACTTTCAATTAATTGACATAAGCTAACTTAATAAAAAAAATATTTTTCATCGGAGTGGCACCAGATTTGAGCATATAGTTAATATCATAGGAGTTTTGCCCCAAATCCTAATATGGAAATTGTGCCGATCTTATCCGGATCAGCAATTAAACTACTTTGAATTAGTTTAATTTTTAATTTTTTAAAAAATTTAACAATTTAAAAATTTTTTGGCCAAAAAGGATATTTTATTCAGAAATATATGGTATTTGAACTAGGCATTATTATATAGCAACCCATCACCATAGCAACCCTATTATCGACCAATCAAATCAATTATATAAGTTATATAATCGCTGATTTGCGAAGCAATATACATGAAGCAAACTAGCGAATATATAACTCACAGAACCAATTTTGATTACCGGTAATCGATTACTCTAAAAATATTGTATAATAAACCGATCACTAAATTAAAAAAAATAAAAAAGCGAATTTACTAAAAATTTTATTAAAAAAAACAAATTACTACTGGGCAACTCTCAAAATTTTTTATTTTTTTTTTAAAAAAAACAATACAAATATACCAAAAGTTTTATTAAAAAAAAGCAAATCACTATCAAGACAACCCCCTAAAATTTTTTTAAATCAATCAGTATTACAACTTTATGATATTATAAACCCAACAAATTTTATTAAAAAAAAAATTAATATATGATCCAATGAAATCGACAATATTTTAAAGACTCAAAGAAAGTTCGTATAGTACTTATATTATGATTACCCATATATACATTCATCTAGTGCTTTCATACATGTTCGCCCAGTACTTCTATACACGTTCATCTAGTGCTTCTATATACACTCGCCTGGTGTTTTTATACATATTTGCCTGGTGCTTCTAGGATACATTTGCTCGATGCTTTCATTAA
>QKWP01000033.1:386872-443855 GCA_003550325.1 Gigaspora rosea
AAAAAAAAGCAAAACAAAAAAAAATTAATATCTTATCTAAAAAGCCGCATACACATTTGCCTAGCACTAAGCAGCATCTGACAAATCCTAAAAAGAAAAAAAAAATTAGTAAAACAAGACAATTTACAACTAAAACAAAAAAAAGGAAATAATATACTTAAAAAGCCATTTAAAAACCTTTGCTGATACTAATTTATGCCAAAAAAGAATAGAATTAGTACAAGAAAAAAAAAAGTGAAATAAAAAGAAAAAATAGAGTATCTTATCTGAAATATCACTTTGGTATTTCGCTTTCTCAAGACTACAAATCCAAAAAAAAACAAAAATAAATGAATTTCTAAATTAAAAAAACAACTAAAATTTAGATCAAATCAGATTAAAGGAATTAACCTCTAATTCAGCTTACTCTATTTATATGATTATTAATTTTTAATATAATTGCCCAATCATATAAGGGTCATTATAGCAATAAGTCATATTTATAATTTTTTATTTAAACCAAATATAAATTTATTTAATATTATTAAAAAAACAAACTAAAAAACTCCCTGTGCATTATGCACGGGTTTAGAGCTAGTTATCTTAATAAAATTTTAAGTAATTTCAATTTATAAAATTGTTCCAAAATGTTCTAAAATGTCCCAACTTATGTTCCAACTTTCCCATGTACAACACTGCTATAGGGTCCTGTGGATCCGGCAAGTCAAAAAAATTAACTTGTATATATTCAAGTTCAGCTAATACAAAACCAATGCTGAAGGCTTTACTATAATAAGATCCCATTACACTATCATTTATATAAATTTAGCAATAGCCCAAGTACGAATATAATATATATACTAACTATTTATAACTATATATAGTCAAACCCCGCAATAGTCACGTGCCAAGATCGGACTTTCTATGTGGCTATTGCGAGATTGTGACTAATGCGAGCTAAAATTTATATATAGTATATATAATTAAATAGAAAAATTAAGGTGACTATAGCGAGATTGTGACTAATGTGAATGTGACTATTGCAGGGTTACACTGTAGTATTAAATTAATAAAGTTTTTTGAGACTGATCATTTAGGTATGTATGTACTAAGGTGGTAAGGGGCGTGCCATTTATTACGTAATATTATTTACTTAGTAGCTACCTCTACCCATGTATGGTGTGATCATTTTATCTAATTCTAATTGATTAATATAACATATACAGTAGACGTGATCACTACCTCTGACCATGTATTTATTAGTAAAAATTACGTAATAAATGGCATGCCCCTAACTCAATTAAGTAAATCAAAACTATGTTAGCAATATTAGTAATTTTACTATAATCAGATTTTAATTGATGAAATTAAAATAATCGATTAAAATATAATATCGTATTCCTCCGAAAATAAGCACCACCCGAAAATAAGCACCCCTGGCCTACATTACGTCAATTTTAGCCTGAATTATGACAGCCTTATGTGCAAAAAAAGGGTGCTTATTTTCAGAGGAATATGGTATTACTTTATTTAATTATAAAGAACGCACAAATTTCTAAAAAATGTGCCTTGATATAGTATTGCACTTCTTTTTTGAATTTTTTTTTAGCTGAAAACTCTTTGCAAAAGTCATTTCTAAACAGTTACGCTTGATTTTTTGCAAGAATTCACATTTAATATAGCTTTGTAAAAATTTTTAGGTAATTACTTGGGTTTTCGATAAGTAGTATCATTTTAAAATATATTAATTAATAAATATATTAATAATAATAACTAATAACAATAATTATTGATTTTTTATTTGTATAATACGAAAAATCTGTAATATATCAAATTCCATAGTTTGCTCATATAGTTTTGATTTACTTAGTTAAGTTACTACCCTAGTACATACATAGGTACGTACAGTATGTATATTCCATTAGGTCAAAATAAAGTTTACTATAGAAAGGTATTAATTATATATGTTAACGATAAAATTATGGAAAATATATATCTAATGTTACTTGTAAATTTCTGATGATGATACAGTGTTGCAATAACATTTTTGTTCTATAAAAAATAATTCGAAACAAAATTGATTATTAATTCATGCTCAATCTCTTATAAAATAACATATATGGCATAATTTTCTTTATATAACTAGTAAATGCATCTTGTTAATACAGTGAGTTTTGATAATTATATAAAAATAATTGAGCAAAAAAAATAAATTGTATTTTTTTAATACAAGTCACTTTCGTTATAATAAAGTGATCTGTTTCATAGTAAAAATTTTTAAAAATTTCATTATATCGAAAGGTTATTAATAAATTCACTATATCGAGAGGATTTTTATATAGACTGGTTTTGAATTTATTTTTACTATATTATAACAAAGTTTACTATAACAAGAGTGACTTGTATAATAAAAGAAAACAAAGATTATTCAAAAAAATAGAATAGAAATTGATTGGTAAAAAATAATTTTTTATTAATTACAGTTATGAAATAACATAAGATGTTTTATTTTAAAATATTACAATAGTAAATAAACATATTATTGTAGTATTATAAAAAGTTAATGCATTGCACTAATGCAGTAAAGCCTTGAGAATTATTATGTTATTTTATGAGTTTGATATAACAACTAATAATTTAAACCTTTTATATTGCAATTTATAGCAATTTTTTTTACTTGTTCATAAAATTTTTTTAATTTTTCAACTTATTTTTCTCTTTTAAATATCAAGCAGCAGCTTTACTATTAACAATTTTGAGACCTGATATTTTTATTTGTTGCAGATATAAAAAAAACTTTGAAACATTTGCAAATATAAAAAAATCTTCAAAACAACTTGTAGATTAGTTTCAATAAAAAAAAAGAAATAATATATAAAACCTATTTGATAAATTATTATATATAAATATATATATATTTTTTAAATTTTAAATAATTTTACAAGAAAATAAAGAATATAGTAGTTCTAAATTTGAATTCAAGATTAAAAGAAATTTAAAAATGTTTTCTGTTTTATTAATGTTTTGCCCAACAATTAAAATTTAAAAATCTTTCAGTTTGTCATTAAATATAGTCTTCGCAGCTATGAAAGTTTTAAAAATAATCTAACTAAATATAGTTTTTGCATAGTGATAAAATTGAGTAATCAATTTAGTTTTCTTCCAACTGTAATAATTTTAAAATAATCTGAATAAATTAAGTTTTTTATTAGCTATAAGAATTTAAAAATATTTAGCTAAAATATTGTATAAAAATTTTAAAATTAATTTAATATAGTCTTTACTCTACTATAAGAATTTAAAAACTACTAATAGAACAAATAGAGTTTTTACCTACTATTAAAATTTTTAAAAAGTACTATAGAAAAAAATATATAGTCGCCTCTCTCTAATCTGAACCTCTCTAAACTGAACACTATTAAACTCTCTCTAAACTAAACAAAATCTTCTAGAACATTTGTAAATTTTATTATAAAGTTCGGATAAGCATATATAAATTTTTGAAATTTGAACTTTTTCAAATTTTTACATAGTAAAAAAAAGCAGTTCCGGCAGTTTAGATCAGAGAGAGTTGACTGTATATATATAATATATATTAAGAAAGAGATTATACAAACCCTAAGCCATTCAATGTAATTCTTTGGTGCATGCATTCAAAGTTATTTCTTATCCTGTAGCTTAGTAAACTAAACTGCAGAAAGCTTATCAAGTCTTCTTATTCTTGCATATTATTTTTTAGAATGTAATTTGTATAGCTAAAGGTTCTATCACTTCAATAAAAAAAACAAAATTTTTTTACTAATATAGGGGATGTCTAAAGCAAAGGCAACTCATATTTATTAATAATTTTTTCGATTAACTTTAGGGTTAGAGACATCTTATATTAGAGTTAGGTTGGGTTTTAGATATTTATATATAAGCAAAATAGCTTTCTCGATATTTTTACTTAACCTATCTGAGGTAGGTTTAGAATAACGTTTTTTGTATTTTTTAGGTTTTTCTTTTTTGTTTCTTGTTTTGCTTCGCTAGCGATTATCAAAATTCTGTGATTTGATTGGCTGTAGTCATATGAATTTGCTTCTGCTTTAGACGACCCCCTAATATAGAAATAGGCAGATTTGAAAATTCCAAAAAAAAAAAAATTTTATATACTGTATACTAGTACTTATTAAACTTTATGTTTCAAAATATTTCAAGTAGGTACATAGCTTGCAATATTTGGTACTGGTAATAAAATATATTAGTTTTTAAAAAGCTGTTCACTAAACAAGACATAAATATTTGTACTTTTTTAAAAAATTTTTTTTTATCTAGCACTACTAAGCCCAACATGTTAATATATTTTAATTATTTGTGTGGGTAATACAAACCAAAAAAGAAACTCTAATTTTGTAAAAACAACTAAGTGCTAAGATAAAAATTTAGGGATAGGGTTTTAATATTAAAGGCTATAGATGATGCTTACTATATGTAAAATTTATTCCTAATATTTTTAAGCAGTGCCCAAGATTAGGAATGTAAATCAATTCTTTTTAATCATTAATTGAATTAGAATCGATTTTTAATTCTAAACAAATGATTTATAGTGCTTTGCAAAAAGATGTGACCTCATGATTTTTGTAATAAAATTTCTGAGATTCTAAATTGCTATTAATCCATATTTTCAATCAGTTATATTTATATTTATTTGAAATTGGTAAGATTTTTAAAATCTACAGAATCTTTGATTTTTATATAATATTGTGATCTGCAGAGAGCACATCTTTTTGCAAAGTGCAATAATCATTTCTACATATTTCGAAATTGATTATAGATTTAAAATCGATTCTAAAGAATAATTGTTTTATATTATATTTATTTAGAAGACTAAAATTTTTATAAAATGTTCTCTGCTTTTTAGATAAATTTTTACAAAAAGTAAAAGCTAAGTTTATTATTAAATCACATTTTGTTATTAAAAATATTAAGTCCATAGTTTGTACTATGCCACTTTATAATAGATGTATTTTGTTAATGCAAATTGTACTTAGCCATTTTTAATGGCTATAGTTGTTGTTGATGCGTATTATTTTATTTAAACTTTAAATTGATAGGTTACATTTAGCCATTTTATAATAGCTATATTTGTTATTATTAATAACATATATTATTATTTATATAATTTGGTTTAAAGTGCAAATACTGTTGTAAATACTGAAGATTTTATTTAATTAAGTTCTGGTATAATTTTAAAACAACCAAAAAACTTATAAAACTAAATAATTTATAGTATTAAATAATAAAGAACAGAATCTAATTGGGCAACTTAATAACTATAAAATTTAGATTTTGATCATTGATTTAAAATGAGTATTGAGGTTTTAATTATTCGCATTCTTAGCCAAGATCGATTTAAGCATTAGTTTCGCTTTTTTCTTCTTTTGCTATGTTCAGATTCTGATTCAAAATAGACAAAATTTGTACTCTTCAATTGGCTATTTTCTTTTGACTAACATTTAATGTATGTGTAATTAAAAAATTTACATAGCATAATTTGAATAACAATCAAACTTCTATTCAAACTGCTATTTAACAATACTATTACATAATTTTGTAAACATGCATGTCCGTGAAATTATATGATAGTATTGAATAGCAGTTCGAATAGCAGTTTGAGTGGCATTCGAATCATGCTATTCAACATGGAGAATGCTAAAATTTTACTTGTCAAGTTTAATCAGACATGCATTGACAATAGCTATTTAAATTCAAGAATCAAAAATTTTCATTGTAAATTTAAAATTTTTAATTTAAATTAGTCTTTTTATTTAATAATTTTAAAAATTTTTTACTTCGAATCTTTTAATTTAAGCTAAGATATATTTTAGCGAGTTATTTTTAGTAGATTAGATAATGTTTATAATAGGGATCAGTTTATAATGCAAAAGTGACGAGTGAAAAACGAAGATATAGATGGCACTAAAGAATTTCAACTTGCAAAATAACACTACGATTGGTGAATAGAGACATTAATAGTATTTTATGACATGGCTAGATAATAAATTTATAAAACTGTTGAATGTATGTATGTATGTATAAATATATTTATAAATTCTATGCATATTAAATGTATTATATACCTTATAGACTGACATTTGTATGATTGGCTAATATAAGTACTTTTTGAGAATGTTGAAGCTAGGGTTATTATCACAAGGATGACCTTATTCGTAGCTTATATGAAATTGAGGCTTATATGAAAAGGTAATAGTATGCAACAAAGATTAAGATATGCATATGATAGAGATTATAGATATGTATGCGATTATGTGGAAGCATATAGTAAATTCTAGTGCTTTTTTATTTCAATTGTATATACTATATACAACTTATGTTATATAAAATAGGCAGTTTATATTAATCGAATAACAAATCAAATCAAATACAAATTAACTTTATATTTGATTTAATTTGATTTGACCGAATTCAAATTAGCTCAATATTTGATTTGAACAAATCAAATCAAAACAGTTAGGAAGGGATGTACAAAAACCAGGCTGGCTATATAAACGGGAATATAGTAGGCTCTGGTAGGTTTAGATTATAGATAAATAGTCCAAGTCTTGGTACTTAGTAGATAGTATAAAGATCGTAAACAGTAATGTGTAATGATCAATATACATCCAATAAAATCCAGAGGCATGACCTCATCTTAAAAAAAAAAAAAAAAAAATCAAATTCAAATCAATCTAATATTTGATTTGAGTTAGCGGAAACCTAATTCCAATTCCATTTCAATAACATTCTGCAACTGACAACAATCCAATAGTGTAACCCATACCGTAGATTTCCCAAAATAAGCAACTCCCTTGATTTTTTCAAAAATCTCAAAAAATGCGTTAGCAGTTGCTACATATAAAACTTTTTTTTACTAAGTGAACTTCAAAAGTTGAATAAATAAAGTTGTTCAGTGCATAAAAATACATCTATATTAAAAATTTGGTGTTATTCGGACACTTTTTATTAGTGTGTTTTTCAATTTTTTCAAAAAACTCAATATTTTGAAAATAAGCAACATCTTGTTTTTGTGTAATTTTTTGGCCAAAAAAGGGTGCTTATTTTCAGGAATATACGGTATTTGCAAATATTGTATAATATCCTAATGTTTTATGTTCATCCTTTCAACCTTTAATAACAACATTTAACTGTATATATTCCACTAGTGAGAATTGCATTTAGGGAGGTTTGACTGTACAGTAAATATTATTTACATATTAATCAATGCATTTAAGGTGCATATTTAAATTCATTAAGATTTATAACTCATTGGCATTAATTCGTATTAATCTTTAACTAATATGTATGATTATTTTTAATCGGTTTATTAAGGTATAAATATTTAACATTACATGGTATTTTTTGATTTGATCGATCATTCACATGAATTAGTTGGTAATATGACAATTATTTATTAATTTTGTAATTGATGGATTTAGAACATCAGGTTTTTTTCATTCACACATATTTAGCGATAAGTATAAATAGCATTTATTAATCAGTGTATCTAAATAAACTATTCATATAGCTATTTGTATTCACTACGTATTAACAACAAGATTATAAAACTATCAATCGAATTCCAGAATCCGATGTAATTACTTATTATTTCATCATTTTATAATTCTTTAATTCAATTTCAATTATACTTGATCACATTATATAATTTGTGTCACAATACATGAGCAAAATTTAAATTTAAACAAAATTTACCTTTCAGTATTTTGCTTTATGTAAATCCTAGTTAGAAGATAACAATTTAAAAGATTTTTTACAAACTTTTCTAAATAAATTATTAAAGAAATATGTAATCTCTATAATGAAGAAAAATTGAAAGACAAAAATTCTAAATCAATTCTTGAAACATTAGAACAATTTCTAATAAAAAAAAGCAAAATCCAGCAAATATTATTAGATGATCAAACCAATCCTATGATTCAAATTGTTCTTGCAAGTTTCTATTGTTATAGTAAATGGGTTCAAAAGGATGAACACAAAGCATTCAATTATTACAGAAATGAATGATTCTTGTGGAGTATTTTTCATTGGTGTCTGTTATAAAAATGGAATTAGGGTTGAAAAGGATGAACATAAGGTATCAAAAATCTGTACGCCATTGTTGTCACCGGACATAGTCTGGCGGACTCAGACAATTTTGGACATTGTCCGATGTCCGTGTCTGAATTATGTTCGAGTAAATAGATTGTATCGGGCATTGTCCATGCAATATTTGTCGGACACAGACATATTCAGACACAGAAATTGTCCGAGTTTGTAATTAAAAAAATTCATTATAGACTTTATTGATTATCAAGCATAAAAACCGGGTGAACTTAGTCAGCATTTTCCTAAGTAAAAATTTAGCATAATTATTAATACATAGATCTGTTAAACTTGCGAATATAGTTGTCTAAATCTGTCGCAAATAAGTCTTTCGCACAGCTACCTTTCTGTTTCAGTGCCTGTGCAGATCAAGTTCAATCCATTTTAATCGTCACGGCTCTGTAAGTAAAGATCATAATTTGGTAATTTCTGTATTATTTAATTTGTTTTTATTCAACCTTTTTTTTTATTTAAAAATTCGCTTGTTCATTGAGACAAGCTTAGCGAACATGTTCGCATAAATATCATACTGATTTCTTTGAATATTATAGTAAAGAAGCGAAAATGTTGGCAGCTGCACTTTGCAATAACATAGTAATAAACCGGAAAGCTTTAGTAGATGCGCTTTGCAAAAATGCCATATGGACTTCTAGGTACCTTGGTAGTAGGGTTCTGCGAGTGCCCGGCTACCCAGGCACTATGTTTTAATAGTAAGTTTGTGAACAATATAATGCTAGATATTGTTAGGGCAGTGTCATTAATCACCTGATTATTTTTTATCAGAGGCCTACCTCCTCCCTCTTTCTTAATATATAAATAGTCAGGTTCTTATATATAATTTTAACTTTTTTTACCCCCCTCCCCCCTAAAAAATCATCTGATTTTTGTTACTTCCCTTACAATAATGGAATTGGAGTCGAAAGGATAAACATAAGATTTCTACCATATTATTTAATTTCTCTTTATTTGCTATTTTTTTATTTAAAATTCGTTTATTGTTGAGACAAGCTTAGCAAATAAACACTACGCTAACTTCTTTGAATATTTATAGTAAAGAAGGGAAAGCGTTAGCAGCTGCACTTTGCAACAGCATGATAATAACTTAGATAAGAAGAGAAGCTCTAGTAGATGCATCTAGCAAGAATGCTGTGCAGATTTCTAGGTAAGGTTCTGCAGTGCTCAGCTATCCAGGTACTATGTTTTAACAGCACCATACCTGGCACTTGTAGAACTCTAATTGAAAAAAATAATAATTTTTAACTAAAAGTCGAATATATCCTCAAGAATGTCACAACGATAACACTTACCTTTTGAATCTTCAGTTTTAATAGGCAATCACTTATTATCAAAAATCAACAGATATAGGGCACGCTAGCGGAACAATATAATGCTGGATATTGTTATGATGAAGAAATTGGAGTCGAAAGGATAGAACATAAGGCATTTGTTCATTGCCAAAAATTACTAATTTGTAGAAAAAGGGAATGTTACTGGAACATATAACGTTTGATATCATCTTTTGAAAGAATTTGAGTTGAAAAAGATGAACAAAAACATTCGTTTATCATAAATTCTGCAGAAATAGGGTATGCCAATGGAACATATAACATCGGATTCTGTTATGGTGAAGGAATTGGAGTTGAAAAGAGTGAACATAAGGCGATTTAAGTTAGGTTTGTTGTGAAACTTCCTGATGTTCACTGTTATAAAAGTTTGGGTTAAGGATTAGTGTTAGTAATTATTTAATAGTTATCTTAGAAGATAGACAAAATTTGAATTTACTCTAATTATGCGATCACGTTTAGGAAATGTATATAGTGTATTATTTTACTGTGTAATAATAAGTTGAATAAGTTTATATTAGTCAACGCATAGACCGCAAATTGCAATTAACATTTTAAAATATTGTATTTTTTAAATTATAACACATTGCTCACACATATTCAATTTCTTGGCAGTATATATTTTTTATTAATTAAATATATATTACAACTATAATATTTATAATACCAATATTCTTAAGGGGCGTCTAAATGCGTTTCAACTAACGCACCCAATTGAATAAAATCTGCATTTCGTATAATGAATTAAGTCTTATATTTATCGTTTTTAACTCCAATTCCTTCATTATAACAATATCCAGCCAAACTCTCTAAATGCATGGTTTATAAAAAACCTCTCTAAATGCATGGTTTATAAAAAACCTCTTTAAATGCATAGTATTGTTTTTGACTCCAACTCATATGATACTTAATAGGTTTTTATCTACCTGAATGCAGATTTTTAGTCTTCTTGTGAACTGATATTTATTTTTATATCAGTTTCATCCTAGATCATTCCACGTCCCTGGTGAATTGTAAACTACAAAAGAAAAATAGAAATATGACTCAGGCAATGAAATTATCATTATATGCATATCTTCAATTACTAAATATATTATTTATGTCTTCTAAAGTATATTAGAATGTAATCGGTAAGGCAGCACGTTATATATTGACCAAGCTAATTAGAAACAAACAAAACTTTCGTATTAATAAAAGAGGTTGTCTAAAGCCATAACAACAGTCTAAACCCATCTTGGTGCATTAATAAAAATATCGGGAGGACAATTTTACTATAACATGTCCTGACCCTAACTTTAAATTAACCATTACCCTAACTTTAGTTAAATAAAAACATATGACTGAACATGGCTTTAGACATCCTCTAATAAAAAAAATAAAAAAAGAAGCTGATACCGATTTTTATATCAGTTCTAGCCTAGATCTTCATTTCATGTCCCGGGCCTCTTATATTTGCCCATCGTTAAACCTTATATTAGACCCGGATCTAGTACATTGAGAGTTTGTACAGTACTATTAGAAAAAAAAAAATTTAAAATGGACAGTTTTAGCCATTTAAAGAAAACGTGTAGATTTTGAATTTTACACCTGGGTCTAGTGGATCTAGTACAAAAGAGATCTGAGTCTTGTACGTATATGACAATTTGATTCTAAACTAATAGGTGGGTTCTAAACTAATGAGTGGGTTTAATACGAATTTTCATATTAACGAAAAAAAGTTGTAGTTTTGTAAAAGTAAATAGCTTTTTAACTACTATATTATACTAGTAAAAGTTTTGCATGTTCGGGGGATATTCCAAAATTATTTCAGGATCCTTGAATCTAAGGTCTCATTGTAATTTTAGATTACAATATTATTGAGGAAAAAAAGTTTTATTAAATTGGCTAAGCCACTGTAGATCATCACCGAAAAATGCTTACAGTAATGCAAAAAAAAAAAAAGCAATACCACAAAGACTACGAACATTTCGTTCATCAAAGAAGCAAGTCATTGATTATCAAAGCATCAACACGGCAAAAAATCTGAAAGCAAAAAAAACATAAAGTGAAAAATAAAGAGATCACGCATATGTATCTATGAAAACAATTTATTTTTCCAAAAATCAATTAAATTCGCAAAATTTTTCTTACACTCCCGTAAATGCAACAATATCATCGTGCTAATAAGAGCATGAGCATGAGCAAGAGCAGAGCAAGAGCATGAACAAAGGCAAGAGCATATATTATATACAACGCTCTTAACTTTGCATTACAGTAAATATCCTTTTTAAGGTAGTTTTTCGCTAAATACGGACAATATATATTAGCTAATAAGCACGGGAACTACCCTTATAGAAATTAAATATATCACAAAGTTGAGATCGCCGTATAAGGGCGTTAAATTGGTTGATACATCTTTCTTTTTTTTTTTATTGTTAAGGTGAGGTCTTGCCTCTGGTCTTTATTAAATGTATATTAATTATTACACATTGCTGCTTTTACAATCTTTATACTTATCTACTAAGTACCGAGACTTGGACTATTTATCCACGACCTGAGCCTACCATATTCCCATTTATATAGCCGACCTGGTTTTTGTATGTCTCTTCCCAGCTGCCGATTAGTATTCACTAGTACTTCGATCCGTATCCGATCAATTCGGATAGATCTGACAATTCAGATTAAATTCGGATATCCAGATTCATTAATTTTAAACGGATAGATCCGTAATATATATCGGATTAAGGATAAAGATTATCCGATTTGTAATCCTAGATGTTGTTATGATAACTGCAGAAAACTAAATAAAAAAAGTAAATTTTAAATTATTATTGAAAGTTTAAGGTATCACTTCACTAAAAAAAAAAAATCTATTAACGTTATTAAACAAAAAATTAAATTTAATATCGATAACAACAAAAATAATATTTTTTCCAAGTTCACAAAACTTTCTGACGATCTCTCGTACCAAATTTTCCATGAACTCAGACCTACGAAAACTATGTAGTTAATATATTTACACACAACAAAACTCTACCAAAGTTGCTGTCAGGTACAAAGTTCATTCACTGTATGTTCTGCGACTGAAATAGAGATGAAAAAGAACAGTAGACTTATAAGCGAGGCACCTTGGCGGGCTTTGGTGCTATTGAGCAAAGACATAGCAAAGAAACTCTGGAGCTTTGTCAAGACCTATGGATATGAAAATAGAAGTAGATACTTGGTTAGATATGTTATTCTGTACAGCGTAACTCTTACAACTCCTTTATTTTGGTACTCTTTTCCTGGACTGTTTTGGACGGTTTGAAATTTCACAAAAAGTGGGCAATTCGGCGTACCCCCTCCAAAAGATTGGCAGTGTTTACTCCTTCCAAATTCAAACGCATCTACCGAAATGGAATCTCCCACAAGGATATTTGGGTTAATGCTTACCAAATAAACAATGACTGGTGTAACAGAGATCAGAGGGATCATGTGTAGAAATTTCTAGATGTTAGAAGTTTTTTTTCTTTTCCTCTTTCTAGAATACATATAGTGTTAGATTAGATATCTTCTATACAACATTATATAATTTTAAAGCCTAACACAGGCAAAAATAGTGTCGTCATGGGCGTCTTTTTTCGGCCTTTTTCTCCTTCTCTCTGTTTTTATATTTTTTCGTTTATTCCCATCCCTTTTATTTTTTGTCATATTTTTTTCATTTCGTTAGTTTAGCACTCCCCATTTTTTTTATCTTTTTTACTTTTCTTTCTATTTTGTTGGTAGTTCTTCTACCTAGGAGGCGAGGAGAAGAAGGTTGGGGAAAAAGATGGTCATGACAGGCTAGTAAGTCAGGTCGGTGACTCAGGACGGATTGGTCTGAGGTAGATCGATACAAACTGATGAGGCTAAATTACCCTTGGCAGGTCGCACATAGGTGCTTGAGTATTTAGGTACTATAGTAACCGGGTGAGCCACTCTTCGATTCAAACACCAAATAGTGGATGTAAAAAATTTTTTTTTGGAAATTATTATTAATAAAGCATTGAAGCGTAACATGATTGTCAAGTTCAAAAAAAATATATATATATATTTTTTCCAAGTTTTTTTTGTTTGCCTTCATGCGCTGCGCTGCACAGATCACTTAATAAAAATTTTCTATTAGGCAAACTTGTATTCTTAAATTATTTTCATTTAAGTAAATGAAGCACTTCTGTTATACGAAGTATCTTAAAAGTATTAGTAATCCAGTATTTTAGCTTTTAATCATGCTAAAGGCTTGAATTTTTTAATTTAAACATTCATTATAGCGATTAATACCCATTAAGCTTCGATTAATTTTTCTTTGGTTATCATATATTCTATCTAGAGCTTGGACCCATCAACCGCATATTCGAATATGCATACAGATAACCATGCATTTGGATGCTATAAAGTCTCACAGATAACAATCCTTATCCGCCAGTTTTCAAAAGGATAACCTAACAAGTATTTGCAGATATCTGCGGATATTCACAAGTACCCGTGGGTAGATACGAACTATTGATTTCACCACAATAGCGGGAATAAGAAGTAAATTTTTGGTCATCTGGAGGCCCGAAGGGCCTCCAGCAGGTTAAAGATCTACCAGGTTATTTTCCATAGCAGCAAAATAAGATATTATTTCTTCGTTTTTATATGATGTCATGACTGGAATCACTACTTTGATCAATAAAAAAATTGAGTTTCTAGCAATGCTTGTTATTTTTCCGGAAGTTCAGGGAAATAACAAGCAAATAACAAGCATTGCTAGAAACTAGATTTTTTACTGATTAAAGTAGTAATTATAAATGTAAATCCCGTCATGCGATCATATAGAAACATGGAATAATTTATTTTTTCTGATCTAATGCCGTGACTAATTTCCGTATACTATTCAACCAATTTACAAAAAATTTAGCGTCAATAATAACTTATGAAACGATTTCAATCAATACAATAATACTTACACATATTGATTAATTAATCCTTTATGCAATCCATACCTTATTTCGCTGCCCATTTTTGAATCGTTGTGTCTAGATCATCTATCAGATACCATGTTTTGTGCAACCTTTATTCAACGTTTTAATCGAGATGTGCTAATGCTAAAGCCTTGTAGTGATTATTAACTGATGAATAAATTAAAATTAGCAGCAAAATGTATATAATACTATAGGACTTTGGTGCATCTTTGGTATAGTATTTTTAAATAAATCTCACGCTGATTAGCATAAATATGGAATAGTTAAATTAGTAAGTATCAATATTTATAATTAGAATTTTGCTAACTTTCACCCTAGGTGACAGCATCTAGTTCGGAAATCAGAGTTAAATCGGGTCGGAAGTCACGTCGAAAGTCGGGTCGAAAAATTTAAACTCTTAATCACGGGATTTTCTGATATTAGTCGTCGGCGCAATTTAACATAATTCAAAACTAAATATGTAATTGAAAAGACATTTCCGTTATCCTTTGCTTCGCAAAGGATAGTTTATGCTTCCGCTACGGCTGTCGCCTCCGCTATAGCATTTTTATTTACTACAGCATAAAAAAAAAACTTTTAATCACTTTACTCTAACCCTAACTAACCAGAGATTTTAGCTTAAATCGCAAATTTTACTATCCTGCGATTTTGTATAGCCCAAACCAATATATCTTGCTAAACTCAAGCCCTATAGGCCCCCTAACCCTAATCTAAACGAAGTTGAAATTCTTTGGGCATAGTCACGTCACGCTAATCCTACTTAAACAAACATGAAGTTTTTTAGGCATTGAAGGAACCATATCGTAGTAAAGTCACAGCCTCAAGTTGCGCATCGTATAAAGTAGTTAAAGTAGTCGCGGAAATTATGGAAAAACAGTTGTTAAAGGAAGAAAATAAAAATCAGAGGAAACGGAGTATGACAATATAATCATACAAGTAGGTGAAAAGAAAGTGAATGATGATAAATTAGATAATGATATTATTGAAATAGGAAAATTAGAAGTTAACGAATACGCTATACCTGTAGTATCTGATGGTGTACATGTGATCAATTTTAATCGAACAAAAGCTGATATCGAAAAGAAATCGATATTGATTGAATCAGATCTAAAAGTACCCGGACAGGATGAAGCAATGATGAAAAAAATGTGTAATGAGAAATTCAAAGATGGTTGTGAACCGAATGAATTGGTAAAAGGAGCGTTGAAGGTGTTGATGGAGGATGATATGTTAAATAATGTTGTTATTGAAAGAAGAAAAACAAAAATTGATGAAAACAACATACCTGGAGGTAGGGCCGAAAAGCATTATGACGAAACGACTGTTGACGAAAAGGAGTCGAAGGAGGATTTTGATCTTGCACGTAGGTTTCGATATGATGGAGTTGGACTAGAAATGGGAGTTGTTGAACGAATAAATAGTGTTGATCGTGAAAGAGGAATTGATAAGAACCTGATTGATGAAATCGGAGGAAATGACAATAGGTTAAATGATGGTAATGTTGAAATAAGAGAGACGGCAATTGATGAATGTGACATACCTGATCTTGAAGCTGAAAAGGGTAATAATGGGGATAAAGCTCCCAATGGTAAAACTAAAATCGATAGTATTAGAACGAAAAATATTAAAGGAACACGTGATGAAAGATCTTGCCGTGATGAGCTTTTTGCTTGTGACTTGGAATCGGCAATGAAGACCGAAGAAGATAGAAAAGGCAGGTTGTATATAAGAAATAAGGCGGATAAGTTGGGATATAATAGAGTGAAAGGTGAAGGAATAGAGGCAAAAAATGACGATATTGATGAAGTAACGAAGCATGTGGAGAACGATCATGTGGATGATAAATGAAAAATAAATATCTGTAACACGATCAAGCACAAGGCAACACGAGTAGAAATGAAGAACAATAAAAAGCATACAAAAGAAGTCCAAAGAAAACACTTACTTAAAATTCGAATTAGGCGAATATTCGATTGTAGACGACAATGACGAGTGTACAATACATCTTTTCGCATTATAATGTATTGAAGGAATGCACGTAGTAACGACACCAAAGAACTAACGACACCAGCAACGTACACCAACGACGGAAAGATTATCTAAAAGCCAAGAAAAAAAGAGCGAAAGTTGCCAAAAAAAAAGCAACAGTAAAAAAAAAACGGAATACAAAAAAAAAAATACTTATATAGTGGTAGATCTGATTAGTAACCGGTGATGATCAAAACAATGACGATCTTTACCCGACGTAGGTGATATCACCTAGGGTGAAAATTAGTTAAAATCTTATAATTAAATAGTATAATTAATAATATTCGTTATATCTATAATTTTGTATTTTATATACCTATTTTGTCATCACGATACTCGAAGTTGGATGAATATTCGTGGACTATCTGGTTATCCGTAATAGTTATCCAGTTTTTTTGTAGGATTTATCCAGTTATTTGCAAATTAAATGTTAGCAGTTATCCGGATTCAACTTTTGTAAAAAGGATACCTCCAAACAGATAAACAGATATCCGAGTTCAAGCTCTGAAGGATTTACGAGACAGAAAACTATATGTTTACAGCTCCATAATATCAATAAAGAAAAAAAAAATGATTCATGAAAGTAATTATATAAATATTATTTAACGAACTTCAATTATTAATTTATTTATTTTTACTACAATTTATTGTTGCATTATTAAACATTAAATTCCAGGGTTATTGATGGATCAGTAAAAAATCAGTAAATAAACATACATCAATCCCTGCATGACAGGAATCAATAAATGACGCATAACATACACACCTGAAATAAGCAGGCGTAATTAGCTTGTCTCAAATGCATTAAATAACTTTATTCCATATGAAGTAATTTGAGTTTTTCACGTACCTATACTTTTTTTACGAATTAAATCTAAATTTATTCAATTCAGATTATATTCGAATTTAACCGGATGTGTAAAATAAAATTCGAATTTAATCTGAATGGCCCCAAAAAAGTAGGATCGAAGCTCTAGTATTCACATGTCCGCTACTTTACCCACATTTCCTAGTATCATCACTTCCAATTTGGTGTATGTTGGTCGATGCATCAATTTTTTTTTTTTTTTTAACTTTGTAACCTGTCTGATCTTTATTAGCAAAATTACATAAAAGCTACATAATTTTATATACTAACAGTAATGATCGAACTAAGCCGGCTGCCCGAATTGGTGCCCAACTTTGGCTACTGCACTAAAAATGGTTTGCTCATACTCAAACGACGGTCTTCCCCATCAGTAAAAAGTATAGCACCGCCTGGCTTCAGAAACCAACCACAGGATCCATTCCACCTAAAAACTTCTTCTCTGAGCTTCTCATAAAGAAGAATAAAAAAAGGGGAAAAGACTAAAAGGGGGACAATACCTAAATGACTAACCAAAAAACCAACCAAAAATACAACCAAACGAAAAAAAAACAAAAAAAAGAAAAACCAAAGAAAAAGCAAAGAAAGAATAGAAACTGTAGATGCTAACACATCTAACATAAACGATAAAAATTATATAATACCACAAGACTAATGTCTATCGATGTATTATATGTACAAGTAATGAAAAAGAAACTAAAAAAAAGATAAGAAATTTTTCACGTACCCTCCCAGATCCAACCACGTCATTCATTGTTTATTTGTATGTAGCGACCAAATTAACTTGTAACGGCGCCGGTCCCGATTCGGAACGTCCCAATTCAGAAGGAGTAAACACTGCTGATCTTTTGGAGGGGGTAAGCTAGGATTCCCACTTTTTGGCGAAAATTACGAAAAAATCCAAAAGGAAGTAAGACGATACTCGAAAGAAATTTAAAGGAGAGGGTGTAGTCAGAAAAACTCAGTTTTTTGTTGTTCCCCATTGTTTTTCTACAGGAAACTTTGTCAACGAAAGAAAACTTTAATCTCCACCAAAATTTCTCGTACAAGGGCTCCACCTTCTGCCAGTTATCTTGTAAAAGTACGCTTTTGGCTTGCATGTCGAATATATAAAGGAGTCCCCGAAAAGTTAGTTGACCTTTATAAAAACTATTTTTCTGTGTTATCCTACTATACATTAAGTATAGGCAACTCTCCAACAAAAAACTTCTTGTTTTTCTTCCGTTGGTAATTTGGTTCAAGTGTTCGTTGGAAAGAGTTTCCAAAAAATGTTGGTTGATGCATCATTAATTAAGGTCTTTCATGATTTTATATAGTATATTTTTCTTCTTTGATCATAATATCTAAAACGTTTCAATTTAATAGGGTTAAAGAAATTACCAAATTTTATTAAAGTTGACAAAAATAATCAATACAACGAAAAGAAGAGAATAATTCACAATAATAAAATCTGAAATTCTAAATAACAATAAATAGAAAATCAGATTCTATTCTATATATATATATGAGTTTATTGTAAGAAGTCATGGTTTTGGTTTTACTGTTTTGGATAAATTTATCAGTCTGTAACCTAAAAAAGGTACTTAAAATTTTAGTCAATTGAAATTTCTATTTTGTGTACATGCATTCATTGATTTGCAGTTAAGCTTTCGTTGTTTATTTTATCTTTGTCTAGAATGAATATATCATAATACACTTTCCGGAACATCAAAATTAAAATAAAGAATTTTACATACTGTAGCTATATATATAATAATGGACTATATATTTTTGTATGTATAACAAAATTAACAAAATTAATCGTAGCTTTAAAAATCTTTGCAAAATATTACAATGATAATACACATATCGCATATACACAATTACTTTAAATATTACGCTCTCTAATATTCTTTTGTGAACATTTTTGATGATATTTTTATGATGATATACCATAATACCATGAAGATATCAAAAATTTTTACACAGTATGACATTATCATTAAAAATTTTAATCAAAAACATTACGGACATAGAAACCATGAAATATATTAGATATTACACATGCACTGTGAACATTATGTGTTACCACAGCTTTGCCGTGCTAACTCATGATATTCATAACAGCCTGTGTAATATCTATTACTTCTTATTCATATTTTGATTGGCTAATATTATATTGGTTCCAGTGAAATAATTCCTTTCAGTGAAAACTTTACTGGAACCACTAGAACACTAGAATTATTTGAACATCTAGTGAAGTTTCAGTTAACAACACTAGTACAGTATATAGTAAAATTTCACAAAAAAATTTTTTTTTAAAAATCGTAGTTTTATAAATAAAATTTTGAGTTAGAAGATATTTTTTAAAAAAATAGCAAAATGACAAAAAATTTATGTTATACAAGATCTTTATATTACACTATATTTAAAAAATCTATTTGATAAAAATTATAGTGATGCATTTTAGTAAACTTGATTAATAAAATTAATTATAGAATTAAAAATAGAGTAAATTTATTTGTCACCGGCGGTGACAATTCTGTGCCAACCGTGCCAATAAGAATCAAGATCAGGTGTAATATTATACCTGATTTATAATATGAAAACGAAGCGAAAAAACGCTGTTTTCAAAAATACAGTGATAGCTGAAAATTTTGACTATGAAACCATCCTTTATTCTAGCAAAAAAAATTCCTTGTGAAATTTTACTAAATAGTTACCTCTAATCCTAACTCTAACCCAAACCCTAACCCTAACCCTAACGAAAATAAATTTACACGCGTTTATGTTTGTTTTGATTGTACATTATACAGAGGCGTGTCACTGCTGGTGACAAGCACATTTTTTCTTAAAAATAACAAAAACAATTATAAAAAAAAAGGTAAAACTAAAAATTTAAGAATCTTAGAGTCGATAGCTTAGTGGGTAAGCTCCAAGGTTACTAATAAAAGGTTGCCAGTTCAAATCTATCTAAGGGTGGAATTGAATTTTGAATTAGGATCTGATTTGGAATAACCGAAGTTACCAGCTTAGCCATAGAGCTGTGAGGATTATATAACAGTATTTTGGTGTCAGTATCTGGGCTGTGACAATAGAACCAATAGTTTCCAGTATTATACTAACAGTAAAAGAGTCTTGTAGGAGTCAAGCTACTAGTATAACTTCTAATAGATAAGTAGCAAAATAATGATAGGTCTATATGAAAAAAATAAAACTGAAACACCACAAGATAAAAAGACCTGGGACATCCAATAGACGTATGCACCCCATAGGAACTTGCTGGTACTAAGGCTAACTATGTGAACCAACAGAACAGTTCCTGAAAAATAGTACAATAGTGTATACAATAGTTGGGTTTAAAAAAAGTAATGGTAGTAGTTTAGGAAGTTTGACTACAAGTAGGAGCCTTAGTGACTGCGCCTCATTACATAAACATTTAGGTCCTATTGTTGGTAGAATTAAAGTGTTGGGATTAGGGCGCTGACATTTATTACCTAATATCCATTTACTATAGGGGCTTACTCCCCCACCCCCAGATAAGATCTATAAATAGAATTTTGGCCAATCAAATTTAACTAAGGTAAGATTTTTCTTGACCCCCCACTCCCTAAAATATTACATAATAAATGTCAGCACCCTTAGAAGTAACGAAAATAAAAAAAAACTAAAAATTTAATATAGACTACAACTATAGTCAGTGTTCGCAATTTTTGCGGCCAAACAATTTTTGAGGGCCGGCCAAATGGCCAACTGGCCAACAGCCAATGGCCAATGGCCAAATTTTGGTCAAAAATTTCTAATTTATATAATTTAGCCAATCATATTGCAAGTTTTACTATATAAATGTTTGGCCATTTCGGCCAAATAATTTTTTTGTCCATTTTGGCCATTTGGCCATGGCCATTGGCCACGACCAGTGGCCGGCCAAATAGCCAAGTGACAACACTGCNTTTGGTCAAAAATTTCTAATTTATATAATTTAGCCAATCATATTGCAAGTTTTACTATATAAATGTTTGGCCATTTCGGCCAAATAATTTTTTTGTCCATTTTGGCCATTTGGCCGCGGCCATTGGCCACGGCCAGTGGCCGGCCAAATAGCCAAGTGACAACACTGACTATAGTAGAAGTCAAAAATATCTCTATTCCTGTAACTATTTAAATAAATAGAGACCAGTAAATTTTTTTATAATTTTGTAATTACTACAAATTTTGAATCCATTTTTTGATAAACTGATTGAATTTAATTAAAAATCAATAAAAATTAGAATTATATTCAAAAAATTTAGTATATTAAAATTTAATTATTTTTAAAAAATTTGAATAATTTGATAAGATAGTTGATAAAAAATTGATTTTTAAAGTTGTTTTAGAGTGTATATTAAAAAATTTGATTTTTTATTTTTAATGTAGAAATTAATATAATTTTTATATTAAAAATAAAAAACATAATCACATAACCAAATTTTTTATTATATATTCTAAAATAATTTAAATTAATTTTTCAACAACTATCTTATCAAAGAACTTAAATTTTTTATAACTATAAAAATAATTAAATTTTAACATACTGGTTTTTTATTGATTTTTAATTAAATTCAATTAGTTTGATCTCAAAACTTTAGTTTTCATCTAACTTTTGTTGTAGTAATTAAAAAATTATAAAAAAATTCACTAATTGGCATTTATTGATTATTATTTACTTTGAAAGTTTCAAAATTGTAACTTTTTAATTTAAACAGTTCAGGGATGGTGACACTTTTGACTTCTACTGTATTTTTAATTTTAAAATTAATATTTTATTATATACTATAAATAAACTAAATAAAAATTCTTTAATAATTCATATATTAATCTATAAAAATTTAATATTAAAAATAAATTTTTATTTAAACTATTATTTGTTTGTTAATTGCTTATAGCATACAAATAAAAATAAAATTTCAATTTTATTTTTATTTGTATACTATATAATAAACATTCTTTTTGTTAAGATGTTATACAAAAACTAGTTTTGTAAATATGATTTTGCACTATTTTGATTTGATCGGCTTAGAACTGTAACCGCCGGCAACAGATAGATTTGTTTATATTTAATTTCAATTTAATTTTTTACTGCAATTTAAAAATTAAACAATCGATTGAGATTAAATATAAACAAATCTATTTGTTGCCGGTTCCAAGCCGATCAGATTACATGATTCAAAACTTCAAAAATTTAAATCAAAATAGTGCAAAATTATATTTACAAACCTGGCTTTTGTATAGTATCTTAACCAAAAAAAAAATTTATATAATTTTTACTATATTAATATATTATTATAACTTGATTTAACTTTAAATAAAATCCGGTTAATGTCACTCTGGCGACAAATAGATTATTTTAAAAATATTTTATACCAAAATCTTTTAATATAATCAAAAAAATTATTAAAATTATTATATATATTTGTATTTTATATCTTATATAGTAATAATAATAATTGTTTTTATTATATACTATATATATAATATATAATATAAATAAAAACAACTAGTTTATACTACGAATTATAAATTGTGTAGCTCATGATTTTTATATATATATATATAAGAGACTTTACAGACTGTCGGACTTTATTATACATATTTAAGCGCATATGGACACTTATTTAGAATGTCAGGTCAATTGATTCAAATTTAGGGTGTGTTAATTCTATAATTTTATATAATAAATTATTATAGTAGAATGAAATGTGTCAAATTGGTTAGTATATTTGGGATGATTCAGGACCATTAATACTAATCGGAGTTATACGATTTTTATCATCATTATCACTTGACATTACTTTGACATCACAGTGGTATGCTTTTTACTGAACTGCAATGTATCAAAAGTCGTAATCGAGTTGATGTATTTATTTACTACAAGATCTTGTATATTATACTTTTCGTATTATTAATACAAAATTTTAAATCAATTGATTCTGCAGTTTTGGAGTATTTCGCCGTAGATATAAATACGGGTGCAACTCCCCTTAACTCAGTCTATCTCCTTTCTCCTAAAAGACCCATTTATAAAATCCGACCTTTTCTTTACTTTCTTTTACAGCAAACTCCACGAACTATTTTTCAAACTATATATATAATATATTTTTCTTCCTTTTTTTCTCTTTTTCCTTTTTTTCCTTTTCGCTGAGACGGAACATCAACTCTCACGCTTTGAGACGTATAAGGTATAGCACAAAAAAAAAAAAAAAGAAGAGAAACCCTGATATATGAAATAAAACATGCCTGAAAGTGTCACTACGGGTAATCAATACGGATACGAAAATCCACAACAAAGAGCAACGGTTTCTTTCCAACCTTTTTCTGCGGTCACACAAGCCACTAATAGCTTAAATCAAATGCCACAAGCAACCACCACTTATTCATTCGTTCCAACACCATTAATTGGACAAGTATCACAACCTGCGAACGGAGTAAAGCCAAAAAGACAACAAGTAAAAAATGCATGTGGTAAGTTGAACTTTCACAGTCTATTTCACGTGATACAATCGAAAAGATGATCAAAGAAAAAGATCAAAGAAATATTGTCTGTTTTTGAATAAATAAATAATTCTATGGCGATGTTGAGTTCGTGGTTCAATAAACATCTATTTCACGTGTGCATCGGAAAATTATTTGAGCTCATGTGTTGTGAAAATCCGATTTTTTTGATTTTGACCAAATTCGATAATAAACAAACAAAATATTCATTTCCCGAGATATCGGAATTTTGACGCGTGTTACACGGATAACAATATTTTTTTTTTTTTTTACCGAATAATTTTATAATAGTAAATTGTCAAAAAGCGTGCAAGAAATGTGATGATGGACGACCATGCCAAAGATGTATTAAATATGAACTTATGGATACATGCAAAGATTCTATCAGAAAGGAGAGGAAAAAGGGTATCAAAAGGGGACCTTATAAGCGTAAGCAACCAACAGGTAATTAAAATTTACTTAAAATTTTAACATAAATATTATGTAATTAAATTATCAATCTATTTTCCATTATTTATAATATAGAGGGAGGAGCGACTAATACTAACACAGCTTCTTCAACTCCTGATGCTGTTCCTTCAACCGCTCCGGTGATGCCTCCTGTCATTCCTAATGGTGGCGTTTCCATGCCTTTCAGTCATCCCATACCTGTTAATCTACCATTGGCAGCATTGCAATTCCATTCTGCAGGAGCTCCTATAAATGTTGCTACTCCAGAAGGTTTAGGACAATTTATAATGATTCCCGCAACTAACGGAGCCACACCTTATTATCTTCTTGTTCCCTCATCTCATTATCCACAACAATCTTCTGCTGCAAATCAGAAACAGGAAGCATCTATTACTGCCAATCAGCCACAACAATCTTCTGTTACTAGTGATCAAAAGCAAGTATCTATTTATTCATCAGAATCACATTTTTCACAAACTTGGCAATCAGTAACTGAAAGTGAAAATAGTTCAAAGGAAAAAGCTCAAGAACCTAAGGTAAATGAAAAAACGGATAAGAAAGTATCCATCGCTTCTAAACAAGATAATGAAAAGGATGAAGAAGATAAGGATCCTAAAGACGGACAAGGATCAAATTTATCCGTACTTTCCCTAGTATGTAGTGAAATATGTAGTGAAATGTTGGATAAATCTCATGATCCATCTAAACAAAAAGGAAAAAAATCAACGGAAAGGCATAATCAATCACCAAAGGATAAATCATCACCAAAAGGTTCAAATAGTGGGGCTATACCTAATATTGAAAATACACATTGTAGTGTTGTAAATGGAAATAGTAAAGTTTTTAGTACAGAACAAACTTTAGAGACAAAGGAATCGTCGAGTACTCCAAACGTTAAAGAAAATAAGATCGTTCTTGGAGAAAATAATTTAAACCGACAAGAATCAAAAAAAGGAACCTTTGTTTCATTGACTGAACAGTCGGCAGCTGTAACACCTATGCAAACTGACGTAGAATCACAGCCTCCGACATTTGCAATTCCTCCAGCATGTAGTCCACTAGTTTTTTCAATTCCGGCAAATTCTTATTCAGTTGCACCAACTCAAGTTGTTCCAATTAAACGTGAGATCACATTTAGTGGTGTCAACGCTTCAACAGATTTTAAACGCGCTAGACATTCATTAATTAACGATGCGACGCAAGGACAATTTCAATTGGAACAACCTTCATTTCCTCAACAGCAAGTATCTATTACGCAACAGTACTATGTTCCCGGAGTTCAAAATGGTCCAAATTATCTTCAGCCATCTCCAAATCAGCAATCAAGAAATCCGATCGAGTCATACGAAGGTCAAGGAACACTTTTTGCAGGAGCAAGATTTATAGATCCAAGATTACCGTCGCCAACATCTTTCTCATATGTTTATAATCCCAATATGAGTAATAATCATGTTCTCCAATCTGAAGTTGATGGTAAATCTTTTGGTTCACAATCACAAGATCTCAATTTTTCTAATACTTCTTCCTCTGGACCGGCGAAAACATCAGAATCTAGCATACATAACAAGCAAGCTTTTTCGAACTTCGGAGGAAATTGATCTTCAAAAAAACCAAAAAAAACCTATAATAAATACTCATTGATGTTTATTTAATGATTGGTGTCAACATCATTGTGAAGGGAAAAAAATTTTTTTTTATATTTGCTTCTAGCTACGAACATTTCAATATACGTACTTATTTCATGCATATTTCATAGTATATATATATATTATTATTTTACAATATTATATAATAGTTTTTTTTTCAATTTAGCAAATATCTTTGTAATGAAATTCAGTTAATTATCCAAATACAGAATATGTAATAGCAGAAGATAGGTAATAAGGTGTAATTTTGATTGCTTAATAAATGATTCGTATTTTTTAAAAAAATTCGATCTTTTGAAATTTACGTAAATGTATTAATGTTAGTGCTTCTAACTTTAAATAACCATGAATTGATTGATTTTGCAGTCGTCTATGATTAAACAACCTTTACCGCACCAAAATCAATTACGTAAGTAACTTGCGCGTGTAACTGAATTTAAACTAATACTTTAATAATAAGAAAAAAAAATTTTATTTGAATAACTTTGTATGGAAACGCTTCCCTAAGTGTATCTAACTAAATTTTATGAAAATTTATGCACTTACTATATAAATTATCGATAGTCTGATCCTTGTTTATAATGAATTTTATAAATTTTTGTTCTCTATGCTGCAAATGCACATCTTTCTGAATGCGTGCTTTCATCTTTTTTTTTCTGTTATAGCTCCGAAAGGTGCATTTAGGGAGGTGTTAATTGTATAATTATAAGAAGTGACATTCAGAGCGAAAGATTTGTGACGGCTGAGGCTGAAATTTTGAACCTATTTTAATAAACTTTTGAGGGGCTGCATCTTTTCTTTTTAGAGTTAGAGTTAGGATTTAGGGCTAGAATTGTTGACAAAAAAGTATTAACGGGTTTTATTACTGTAAGTTACATATTTCAAACGGAGACTCCAAAATTTCAGCTCCAGCTAATTTCGGCTTCAGCTACTACAATAATTTCCTCACGTTTTAGTTTTGCTATTTTTAATACGTTCGAACATTCACCAAATTGTTTTTTCATGAAATGCTTCTAATATTGTTATACGATTCGCGATATAAAGAATAAAAAAAAATTGCCGAAAAATAAACTGTCGGAATTATAATTGAGTTTTCAACTTATATGACCATAATGACTATATATTATGCGTACATACGTAGAGTACTGTAGAGTACGTATGTACTTTTCCTGGTATCCAGTTACCTCACTATTTGATATTACTCGAGAAATCTAATCAATATAAAAAAATTTTTAGCGCTTTTTTAAAACATGTCCGATATATTTAGTAGAATAATATTATCGAGGTTATGATTTCTCACACTTACTACATAATTAATATCAGCTACACTTTTTAGAGCTGTTTCCTCCAGTAATTATCTTTATATGGATGATATTCATGAGTTCTCTATGACTCGTTTCAGATGGTTATCTAATGTATTAATTATATTTTAACTTATTCATTATTATTTTCGGCTGAAATTTTTGGGTACGCCTTTTAACCATTGCTTGGTAGTTTATAGAGGTTTCAGAAATCTTTGGAATTGTTAGCTTGCTTTTTCTTTGTTCACTAATTTTTGTGTTTTATAGTAGATGTTTTTTTTTTTATAGTTTGCTATTGAGTATTTTACACAATTACTATTTTTACTAGCTCTTAAAACCACTAGCAATATATATATATATATATAATGAGTTCGTTTTCACTGATTCTAAGTCAATAATATTGGCTTTTAGTCTGTATTTTTTTTTATTGTTATAATAGTTGTTTAAATTAAATGTCGAGTATAATATTTACAATATTTATAGAAAAACACAATGCAATATATAGCTTTCTTGCAAGAGCAAAAATGCTATTCTGTTTGTTTAGTATTTTGGCAATAATTGTTATATAAGATTTGAAAATTTTAAAAAAGCTATTATTTATAATTTTGCAAATAATTATATAAGGCCATGCAAAGTTAATTAATTGGTTCTCGTAACCCGGCCGGGTCAAATTTTGAAAATTTTTATAAAAAATTTTTTATATGTTTTAATAACCGGATGAGTTTTAAAAAAAAAAATTTTACAAATTGTTATATATAAAATTTAAAAAAAAAAAAGCCGGCCAGCCGTGTCTATTTAAAAAGTTTCATGTTACGAGAACCAATAAATTAAATTTGTGTGGCCTAAGTTTTAGCATTATCTAATTTTAGCATTATTTCTAACAATTATTAATAACTATGTTTAAAAATATGGGGAGTTAGCAGGAAGGGATAAATCATTTTTAGTAATTTTTTTTCAATTTTAAATTAAATATTTTAACATCTACTTAACCAATTTTGATAAAAATTTATTTATTTTAATGATTAAAAATATTCAAAATTAAAATAAAAAAAAAATTAATAAAATAGTTGATAAAATATTTAAGCTTGAAGTTGAGAAAACTCTTACTTAAAAGAAATTTGCTTCTTTTTTAGTAATTCTTTCTATATATAACTAAGAAAATAAAAACTATTTAGAGTCTAAAGAACCAAAAATAAATATATTTTTTTTATATTATAACAGATTAACCAATAAGCATTGGTTGGATTATTTTGATTTTTTTTTTTTATATTATATTTAATATAGCCAATTAAAATTTGTAACTTGTAGATATACAGATATTGGGTACTCTATATCTTTATAGTAATATTTTTTGAACAATTATAAAGTAAATACTATATATAAAGAAAATAGAAATATTGCAACCAAGAAAGTATTATAGTCAATCTGTATATTTTGTGATTTAGTAATCAAAATCAAAAAAAAGTATAGCAATATACAGTAGTATAGTTAGATTGTTGTTATTTTTTAAGCAATTTGTAAATAAAGTATAGAGATTGAATTTTATTAGAAACTTTTTTTTCTTTTAAATGAGACTTATCAAATATGATCTTTTTGACTTTTATTATACTATAGGCATGCATATATAATTTTTGCAAAGAATAAATATTATTAACATTATATAATCTAGACAACTAAACCAAATACAAATTATTGTACAGATTCTCTAGAAATTTCAACTAGTTTATTAGCCTTATACTATTATGCAAAAGAATTTTCTAAAGAGAATATTTTTAGAAATAGAAAAAAAAACTAAACTAATAAAAAGCAAAAACATAAAAAGCAAATGAAAACAAAACTAGTGATTTGAACTGAGAAAATTTTCCTTAATTAGTTAACTGAACCAAAAGATTTGGTGTCAACCGATTCAACCGATTAACGGGAATTCTCGGACCTTTACTCAAATTTTTGCCTTGTCTACTATGTTTATTCTTTTTTTTTTCAGAACTTTTTAGAACTTTTTGGAACCTTTGCTCTTTTATGATGTTATTTACATTTTGTCAACCGATTCTCAACCGGTTGTACAGGTTAACCGATTAAGCACTTACTCAACTGGTTACCCGAAATTTATTCAGTTCGGGTCGGTTAACCGATTATAGCCCAACCAAGATTTAAATCACTAAACAAAACAAATATAAAAAATAAAAAAAAAATACAAAGTTTCAGGTCAATTAAAACCTGGCACAAACTATTGTAAAAATTATATGATATTAAAAAAAGTAGTTTATACTAGCATCAGGGCACGTCCTTTCGTCTGTGCTATAATTAATTATAAAAAAAAGTTATATACAGATGGTAAAATGTGACTTGATATTAGCAGATATATAAATAATATAAATTATTTAGTATAGTAAAATCCATTAGTATTTAGTAAAGCAGCTAATTATAACCAAAATTGCTAATCTAAAGCATATCAGATGAAATTGTAATAAACTATAAAAAAATTACAGGTTCTGTTGTTTGTAATTTATAGTTCCCTTTTGATTAACTGTATTTACTAATAATTTTAATAGTTAAAAAAAGTATGTGGTACTGCTTTTAAAAGTATTGCCCAATTTATTTTAAACTTTAATATAATGCCTAAAAGTTAAGACTATAATTATGCTTTATTGCTAGAATAAATGATTTAAATAACTTATAAATGTACAAACTATGTGTGAAAATTTTATTAATTTCCTTATCTTTATTATGCTAAAGTTTTAATTACTTATTCTTATAATTTTAAGAATATTTTTGCGAGAATTTTATTTTTTGAATATTAATTTTAAATTAAATATTCAAAATTGCTTTTATTATATGTATAATTGTAGTTTTCAAACATATGTTTACTTTATCAAAACTTAACTTCTTTTAATTCCTTTATCTACTTTATATTTAAAAAACAAAAAGAAAATGTAATGGCACGATTTTTGCTAATATGAGTAAAAAAAATAATTTAAAAAAAATTATATACGTACAAAACAAAGCTGATATGCTTTAGCATGAAATTTAACAACATTTAGTAAGGGAAGTGCAGAAATTACGTAATTTTTTAGGGGGTGGGGGGTCCCCAAATATCACGTCCTATATATATATAGTATAAATAGCTAATCATATTAATAAAGAAAATTGATTTTTAGTTAATCGCAGATAGTTGCTACATAGTAAAATCTAAATTTTACTAAGCAAATCGAAAAAAATCGATTAAGTAAACTTATTTAGCAGATCAAAATACACTTACCACAAAATTTTCATAAGGGGGCATCCAGAAATAACGTTATACAAGAGGGGGAAGGGGGTCTGACAAAATATAACGTTTTTTCTCTTAAGTAGGGGGGATCAAAAAAATATAACGCAATTTTTTTAAAAAAAATCGTCCAAAAACTGATCCAGTGGTCCAAATTTAATGATTTTGGTACCATTCGATTCGTCTCGGTAAGAGGAGTCGAATGGTACCAATTTCATTTCATTTGGACCACTGGATCAAAGGTATTGGCCAAATACTATTGGTTACTATGTTTTCTTATAAAATGACTATAAAATCAATAGTTTTTTTTGGGAATAACTATTGATCCAGTAATCCAAATAAAATGATTTTGGTATTATTGGATTCGTCTCACTGAGATGAATCGAATGGTACCTAAACCATCCAAATCGGATCACTTGTCAAATATATTCAAGTTTTTGTAAAATTTTTTATATAAACATACGGATTTTGAAAATTTTTTTTATAGTAGAGGGGGATCAAGCGCTACTATGAGGGGGTACATAACGTTATTTATGGATGCCCCCTAAGTATTAGAGAACTTTTTATTATTTAACTTTTAACTTTTACGTTCGTCAAATATATTTTTTAAAAAATTTTAATTTTTTCGTCGAACGTAAAAATCAAAAGACAATTAATAAAAAATTCTCCAAAACTTATAAAAAATTTTGTAGTAAATGTATTTTGATTTGCTGAATAAGTTTACTTAATCGATTTTTTTTGATTTGCTTAGTAAAATTTAGACTTTACTATGTAGCGACTTTTGTCGATTGTGGGGTAGCTTATTTTCAGGTTAATGATGTTTTTAAGTTTTTTTAAATTTGATTGGTCAATAGTCCTATCACTAGGGGGGGTCAGGACCTATGTAAACCTAATTACGTGATTTATTGCACTTTCCTAATACAATTCCTATTGTTAGTTAATGCAATGACAATAGTGGTCTATAATATCACAAATACTATATAATAGCATTATATATTTAGTAATTTAAAGCTTCTCTAAACATAATATTCTTAGTATAAATGCCGTCTTTTCTTTGAATTCATCCATTTTCAACAGCTACTTTAATATTCTGCATTTCGCATACTCTAGACATAGCTACATACAATTTCTATGTAAAAAGACTGGCCGGGAAAGATAAAGACCAATATGAAGAAGGGTTGGACCTTGGGACTTGTTTATTGTAAGGGAGCTTCCAGAAATCAGCTGATTTCTGGGTGGGTGGGTCAGCTGAAGTATCAGGTGTAATTCCGGCCAATGTTGCAAAATTATTTTTGACCAAAATTATAGATTTATTAATAATATTTATAATTAATAACTTTTGATCTACTGGACCAAATTTGATGATTCAACTACCAAAATGATCATCTCAATGAGAGGATCCTAGCGAGCCCAAAATTGTTAAAATCCAATCACAGGATTCTGTGATCTGAATAGATTTGTGTTACTATAAAAGTTCTATAATTTATTAAATAATTATAACAGGACCCCGGACATATAGTACAGAGGTCATACGTTACACAATTCAGCAAAAACCCCGAAATTTAAGAAGCAAAAAAACAGTTTTTGGCAATTATCTTGGCATCCAGTGGTCCAATTTGAATGAACTTTTTTTAAAATGAAGCTCTCAGTGAGGCGTATCTAACAAAAAAAAGTTCATTCAATTCTGATTACTGGATCGGAAGTTATTTAAATAAATAGATTTTGACGTTTTTAGCAAATTAGGTCAAAATTGGCCAAAATCTAGTTATGACCTATATGAGAGATGTCCGGGGTCCTATTATAACCCATTTATAGTAACACAAATTGATTTCGATCTTAGGATCCTGTGATTGGATTTTAACAATTTTGGGCTTATTAGAATCCTCTCATTGAGAGGATCATTTTGGTAGTAAAATTATCGAAATCGGCCCAGTAGATCAGAAGTTATTAACAATTAAATATTAAATTTTAATTATTAATAACTTCTGATCTACTGGGCCGATTTCGATAAATTTACTACCAAAATGATCCTCTCAATGAGAGGATTCTAACAAGCCCAAAATTGTTAAAATCCAATCACAGATCGAAATAAATTTGTATTACTATAAATGGTTTATAATTATTTAATATATTATAGAACTTTTATAGTAACACAAATCTATTTCGATCACAGGATCCTGTGATTGGATTTTAACAATTATGGGCTCACTAGAATCCTCTCGTTGAGAGGATCATTTTGGTAGTTAAATCATCAAATTTGGTCCAGTAGATCAAAAGTTATTTACTATTAAATGTTATATTTAACTTTTTAATAATCGTAAATCTGATTGGCTAATTGGGGTATCAGGTGTGGGTGGGTGGGGGTAGGCTCATAGTAAACAAAAATCAGCTAATTTCTAGAAGCTCCCTAAGAGCAAATGCTAAATGTATAGGAAATTGTTTTCTTTTTAGCATAAAAGGCAATCCTGTCTTCTAATACTAAAATAGGAATCCTAAGAATAAAAACATGTTTGCCTTAATGACTTCCTGTCACTATTTCAGCATCAATTGTATGCATATGTAAACCACGACAAATAAGTCAAGTTCTATTGCAAAGACCATTAACGGGGGTCCAAGTTCCTGAGCAACATTATTGGAACATTGATCTTTAAAACAAGTATATGCGGAGGAAGCCCTTGTGGTGTTAATGTATTAAGAAACTCAATTGGATAGAGATTAAGAGTATTTTCAGGCACAGAATCAAAGCTGAAATACGTATATTGTTCTCTAGAAAATTTTTTTACTATTTGCTTGTTAATTTCATCAACAGTATTGTTTAAAGATATAAGTATTGTTCTTTTAGTAATAAAGTCAGTGTTTGTAGAATTTGTAGCTAGATTGGAATAGATGGCATCTAGTAATAAACTAATATAATCTTGTTCATTTTGTGCGGTAATAACAATGCTATCAGGAAGCTGAATTAAGTTATTTCCTATAGTAGGTTTAGTACCATTCTCTATTCTTAGTAAGTATTCTGAAAATTCTTTTGCTTCATGGTTAGTAGCTTGAGAAATTTGCATATTAGTAGTCAAAGTAAATAAACTCATATACATGACTTATTAAGAGCAGCATTAACTATTTGAGATCTAGTACCTTTGTGAACTAAAAGTAATACTTGCCTAAAATCTCCTCCAAATAAAACTATTTTTCCACCAAATGGAATAGAGATCCAATCCGTAATCCTATTAATCCGGATTAATCCTATTATTTATATTTGATATATATATCCGGATTTAGTATTTTAAATAGGATTCATCCGTTTTTAAATCGGACATTTTTGGGCCACGTGATGCAAATTCTGGTAAATTATTTGACAAGAATTTATCATCACGGGGCCCAAAAAATGTCTGGATCAGTATGGTACTGATTTTAAAAATTCGGGGTGTACTATACTGATATGCTCACCCACACCAATTGATTTGCGAAAATACTAATCGATACCATACCGGTACCATACTGTAATTTCCCATACAATACAATTCTGGTCGTCCGTACAGAAATTTTTTTTCGGTAAGTTTTGTAAAAAAATTTTACAGTAAATTGGGATAGAAATCAAATGTTAATTCCAATACGAAACCATACTGGATTGGGGTGTTCGATACCTATGAAAATCAAATCTTTATGTGGTATCATATAAAATTCTAATAAGATAATTAATTTATCTAGAGTTACAGTCCGGATAGCGTTTATCCGAATAATTATCGAGTGCCACCCATCCGGGCCAAATCACTAGTAATAACTAAAAAAAACTTACATTAATTTGTTATAGAACTTCCTACACTAAAATTTGATCTTAATCTTTTGATACACAAAAATTAATTATATTTCGCATAGCTCACTGCATTTGTCTGACACGTTTTTTGTTAATTTATTAAATTCGAAATTGACATTTCATTTTGTTAGATACAGTATTTGAAATAAACTATTTGTAGCCAAATTCGTAAATGTAATGAGTAAAGTGATAGCACTTTGTGCTCATATAGAATCCGGATTCAATAATTGAATTCGGATTTATCCAGATTCGGATTATCATCCGGATACACAAAGTAGAATCCGAATTTAATCCGGATGGCCCTTAAAGAATAGGATCGAAACACTAAAATGGAAGCTCATTCTTCATAATGTATTTTAATGTTCTATCAACAGCCTCATGAGTATGACGATGTGTCATTGAAATTTCATCCCAAATAATAAGTACAGTCTCTTTAAGTAACTTGGCCAAATCACTTTCTTTATCAATATTGCAAGTTGAATTTTCATCTAACATAGAAATTGGTATTTTAAACCTCAAGTGCGCAGTGTGCCCACCATGTAACAATAAGGCGGCGATGCCAGAAGATGTCACTGCTAATGCAATAAGCTGACTGTTCGTAAGTAAATAAGAAGGCATTCATAAAGATATGTTTTACCACTCCCTGCAGGGCTATCAACAAAAAGTATTCCATTATTTCTTTAGTCTATAAGTTTCAATACTGTATATTTCTGAAAATAAGCTACCTTTTTTGGGCCAAAAATTACACAAAAAAACGTGGGGTAGCTTACTTTCAGTATAGACATTTTTGAAAAATTAAAAAACGTACTAATAAAAAGTTGTCCAAATGAACCAAATTTTATTAAAAGTGTATTTTGATGCGCTGAACAACTTTACTTAATTGAACTTTTGAAGTTTACTTAGTAAAAAAAAGGTTTATATATAGCAACTGCTAACGTATTTTTTGAGATTTTTGAAAAAAATCAGGGGGTAGCACTGGGGTAGCTTATTTTTGGAGTAGCTTATTTTCGGGAATATACGGTACTGCATCAAATATTATGTGCTGACCTTCATTTAGAGTACTTACTTTGGCAATATCTTCAGGTGTAATATGATAATTTAATTCTTTTAAAAGCAATTGTGACAATTTATTTCAAGCAACAACTCTGGTAAATCAAAATCAGAAACACTTTTTGAATGCCATTGTAAAACTAAGTTTTCTCTTTGAAGGACTGCTTGAACTCTAAGTGGACCATCAGGAATGTCTCTATACGCAAAATCCTCTGCTATAGCATCAAAATTTTCAGTCCATAACTGATACATATCTGTAACGCCTCCAAAAATTAATAATATCGCAAAAAGTTCCTGTAATTGGTCAGGCATCTGAAAATTTCTAGCTTCACTTATGCATAATCAGTATTTATTATCATTTTGAAGAAAACCTCTATATAGTGTACTTTCTTTAAAGTATCGTATTTGATACTATTTACTGTTTTGAGAACATCGAAACTTGTGGGCCCTTTTACCTTTGTTAATAATAAACAAAAGTAATACCTCTCACCTGAATAATGCAATTATGTACAAAATAGCATTCCTAATGAATTAATAGTACAGTTCCCGATTAGTAAAAACAATATTCAATTTACATACAGTTTTTTGAATTCTAAAAAAATTCTTTAAAGCACTAATTACAATAGTTAGCAAAATCAAAATTTTCAGATTCTTTGAAAGAACAGTATGCAAATAAACATTTTTTTCTTAATCGGAATCAGTACCCAACTTATTAGAAATTGTATTTTGCTATTCAGTTATTATCTAAATATTTAAAAAGTCAAGCTTGTTTTTTGTTAATAAATTTAAAAAGAATTGTTTACTTTCACCAGGATGCGCCATATATATTCTTTCAATATTGCCTCCACATTGTTGTCTTTTTCAAGTTTTTGTTAAATAGTGTAAAGGAAAATCAGCATATAGTATGTTTCTTGTATCTAAATCTTGTGCATTCATTCTAAAATATTCAGTAAGAGTTGTTTGATAGTTTTGTTCTTCTTCCATAAACTCTTCTAAATTACTATCTCCATCTACAATAACTCTTTGCTGATCTTTAAGATATACTTGTAAACATGTTACAACAAGATTCATTCCATTCATTTTAAAACCTAGAATTCTCAAAGCAGCTTCTGGAGCTAAGACCCAGCATGCTTTAACAAAATTTCAAATTTCATCAATTACAATAGGCTGATCTTGTATTTCATTTTGTTGAGATTTACTAGTCAATTCTATCATTGCTCTATTATGACCTTTATAAACATATTTAAACAGATATTTAATTGTCTTTATGCTAGCGCAAACTTCCACATTTATATGACAGTTATACTTAGCACAAAGAAAGTTGTTGTAGGGAACAATTCATCGATTATTCAATTGTATTATTCTATTTCTTACTCTAATTTCAACATATTGATTGTCTTGACGGTAATGGTATATTGGATAAGAATCTTTTCCTTAAACAGTTTCCTTCTGAAATTGCTTTGGATACTCTTTACTGCATTATTTATAACCTGTTTCATCATCTACTATGCAAGGTGCATTAAGATTAAATTCACTATATGAACTATGAACCATATTAGAAATAACTGTCACATATGTTTTGGGATTAACTGTCTTATTAGGAATTTTAGCACTGACAATAGCATTGTAATTATCAGGAGTTTTTAGCTTGTCTTCTGAATGGAGTATTATCAAAATATGAACATGTGGAAGTCCACGTTTTTGAAATTCTATAATATGAACATGGCCAATAACACGTCCAAATATTTTATGTTCAAAAAGATCAGCCTTTAATTCTTGAAATTTTTCTCGAAAAACACATACTATATAGTTAAAAATTTAATTAGTACTTAATAATAATAAGATAAAATAAATTAAACTAAAAATAAAAAAATTAAAAAAACAAAAAAACTAAAACTAAAAAAATGTTAATATAAATTAATAAAATAAAGAAAAAAACAAATAATATAAAATAAAAAGAAAATACTTTAAAATACTTGTAATATCAGGTTGATCTTGTACAGTTTGACCAGGTAGTAATAGAGTTTGAATTTCAGGCCACTTAGGATTGATGTCATAGTAATAAATAAATCAGATTTACCAATACGTAATAATGCTATAGCATTTTGATACCATTGCATTATATCTTGAGGCCTTCAATAAACATAGACAGAAGAATTATTCTACGACCGATATGTTTTGGATTATTATCTCCATTCAAAACAGCATTCTGAAGACCTTGATAAAGATCATTACAAATCTTTCTTTGATTTTCTCAATAAAATTTAACCAATCTGCTTCAATTTTTATATACATATCAACAACAAATTGCTAAAAGAGTCTTCCTGCTTGCAGTAGTAGATTAGTCTGATTGGGCTGAATCTGAAGACGATATGTATAATAATCCATAGCAGTAACATATCTTCTTTGTCATATTGTATTGGTACTGTGGTTATTTTGTTGTGAATCATTATATTTAATATAATTGTCTCTACTATTAGGGGGCATCCATAAATAATGTTATGTGCCCCCATGGGGGCATCCATAAATAACGTTATGTACCCCCTCATAGTAGCGCTGGACCAGTGCTGGACCCCCCCTCTACTATATAAAAAAATTTTTCAAAATCCGTATGTTTATATATAAAATTTTACAAAAACTTGAATATATTGTGACACAGTGATCCGATTTGGGTGATTTAGGTACCATTCGATTCGTCTCAGTGAGACGAATCCAATGATACCAAAATCATTTCATTTGGATCACCGGATCAATAGTTATTCACAAAAAACTATTGATTTTTTAGTAATTTTATAAGAAAACATAATAACCAATAGTATTTGGCCAATAAAATTTGATTCAGTAATCCAAATGAAATAAAATTGGTACCATTCGACTCCTCTCACTGAGATGAATCGAATGGTACCAAAATCATTAAATTTGGACCACTGGTTCGATTTTTAGCCAATTTTTTCTAAAAAAATTATGTTATATTTTTTTGACCACCCCCTACTTATTGAGAAAAACGTTATTGTTCGTCCAGCCCCCTCTTGTATAACATTATTTATGGATGCCCCCATATAGTAGCGCTTGACCCCTCTCGACTATATAAAAAAAACTTTCAAAATCTGTATGTTTATATATAAAATTTTATAAAAACTTGAATATTTTCTAATATAGTGGATGTCTCAGTAAGACGAATCCAATGATACCAAAATCATTTCAGTTGGATTACTGGATCAAAAGTTATTTACAAAAAACAATTGATTTTATAGTAATTTTTAAGAAACATAATAACCAATAGTATTTGGCCAATAACTTTTGATCCAGTGATCCAAATGAAATGAAATTAGTACTATTCGACTCCTCTTACTAAGACGAATCAAATGGTACCAAAAGCATTAATTTTGGACCATGGATTTAGTTTTTAACAATTTTTTCTAAAAAAATTGTATTATATTTTTTTGACTCCCTTCTACTTAAGAGAAAAAACGTTATATTTTGTCAGACCCTCTCCTTCCTCTTGTATGACGTTATTTCTGGATACTCCCGTATCTAAAGTTGGTTCATAATATATAGTATTTTACGTGGAGCCCACCCTTGTTCACCATAAAGAAACAAAAGAGAATATGTTATCGGATTATAATATCTACTAAATTCAGAGATTCTTATCAAATAACCCATTAAAGTGTGTAATATAATATCACGTGTTTGGTTTGTGTTGCAGCATGGGATATATCATCATCTACCCAAATCACAGCAACTTGTAAATAGGGTTCCTCAAATTCAAATCAAATCAAATATTGGGTCAATTTGAATTTGATCAAATCAAATTGACCCTGATTTGAATTTGATTTGATTCAAATATTTGGATTTGAATTTGATTTAAATTTGAATTTTTAATAGTAATTTTTAAATCAGATCAAATATTTGTCAAATCAAATCAAATTTGGCCAGATTTGAATTTGATCAAATCAAATATAGTCAAATTTGAATTTGAATTTGATCAAATATTTGATTCAAATATTTGAAGATCAAATCAAATTGCAGAACCCTACTTGTAAAGCCGTTGGAGCATTATAAGTTCTTTAATCAAGTCCCGAAATATTGATATAAATACACATTACCAAATTTTTAATATTTTTCATAGGTAAGTTAGCAATACTTTGAAAGTTAGTAACATAGGAGTTTACTTGATCAAGCATGTTCTTTAAACCTTGCAGTATAGTTGGACTTAGATTTGAATTTTGGATGGTAATCAATCAATGTTAAAGCTCGTGTTGGGTATTCCAGATATATATTTGCAAATATTGTAGTATAGATTCACACTCTGGTAATAAAGAACCAATTCGATAATGAAATACACCTTGTACACAGTAAGTATAAACTCTATCCCTTGAATTAGCAAGCTTACGATCAAATTTAATACCTAAAGAAGTGAAGATAAATACTGAATTATAAAGACGAATTTTAGAAAAAAATTTTTTATTATAATCATCTTCATTAGAAAAAAGCTATTGCAAAAATAATGGAATAACTGGTTCAGATAATATGACTTTTCTATTAGAGCTTTCAGAAGGTAACTTAAATGCATTACAATAGGTACAATTAACATAGTTCATGGTATTAATAAGATGAGGTATGGAATAATTGCTTGACATTTCAGAGAAGTTATATGCAAGCTTGAGTAGTCTAGGATTGTTGACGCGTCGATAACGATGTGCTTATGTATTATGTTCAGTACGTTGATGATGCTCTTCTTCAGTTTTTCTGACCTTTGTTGATGCTTAGTTGAGGCATCTTGTTGCTGATAGTTACAACGTGCTTCAACAATTTCATTTGCTCTACTTTTATGTTTTCATGCAGCATTAACTTCTCTTTGTTCTTGAGCTAAATAGTATTTTTTCTATACGGCATGAGAGATACGTAAGTATGCGACTTTTGTTTTTTTGAAAAGTGAAAAAATAAAAAATAAGAAATCAAGCGCATAAATATTTGGCACATGCACTATTTATACAAATGGCGGAGTTAAAACGCTCTTTTTTTTTAATAAATATGAAATCAAGCGCATACTTATTTGGCACATGCGCTATTTATACAAACGGCAGAGTTAAAAACACTTTTTTTTTTAAATAAATATTTTATATGAGTGTAATAAAAACTGAATCACATAACAAACTACGATACAGTATGAGCGTAAGCTACAATATAATATGAGTGTAATAGAATTATACCAGATACATAACATACTACGGCATAGATTTTGTATGTAGTTGTTATAGTAGAAAAATTATATTTTTGTATAATTTTCTAATTGTTTATTTTTTATTTTTAAAGCTATATATATTGGACGTTAAGTCTTAGTAGTATTGTTGTTTGTCTCGTATTGTTGTTTTGTAGATTAATACGATTATAAAAATCGTATATTAGCCTCTATTATTATTTAGTGAAGTACAACAATGAGCATAATTTTGGTATTGGATTCCAGTTACATGAGCTCATTAGTATAGCGCTAAACATGTATTCCAGTCACGGGCCGCATGATTTATGATCAGATCACTAAATTATGCGGACATATTATTAATCAGGGGTATGCCGAACATTCATGTCCGTCCATGTATACAGCTATATAGATCGACACGGATCAACCTGAAAATGCAAATAAGTAATTCTAACTTACACATATGTAGATCACACGATGTAGATCATCTGATAACGATCCAAATCACGGTACCCAAATTCGACCAATCAGATTGTTTAAACGTGACAGACAGACATTAAAACTTTAGTAATATAGATTTTAACCAAACTCAAATTATCATATATAGATAAAAAAACTATTGCTAGATAAAAGAAATCTTAATCTAAAAGACTATAAAAATAGGCAAGTATAATTTTGACATATAGTTAAAATATTAATTTTCTCTTTTGTTTACTTCTAAGCACATGTACTGCTGTATATTTGTTTCATAAACAAACAACTAAATTAGAAAGGTATAAACAATACTAATCTTTTGTTGAGAATAAGCTAAAATGCCTACTTTCGACAAAAAACTTGAAAAACTAAAACACAAAAAAATAAAAGAAGTGGTTCAACTTGAATTTGTAAATATATTTATAAAAGATTTGTAGCAAATAAAATAAAATACAAATAGCTTAAATAAAATTAAGTATTTAACAAAACCTCTTCTAGTTCTGTTAAGAATTAACTATACTCTATAGTTTTTGTATCCATTCCAAAGAAACAAATTTTATAAAATTTTTTTTAACTTTTTTTTTTAGTTATATACAAGTTGATTCTTGTTTCAAAATATTTTAAAAGAAGTCTTATAATAAAAATTTGTATTTTAACTAGAGTTTTCTACAGATCAATATTTTAAAAAAAGTTGGTTCAAATAGTGTTCAAATCATACATGCTACTGAAATTAATTTTTGAAAAATGCCTATTTCAGGTTTCCAAAAATAAATTAAAAATTTTTTATAAAGATGATTATATATTTATGTTCCTTATAATTTTGTCTATTTAAAAAAATTTCAGATTTTAAGTAAAATAGATCAAAACAATTTTAGAAAAAAATTTTAATTTTGTGTTTCAAAACCCAAAATAATTTTGTCACTATGTATAGTTCAAATAATTAGCAAAAAAAGTTTGATTTATATTTTTGACTAGAGATATTTTTCAAAAATTATATCTGTATTATAGTAATAGATTTTTGTTAATAGTTGGATCATAAAAGTTGTTACTTGAATTTTATTATTTAGAGTAAAAAATTCTAAAGCATCTATTTAATAACAAAGAAATACAAAATAGTTTAGCTAGTACAAATTTACAATAAGCCTTTTAGGGCCATGTAAAGCCAAAAAACCAAAAGATTAAAAACCTGTTTGGAGTAAAAAAATACTAGCTTTTGATAGTACTAAATTAAATAGCAAACCAGAAAAACTGAACAATATAGGATATTAAAAAAGGCTCTTACAAATTTGGTTAGAGGAGCACCAAAAATCATCTAATTAGGGTTTTACTAAATAGCTGACCCCTCTATCCTATCTGATAATTTCTCCAAGCATTTGATTGGTTAAAATTTAAATAAATATATATATATATTAAAAATTGGATAACTTTTGATCAACTAGTCTGTTTTGAATAATTCAACTACCAAAATGTTCATTTCAGTAAGACGATTCTAACAAGCCCAAAATCATCAAATCCAATTACAGAATCCCAAGATTGTTCAATTTTTGTATAATTTTAATAGTAATTTTTAAAATTACTAAGTAAATTTTTTTAATATTGAATAACTTTTGATCCACTAGACCATTTTGGATATGATTTAACTAGCAAAATGTTTATTATCTCAGTGAAACAATTCTAATGAGCTCAAAATTATTAAATTTTAATGACGGAATCCCAAGATCGACAAAGATTTGTATCATAAGATAAATATGACTAATTTGGTGCAGTACCTAATTTGGCGCATTAACGATATCTTATCAGAATTATGTAATTTTGATACCATTCGATTTGTCTCATCATGATGAATCGAACGGTACCAAAATTATATAATTTTGACTGATAGTTCACAAGATATTATTATTTAACCAAAATAACCTATATATATAATCTTTATAAAATCATAGATAAATTTTGATAAACTGGTCTGTTTTGACGATTTTATCACCAAAATGGCCACCTTGAAGAGACGATTCCAATGAGCCCAAAATCATTAAAATCCAATCACAGGATCACAAGATTGTTAAGATTTTTGTATTACTTTAAATAAAAAATTAATTACCAATCCGGATAAGATCAGCACTATAGCTATATTATTACTATACATAAAATTGAGATAAACAAATATATAAACAATATATTAGTAAATCTGATTATGATCTTTATAAAAAGTTTTTTTTGTACTAAGTAAATATTATTTTTTTGATAAGTAAAATTGTAGAGCAGGTTCTTGTGCATCTACTAGTAAAATTTCATTAAAATCGGACCTGTAAATAAAAAGATATGAGTAAAAACGTCTTTAAAATTCTTTAAATTATATAAAAATTTATATTTACAGGCCTGTTTCAGATTTTGTACTATGTTGTTTATATTTATTTTGCCCCAATTCTAAACATAAAAATATTGCCGATCTTATCCAAATTGGCAATTAATTAGTTTAATCTAATTTCATCAAAATAATAAGAAAATTTTTAATTGCTGATCCGGATAAGATCTGTATAATTTTTATATTTGAATTTGGGAGGATTTACACTGGATTTACTATGTTTTTATTATATGCTGAAATCTTACAACCACCTTGTTTATATGGAATTTATATAGTCATCTGATCATTTTTTAGTGATATTTCAGCGTATACTAGGCCAATTTGAATGATCTAACTACCATTAGATGCGTCTCAGTGAGCTCTACAACTTTCAATTAATTGACTTGAGCTGTTAGCTTAATAAAAAAATTACTTACCATAGAGGTAGTTGTAAGATTTCAGCAAAATTTACTATTGTCCCAATATAGTAATTCTGCAGATCTTATCTGGATTATCAATTAACGATCTTGTGATCCCGTAATTAGATTTTAACAATTTTGAGCTCGCTGGAATCGTCTCTTCAAGGCAGTCATTTTGGTAGTAAAATCATCAAAAACAGACTAGTCTATTAAAGGTTATCAACAATTTTATATTAATTTCAAAATTTGCTTTATACAGGTTTTTTGGTTAAATGATGATATCTTGTGAAGTATCAATATAATCATATAATTTTAGTACTATCTGACTTATCTCATCGTGATGAAATTGAATGGTACCAAAATCTATAATTTGGATCAATAGTTTACAAGATAACATTAGAGATCTTTAGTGCGCCAAATTAGTTGCCAAAATTGGACTATGTTTTAAAATATCGTTAAAATGTGATATCATATGATATCATATGATTGAGTAATCAGATTCAGATGATTTTGTTGTCATTCAATTTGTCTCAATGAGATGAATTGAATGGCACTCAAATTATCAGATTCTGATCAATATGGTACATAGTATTCATCGTAGAACTTAGGTGCGCCGAATTAGACATATCTAATTATTAATTGTTTATAGAATACAAATCTTTGTCGATTTTAGGATCCTGTAATTAGAATTTAATAATTTTGGACTTGTTAGAATTGTCTCACTGAGACGAACATTTTGGTAGTTAATTATCAAAAATGGACCAGTGGATCAAAAGTTATTCAATATTAAAAATTATATACAGTAATATACATAAATATATATTTATATATAGTATATATATTATATTATATATAGGACCTGATAATTGCTCTACCCTACCCTCCTAAAAAATCAGTTGATAAATGGGGGTTCGTATTATTTTGCCAACAATCACTTTACCGACATAACATTTCATCGACAAATGCTCATTGACAAGTTCATTTTACCAACAGTTTGTTTCACCAAAGTTCATTTTACTGACAAGTTTTTTTTTAAAATACACACTAACTTTAGCTCTAATTCTACCTAATTCTACCTTGATCCTAACAACAATAACTAGAATTACTTTGTCAGTGAAATGAGCTTTGGTGAAATAAACTGTTAGTAAAATGAACTTGTCGGTAAATAATTGTCAGTAAAATGTTATATTGATGAAGTAATTGTCAATTAATTGATTGCTACTCGATAAATGATGCTCCCTTACTAAAATTATATTAAAAAAAAGAATTACAGTATGATTTTTTGAAAGTTAGTTCCTGCTAGCTAATTTAGTGCTAATTTTCTTAATACCATATTTTTGACAGAATATTTCATCTATAGCACTTTTTGTTAACATAATATTTTTCAATATACTATGCTTTTTATAGCTTCTTTTACTAATATTCTATATTTTCAACAAGATATTTATATGATGTGACATATCTCTAATTGAATTTTTTTTAACAAAGTTTTATTGTATACACTTTTTCAATAGCTTTAGTAGGACCCCGAGCTATACATAAATAGGTCACTATTTGCTTTTGCTTATTTTTGACTATTTTTTGTAGATCTTTTCTATATTTAGTAATATTAATGCTTATTTTTGACCATTTGTCTATAGATCTTTTCTATTTTTAGTATATAATATATTAAGAATTTTTAAAATAGTTAGCTGTTCATAGATTGCTCGGGGTCCTGCTTTAGTGATCATGTAAAATTATACAACTATGTCATCTGTTTACTAGCATTAACAACTTGGTTTAAACTAAACTAGCACCTAAGGGGGCATCCATAAATAACGTTATACAAGAGGGGGGTTGGACAAACGATAACATTTTTCTCAATAAGTAAGGGGTCAAAAAAATATAATGTAATTTTTTTAGAAAAAATTGGCTAAAAATTGAACCAGTAGTCCAAATTTAATGATTTTGGTACCATCCGATTCGTCTCGGTGAGAGGAGTCGAATGGTACTGATTTCATTTCATTTGGATTACTGGATCAAAAGTTATTGGCCAAATACTATTGGTTATTATGTTTTCTTATAAAATTATTATAAAATCAATAGTTTTTTGTGAATAACTATTGATCCAGTGATCCAAATGAAATGATTTTGGTACCATTGGATTCGTCTTACTAAAACGAATCAGAGTACCCTAGCCATAGCAAAAAAAGTTCTGGTCATGTGACGATCTGCAGTAAATTAGTCAATAAGGATTTCCAATTTAGTATAACCTAGGGGATAGTAAACTTAATGGGGGCCAACTTGATGTTACACAACTTGGTTTATAATTATTATAACTGATGTCATACGGCTATGGTTACACAAGAAAATTTATATATAAAGAATTGAAAATTTTTGGCACCGAACACTTGTTAAGCATTAAAAAGTTACCGATTCTAAAAGTAAGTAACATTTACGTAAGTTACAAGAAATAGAAGCTTTTAACAACTTATAGGTTCAATTTTGTAGCAAATACAGTTAGATCTTTCTAAGTGCGCCCCCTATAAGTGCACACCGTCTCAATGCACACTCAAGTGTCGGGCCAAATATATATTTGACCTCATAAACGCACTTTTTCTTATTCTCTCTATACACGTTATTAAAGTGTAGTTTCACAGGTATACACTTAGAGAGGTCTGACTGTATATAGAATTAACATTCTTTACAACATTACGAATAAAAGTATGATTATATCGGGTATGTAAGAAATTTCGATTCTTCACTATATTCGCTATTATGTATTTAATTTTATACGTATATTTATTTATTTGTTTTTGTATTTATATACATATTAGTATAAATATTAAAATAATCATAAAGAGTATGTAACGATTAAAAAAAGTATATGTTCAGGAACTTTTTATTCATCCCATATATGTAATGAAAAAACAAAGCATCATGGTATAACTCATGCAAAAGTAAAAGTTGCTATCGAGCTTGAATTAAGGGAAGAGAGACTAAGGGAGGCTTCTGCGCATGGTGATTGTAATACCAGTACCAGTAGCTTTGCTTGCTTTATTTTAGAAATCAGAGATCGTTGATCTCAATCAGTTTTGCCATGGTACCGTCTTCAGGACTTTATTAATTCATTTAATAATTTCTTTCATGCAGTTATTAAATTACTTTCTACTTTTACTCCGCAGCCTGATGTTAACAGTACAGACGAGAAAGGCTTTACATTTTGCTTGTGCTAGTGGACATAACGATTGTGTCAAACTATTAATTGAACATGGCGCAAATGTTAATGCGGAAGCAGACATTGCCGGAAATAGACCTTTACATTTGGGTAACAATCATCAACTCTTGTTCTTTTGTTTAATTATTATCAAATACAATAATTGCAATTTCTTATAAACCTTTATATTAGCTGTCATTTCCAATAAAATGGATTGCATTATAATGTTATTAGAAACAGGTAAAAGACAACTGTCATTATTATTATTTATTGTGCTTTAATTGGCTTGTCATGTCATTTTTAATGTAATAATTATAGGTGCAAAAATAAATATGAATAATGCATTTCATCGTACACCGTCTTTATTAGTCGCAAAATCACGCCTTAATATTTTAATGGAGAATATTGAATCTGCTAATGTAGACGTTGAAGAAATGGTCGAAGATAATGAACATATGCTCGAAAGTCAGGAAACCTTTGTGCAGGTTTTACAGGTAACAATATTTTATCAGCCCGTGACTATTTGTATATATTTCGATATCGCGAACTATAGCCTAAAAAAAAAAAAAAGATAAAAAAATTCTTAAGCCCGTTTGATGTATAATCAGCCATATATCATAAATATATATATCACAAAAATTAAAAAAAGACTTAAAAAAAAAAAAACCATTTATGCTATTTTATTCGACGTTTCCACTTTTATTCGACGTTTCGACGATTTATTTAAATTTGTTTAATCACTTTATTATCGATTATATAAGTTTTGGGGTTATCGAATTGGCCAAATAGATATTCGGTCAATTTTTTATTAATGACAAAAAATAGTCTTATATAATTCAAGCGGGTATAGACATACATATATAGTAAGCTCTAATGAATATGCCTTTTATTATAATTCCTTTAGTAAATATATACACGTTTTCAAAAATGTTAATTCTGTAATTGATTTAATACAGCAATCAAAATTTTGTTGCTATTTAAGACAGTTTTGTCATATTTGATCGCTTAATTTCTAAAAAAAAAATTTTCGTAAAAATAGAGTAAAGCCAAACTTAAAGTGCAAAAATTTGTCCTTTTAGTATAGCTTCTTCACAAAATTGAGTTCCTTTTAGTAAATGATTTAATATCGATGATATCAAGTTCTTCTTTCGCTTTTTTGTCGCACTATCTCCAAATGCCCAGAGTAACCATTGCAATTCTGAAACTAAAAAAATTCTTGAAAATACTTCCTCAGCACCATCTAACTGTGCCCAAATTTGAAGCTGCTTCAAGCCAAGTAAAGGGTCCGTTGGAATGTTAGTCTTCTTTATTAGCGTAAGTTTCTTATCAATCTTGGGTAAGGTTTGGGCATCATTATTCATGCCTTTAAGATTTTCTCGAAGGCTTGAAGATCCTTTTTCAGGAATAAAATTATTGAAGCTTCGCCAGGACTTCTGTCTACTTCTTATATAAATATATACAATTCGTTTGTAAAGAAATATTCTAACATCATCTTTTAATTCTTGTTTTTTAGTCATCACATGTTGACAACTACTAGCAATATCAAGTAGCATGTTGAAAGATCACAATAATGGTAAGTAGAAAAGCAAGCTATTGCATATGTATTCAAGAATATTAGGCCCATATTCATTATGCTTTTCGAATAATAAAAGTATTAATGACTCTATCTTATAAAAAAACTCAAGAAATTCTTGGCCAGGAATCACGTTCGTTGTTTGAGATCGAATATGTCGCTCATAAACTACCTTCTCCGAGCTTAAAACTTCCAAGTGAGCACGAATAGAATTGAATTGAGGGTGCGATTGTATTAAGTTATCACTTTTAATAAGCTTGTAAATAACCTATCCAACGATATAGGAGAATTTTGATGCTTCTGCTGGTTCCAAGACAATAATATTTTTAATCATCAAATGACAGTCTGCTGAAAGTTTATTTTGTTCAATTTTAATAGTTTTTCTTTTAAATGTTTGGGCAATTACCTGTTGTAACAACAAGTATGCAACAAGCCGCTAAACCGAATAAGAACTATGTGATTTAGCTGCTACTAAAAAGTCCTGATACCAATTACCTGAACACTGGTAATTATTTAAACGAAGTTCAAGACGTAAACTCCAGTTGGCTAACCATTGAACTCCTATTTTCTTCGGAACAGCTTCGAAAGCCATTGTTCTAATAATATTTTGCCATTTTTGCAACAGGTGATCAATAGAATCTTGATAAAGAATAGCTTCTATAAGATTGCATCGCTCTATTTGAAGGTAAAAAGCTTTTATATTTTCCTCATTTACATTGCTATTGCATGATTCTAATGAAAAATTAATTCTTCCCATAATCAAATCATCAGCAAGAAGATTTTCAAAAATATGTCATGAAAGTGGTGATAATTGTGACAAACGAATACTATGTTTTTCATATATATAATGAGGGTTTTCATTATTAATTGGGCATTTTTTATCTCTACGATAATCCCTAATTTTGAATTTGTTTTAAGTAATAATTCTTTGAGATATACAATTATTAATATGTTATACCTTCGTGTCAAAGTGTTAATACCAATTCCGGTTCCATCAGCTTCCCCATAATTGATACTTTTTAATTCTGATGAAACTAATGCAGTCACTTGATATTTGTTTAAGGAGTGTCCATAAGATTTAAGTGTTTGTGTAGAAGAATCTCCACCAAGCTGACGAATTGTACCAAAGAGTCCCTCAAGCATATCTTGTGAAATGCGCCTTGGTTGAATAACTGAGCCTGGGTACTTTCTTAAAAAAAATGTTAGCATTTCAAGAAAACCATCAATAGACAAAATTAGATCAAATTGACATTGGGATGAGATCCATTGTGTTGGTTTAGTTTTTTGCTTATCGCCACGTACAAACCAATCGCGAATCTCTCTCAAGGTATTAATACGTGGATCCTCTATTGAACGGAACCCAATTTTACTGTGCATTATTTGGCGATAATTTCGTGAATATTTAATAAAGTCCTTTGAAATTTTTTTTAGTTTTTTTTTAATTAAAAATGTCTACATTTTCTAATATAATGATTACTTACTTGTGTTCCCTCTGATATTTCTTTAAGTTCTTCAATTGATGCTAATGCATCTTCAACTTCTTTTGATAGTGTATGCTCTGCAAGATCAACTCGCATCTTACTCCATGAGGTAAGCCAAATATGACGTTTAGTAAGTTTTGTTGCTTTTGCTATTGCATGTCGACATGTATGTTCATATACACCTTGTATATGTTTCCAGCTAATTTTCTTTCCATTGAATATTATTTCACGGCTATTTTTTCTATTGTTTTCAGCTACGTGACTTTTAGATAAGTTATTTCTAAGTTTTTTAAAAACATGCGTTGGATTACTAATAAAAAACCACTCCTCTCCAGTAATAGGATTTATTGTTTTATGGCATGTAGAGAGTTCTTGTGCATCATAAACAGCCCGAAGAAGCATGATAGCTTCTTTTTCAGTAATCTTCCACATAGATATTCCTTTGACAACACCTGAGATTTCTACTTGCAATGTTTGTGTACCTGAATCAGTGTTGGTAATTATTCCTGGATACCATTGGTTGTTCTGTGGATTTTTAAATTCACACATTTCATTAAAATTCTACTTTGATTTTTTAGTCATTGGAGGACGAATAAGTGCTCGATCAACTGTAATTGTTTTTGAACTACCACAATCAAGATAATGCACAGAAAATTGTGTTCGATCATGATTAAAATTTACAATTTCAGCAGAATAAAATTTTTTATTAAAATCAACTTCTACGATATCACCTAATGACCAGGTTGAGGCATACCAATCAAAACTTTTAATATGAGTTCTGTTTTCTCCAGCACTGTCACAAATTGAGCCATAGGTATGTATGCCAAGGCATTCTAATTTTGCTGCCAAACTAAAAATTAATGTATTCAAATTGTGTGCTGTTATTGTATTAATACCATAATAGGATATTGGAAAAGAAAAATTATGCATTGCTGAATGCCAAACGACTTGATGAACTTGAGTTGCAAGTTCACGTTTAGGTTCTTCGGATATAGAATTAGATTAGAAATTACTTTTTGTTGATAATTCGATTTCTTGTTGACACTGTATTGCAAATGTTTGATAATCTTGCATTTCATCTTCAAAATCTAGATAACCAACATAACAATTTTCACGCTGACTCCAAAGAAGACCTATTTAAAATCAAATACTTAATAATTTATATATGTATTTAAAATATATGTAAACTTATTACCTTTTTGAATTTTAAAAGAATCATGAGAGAAAAATCCTACTCGTCCATATCCCCAAATTTTATTTGCTGTCAAGCTAGCTAATATTTGTTGGGCAATTTTGTCTTGCCATCCTGATTTTTGTTCATATTCATTAATATAACTTTTAAGTGTAGAAATTGATAGCAATCGCATAATAGTTTTTATTGCATTATATGCTGTCTGTCCAGATTTGCTATATACAGATATTGCCCAACGTAAAAACCTAAAAAATAAAATGTTAATTTTCATAATTATATAATTGTTAATATCATTAAACTCTTACATCGGATGATATCTTGTTCCATTCGGTTTTGTACATTGAATTTGAATAAGTTCTTGAAAAATAGGATGAAGGTCTGCAATATTTGTAGTTTTATTTGTTACACTTTTGGTAACTGTATGAACAATATTTGCAATTTCATTTGACACCTTCTCTTCTTCTTTTTCAATTTTTTTTTGTAATTGATCTTTTAAATTGATAATTGTTTTAGTTTGTTCTTTAATAGTTTTTCGCTGTTGATTAACTTTTTCTTGAAGAATCTCCTTTGATGCATGTATTGTTTTTACTGAATTTACTCCAGCCAAAATTCGTCGTTGAATTTGTTGTATAGTTTTTTTTAATTTTTCACAATTTTCACAAATATTTTTGTTTTTTGTTTTTTCTATAATAAGTATGCAATCTATACGTTGATATGCTTCATCAGGTTGGCCTTGTTTTTCAAGAAAAGCAAAGGGTATATGTTCTTTTTGAGAATTCCGTATATTATTAACCAATTGGGTTCTACGAATATATGTTACATTTTCAAATCCTAATATCGAAAAAAATATATTAATAATATAATAAATAAAATAGTTAAATTTTTACTATGTTTACCTTTAGTACTTTGTCCTTGGCAAATATTTAAATTATATATATATTCGATAAAATTTTTTACTTCGTCATAAGTTCTTTTAATTGCTTTAGTTAGAAAAGGAAGATATTCTTCTTTTACAAGTTGATTACAAACAAAAACCTCATATGTGATTAAAATTCCTTTTGCTTTAATCAGTAATTGTTTTTCTAATAGTTGTTGTTTAAAAAAATAAATTTCAAGATATTTGTCTTGATATCGTATTGTGGTTTCAGAAAATTTTCCTTCCGGCTTAATTTCACTTTGCATATATAAAAAAATATCTTCAATATTTGCACTTGCTATCGATTTCCAATATGGTATATATTCTGATGTACGTAAAATTGAAGCAATTGGTAAACTGGTAGGATTTGGTTCTAAAAAAACAGTTGCAAGAGCTGATCGTTGTCCTTTGAATAATCCACGTTTTTGCAATCCATTTATCCACTTAGAAAATGTTTCATATTTACAATCATTTATTAAACTATAAATATAGGTTCTTTGTTCTTTTGCATCAAACATTAATATACCTTCAAAATATCTATCTAATTTTGGAAAGAAATAAACTGGTTTTCCTTTAAGTTCAGGACGAATTTGAATAAGTTCTTGAAGTGCTTCAGTTTTTTTTTGCCGCTTTGAAGGAAAAGATATACTCTTACAAAAATGTTTTTTCAAAGTTAATATATATATATATTAAAATATATTTAATAAATATTTATAGCTATACTTATTTCTTACCATTTTTATATCTTTTTTTCGATTTAAAAGTAACAAAAAGCTGATGTAATTTTTCTAAACCTCTTCAAAAATAATATTTTTAAAAAATTATATAAAAATATAATTTGTATTTTATTAAGTTTGATTTTTTTTTAACGCGTCATAATTGAAACTTTATAAATTTTTTTTATATTTAAAAGAATTCGAAATTTTTTATCATTATATTATTTAAATATAAATTAAATATGAGCGTCTGTCTAATTTCTACATGATCTACTTGTGTAACATTAAGTTGGCCCCCTCATTAATTTTACTATCCCCTAGGTATAACATAACACGATCAGGAAAATTCAAAACAAACGTTTGCTCTAAAGAAAATTAGAAGAAATCGCTTATTTCTCGACAAACTTCATAAGAAACAACCTTCTGCGCATTAACAAAAAATGTTGGGGAGGTAATTTTACCTATAGCACTCTCTAAACCTGACCCTGTTCCTAATCCTAACCCTAATCTAAATAAACTTAAAGATTTTTATCGATTATCACGTGACCAGAACTTTTTTGCCATAGCTAGGGTACTCAACGAATCGAATAGTATCTAAATCATCCAAATCAGATTACTGTGTCACAATATATTCAAGTTTTTGTAAAATTTTATATATAAATATATAGATTTTAAAAATTTTTTTATATAGTAAAGGGGGTTAAGCGCTACTATAAGGAGGTACATAATGTTATTTATAGATGCCTCTAATTCTAATCTAATCCTAGCCCTAACTATAATTTAGACTAAGTGCATAATTATGTAATGTGATAATCATGAATATATCACTATTTTTAAAACTAATCAATAAATATTTTTAAACAAAATTTCTAATCAGAAAAAGATTTTGTCAAAAATATATTATATTAATATAATGTCTTTTAAAAATATACACTGTCAAAGAAAGGGAATATTGAAAACATAGTATATTGAAGAAAGATTTTGTTAACAAAAAGTGCTATAGATAAAATATTCTGTTAGGAATATAGTGTTAAAAAAATAAGCTAGCAGAAAACTAACTTTTAGGAAATCAAGCAACAATGAAAAAAAAAACATGTATTATAGAAGTATATACTAAAGAAAAAGAAACTATAAAGTATATAATATCTAGCTAACTAATTTTTCCAAGTAGTGTTTTGCAAAAAAATCCAAATCCAGTCTGAGTTTAGTTTGTTCTATTAATAAATTAAATTTAAATCTATAATTTATTAAAATTAATATAGTTTTAAACCTATACAAAAATCTACTTAAGTAAGAAGCTTCCAGAAATCAGCTAATTTCTGGATGAGCGGATGGGTTAGCTGAAATATCAGGTGCAATTTTGACCAAAATTTTTTTTGATCAAAATTATAGATTTATTAATAATATTTAGTATTTAATAACTTTTAATCTATTGAACCAAATTTGATATTTAACTACCAAAATAATTCTCTCAATGAGAGGATTCTAGCAAGTCCAAAATTATAAAAATCTAACTACGAAATTCTGTGGTCAAAATAGATTTGTATTACTATAAAAATTCTATAATTTATTAAATATTTATAGTAACACAAATTTATTTCAATCTTAGGATTCTGTAATTGGATTTTACTGATTTTGGGCTTGCTAGAATCTTCTCATTGAGAGGATCATTTTGGTAGTTAATTTATTGAAATTGGCCTAGTGGATCAAAAGTTATTAACAATTAAAAATTAATTTTTATTTGTTAATAACTTTTGATTTACTAGATCAATTTTAATGATTTAACTACCAAAATGATCTTCTTAATAAGAGAATTTTAGAAAGCCCAAAATTGTTAAAATCCAATTACAAGATTTTAAGATCAGAATAAATTTGTATTACTAGAAATGGGTTATAATTATTTAATAAATTATAAAACTTTTATAGTAATACAAATTTATTCTAATTACAGAATCCTGTAATTGAATTTTAATAATTTTAGGCTTGCTAGAATTTTCTTATTGAGAAGATCATTTTGGTAGTTGAATCATCAAAATTGGTCCAGTAGAACAAAAGTTATTAACAATTAAAAATTAATTTTTAATTGTTAATAACTAATAACTTTTGTTCTACTAGACCAATTTCGATTATTCAACTACCAGAATGATTCTCTTAACAAAAGAATTCTAGCAAGCTCAAAATTATTAAAATCTAATTACAAGAATCTAAAATCAAAATAAATTTTGTATTACTATAAAAAGTTTATAATTATTTAATAAATTGTAGAAATTTTATAATAATACAAATTTATTCTAATTAAGAAGCATCCATAAATAATGTTATATATGAAGAAGTTAGATGAAATATAACATTTTTCTGATAAGTAGAGGAGAAGGTCAAAAAAATATAATGTAATTTTTTTATAAAAATTTGTTTAAATTCTGATCCAGTATCCAAATTGAATGATTTTGATACTATTTGATTTATCTCAATAAGAAGAGTTGAATAGTATAATTTCATTTTATTTGTATTACTAGATTAAGAATTATTGACAAAATACTATTGGTTATATCTTTTTTTATAAAATTACCATATAACTATCTTGTGATTTAGTAACCCAAATAATATGATTTTGGTATTATTGACTGAGATGAATCAAATAGTACTAAAATTATCTAAATCAAATTACTGTATGATTTTGGTATTATTGACTGAGATGAATCAAATAGTACTAAAATTATCTAAATCGGATTACTGTATTACAAAATATTCAAGTTTTTGTAAAATTTTATATAAAGGGAATAACAAAAATCAGGTGATTTTTTAGGGGGGTAAAAAAAGTTGAAATTATATGAGGTGAAGTCAATAGAAATGGGACAAATTTATTTAATAAATTTGTCCCATTTCTATTGATGTTCTCCCATATATAAGAACCTGACTATATATATATTAAGGAAAAGAGAGGGGGTAGACCTCTGATAAAAAATAATCAGATGATTAATGACACTGCTCTAAACATATGAATTTTGAAAATTTTTTTATATAGGACCCCGAATAATATATATCAGTTATACAATATATTACAATAAAATTTTTTATATATAAAATTTATAAAAAAAACATATAAAATTACTATAAGCTATGAATCTATGATGTTTCTTCTCCTATATATTGACTTAAAATTAAATTTTTTAAGAATATAGAACAAGGAAAAAAGAAAAAATTGAGCTTAAAAATTAAATTAAAATTTCGTTGATTTTGTACAAAATAAAAATGTAACTTCACCAAAAACAAATATTTAATATTTTAAGATAATGAGTATATGTAAAATCATGCTCTGAACAACTTTACTTAGGTGACGAAAGTAGGTTACCTTGTAAAAAAATGGTTTATCTAATGTATTAAAGTTAAATTTTTTGAAGTTTCAATATAAAACTCTTTTTTTATCAAGATAACCTATTTTGGGTACTTAAGTAAAGTTGTTTAGCATGCATTTTATTTGTATTTAATATTAAACCGTGTTTTTTTTTAGCTATTTACTAGGTGAAAAATGGGGTTGAAGTTAGAAAAAAAATTTTTTTTAAAAAATTTTTTAAAAAAAAATTTTTTCTAACTCCAACACTATTTTTCACCTAGTAAATATCTTAAAAACACATTTTAAATTTAAATACAAGTAAAATTGCATGCTGAACAACTTTGCTTAAGCGCCCAAAGTAGGTTATCTTGATAAAAAAGAGGTTTTACATCAGCAAATTTTATATATAGATATATATCGATTACTAACTGGTAAAATATATATCGATACTCATCACCCCTGTCGATTACTATCGATAGTGATAGTAATCGATTAATATCCGGTTAATACCCTGTCGATTACTATCGATAGTAATAGTAATCGATCAGTGTTGGGTGATATGGTGGTCAACCAAAAAATTGCTGGTCAAATTGGTCTGGTCAAATTGGTCAATTAGTCAAACTAGTCAAATTGGTCAAGTCTATTATATAAATATTATATATATATTATATAATAAATTATATTAAATATGCTATTTGACCAATTTGACCAGTACAGGTCCTTTGACCAGACTGGTCAAATTGGTCAAATTGGTCTGGTCCAATGGTCAAATTGGTCTGGTCAAGCCAACACT
>QKWP01000033.1:476849-517023 GCA_003550325.1 Gigaspora rosea
TAACTATCAAAATGTTTGTCTTGATAAGACAATTCTAACAAGCCCAAAATCATTAAAATCCAATCACAGGATCCCAAGATCGTTCATCACTAAGTAAATTTCTTTACTATTGAATAACTTTTGATCTAACAGGTTGTTTTGGATGGTTAAACCACCAAAATGTTCGTCTCAGTGAAATGATTTTAACAAGACCAAAATCGTTAAATTCCAATTACAGGATCCAGAGATTGATAAAGATTTATCAATCATTAAATCAAATTGATTTATATATAAAAATTATTTTGATTAAATTGATAAATCTTTATTGATCATTGGAATTTAACGATTTTGGACTTGTTAGAATCGTCTTACTGAGAAGAGCATTTTGGTAGTTAAATCATCCAAAACAGCCCAGTAGATCAAAAGTTATTTAATAGTAAAGAAATTTACTTAGTGATGAGAACATTTTGATAGTTAAATAATCCAAAACGGACCAGTAGATCAAAAGTTATTACCAAATTCATAAATTGGCCAATTAAAAATAATTTAAAAATCATGTGAGTGGACAGACAAAAAGTGCAAAGTTGCGTTTTTGATATTTTAATATAGGATGCATCAAGAAAATAACTTTTGTATCATGGTACGAAGAAACTAGGTCCTTCGCTTCGCTTCGGACAATAAGTATCCTCAGAGGTAAAAGAACCAAACCAGGGTCAGCTAATTGTTTAGGTCCTAAAGTGTATATAGATCTGGTTAAAGAAGTATCAAAGTTTAATTCAGTTCCTACTGATTGATTTAAAATCAAATAAAAGGTTTTAAATCTTAGCCGAGTTAAAAAAGAAGAAAAGAAGAAAGAAGGTCCTCGATATAAAGGTCAAATAAAGTAGTATCGAAGTCACAGGTACGGTAGAGGCAAAAGTATATATGCTAATGAAATTAAACCATTTTACCGAATAAAATGGTAAAATAGTTTACCAGAATTACACCAAAATAAAATTTTGATGAAATGGTGAAATTGATAAAATGGTAAAATTGGTGAAATTGGTAAAATTGGTGAATTGGTGAATTGGTGAATCGGTGAAATGGTAAATTGGTGAAAATGGTAAATTGGTAAATTGGTGAAATGGTGAATTAATGAATTTTGAAACAGTGAATTGATGAATTAATTTACTTCTAAAAAAAGCACCTTTCCTTTCATTTATTTCAACAAGATTGATGAATTTGGTTGGTTAGAATAAAATTAAGATAAAGCTACTTGCTTCTGTTACTTTACAAAATTTATTTTTATATTGTGCATTTTGTATCTAAATATGAACTTAAACAGTTAAAGTTTTGATCTCTAAGTGTACTTGTAAAAATATAAAATATAAAAATTTGAACAAAAACCTAATTTTTGAAGAGCAAATATAGTCCAAATTCCAGACTGAAATAATTCCAGACTCTGGAAATTTACTATTTTACTATTCTGCCATTTTACTATTTCACCATCTTATCATTTTACCAATTTACCAATTTACTATCACTATTTTACCAATTCACCAATTTACCAATTCACCAATTTACCATTTTACCAATTTACCAATTCATCAATTATACCAATTACACTAATTCACCAGTTACACCAATTATACCATTGCTGATTGGTGATTAGTGAAATAGTGAAATCATTTCACTACTTTGATTTAATTTCATCAGCATTTATAGACAAGAGTATAGGGAGTATGTTTAAGGAATAACTTAGTAATAACTTCTAAAAGATTATTATTATAGTAGCAACTAAATCAATATCTTGAGCAGCTCTAGCACTATTATAATTAGTAGCAATAACTAGGGTATAGTAAGCGTTGTTTGTCTTTTGGGAGTATTGGGTAGCAAAATAGTAATCTTAGTATGGTCCCCAAAATCTAGTGATACAAATCGAAAATCGAATTAATTGATTAGTTGTAAAGTTGATAACTAATTGATTTGAATTTTACAGACCCAACTTAGTCGATGAATCAATTAGTCGACTAATCAATTAATCGATTGGCCAACTAATTGATTAATTGACTAATTAATTGATTAGTCAATTGGTCGTTTAATCAACTGATCATATAAGAATATCAACTTAGCTGTTTTCAGTTGCTTAGGGATGATATGGTTCTGCAAAGACCGTGGTCCGAACTGGTCTTTTGGACCAGTCCAACCAGTTTTCAGTTCTAAATTGAGGACTGGGTCCAGACTGAACATAGCCTATAAGTTTCTGCCTAATTCAGTAACTTATTGATTTTGTCTCAGTAACTTGTCGATTCAGTCATTGGCAATTTTTTCTGATGATCTAATTTGTGATCTGTGAATGCTTATATGACTTATATGCACATGACGATCTGATCTTTTTGGCAAAAAGATAATTTTAACATCCTTACCCAGAATTCATGATGATAGCTATCGGTAACAAGTTTTTAAAATCTCATTTGACAATGCCAACATCGATTAATTTGTGTAATGGACAATATAAACCAAATAGACTACTTTACTAGCAAATTGACCAGGCTATGGACCAGTTTATAGACCGGTTCTGGACCACGGTCCAGTCCACGGTCCTCTGCTAGGACCGGTCTTTAGGACCAAGACCAGACCGGGACAAACTGTAACATCCCTACAGTTGCTACCTTACGTGTATTTACCAAGTTTCGTTTATTATTTATTTAATTAATCGATTGGTCAATTGATTAGTCAACTAATTGATTAATCGATTAATTAATTGATTACTAACTAATTGATTAGTTGAATAAAATTGATTAATCAATTAGTTGGATAAAATAATTTATCAACTAATTGATTGAAAAATTTTTATCGATTTGTATCACTACCAAAATCGTTTAAAAAAACAGTATAAATTAGCAACAGGGTAACAGACAGTACAGAATAAATCAGAATGAGAGAGCGATTTGTTTCGTGTACTTCAATTTGTTCTAAGTATAGTTGATAGGCTCTATTCATATAGAGTAGTCAACTTCTAAGTCTCAAAGAAACTAGTAGTAAAATAATAGTAATATCACAAAAAAAAATATTAGTAATAAGTTGTCAACAAAAATTTTAATCTCCAAAATATAATAAATAGTTAATATTCAACAAAAGGAATTTCAAGTAAATACTGTATTTTCCCCAAAATAAGCTACCTTCGAAAATAAACTACCCCTCTCTTTTGGTCAAAAAACTCCAAAACGTCTTTAACCCTAAAATAAGCTACCCCTGATTGTCAAAAGTCGCTACATAGTAAAGTCTAAATTTTACTAAGCAAATCGATTAAAATCAATTAAGTAAACTTATTCAGCAGGTCAAAATACACTTACCATAAAATTTTCATAAATATCGGAGAACTTTTTATTAATTGACTTTCGATTTTTACGTTTGGTGAAAAAATTAAAATTTTTTAAAAAAATATATTCGTCGAACGTAAAAATTAAAAGTTAAATAATAAAAATTTCTGCGATCTTAGTGAAAATTTTAGGGTAGGTGTATTTTGATCTTCCAAACAAGGTTACTTAATCGATTTTAATCGATTTACATAGTAAAATTTAGACTTTACTATGTAGCAACTTTCTGTGATCAGTCAAAAATCGATTTTACCTGAAAATAAGCTACTTCTGATTTTTTGTGTAACTTTTTGCCCAAAAAAAGGTAGCTTATTTTCGGGAAAATACGGTAGTAAAAAAATAACAAGAGAGTAATCAAGAGAATAACAAAAGGATTAATAACAGCCAAAAAATAAAATTTCTTTAGATATTTTTACCAAAAATGATAATAAGATTTTAATATTTTAAATAGATTTCTGCCAAAAGGAACCAAATATTATAGTGCCAGATGTCTTCTTTAAATTTGATAAAATAACAATCACACGGCTTCTGAGATCTCTTTTTTTTGAACATAAAATGGTATGCAAGAGGGAAGTATAGTTTTCTTTGTGTTTGTAGGGAACTATACACTTCTCTATAGCAGTTCAGTAAGAATATAGCAATGAATAACCAACAGTTTATTAATTTAACAAGAGAGTTATTCCAAGGTGTTTGTTTCTTAGAAATCCCAAGAGTTTATTAATATAATAGAGGAGGATAAATAATATAAAAATAAATATAAAATACAATGTCTAGATCTGTCTAAAACTAAGAAAAATAAAAACAGTTTATATATTTATTGAAGGACCCCGGACATCTCTTATATAGATCATAACTAGATTTTGGCCAATTTTGGCCCAATTTGCTGAAAACAACAAAATATATTTGTTTAAATAACTTTTAATCTAGTAATCAGAATTGAATGAACTTTTTTTGTTAGATGTGCCTCACTAAGAGCTTTATTTTAAAAAAAAAGTTTGTTCAAATTGGTTTACTGGATGCCAAGATAATTGGCAAAAACTATTTTTTGCTTCTCAAATTTTAGAGGTTTTGCTAAAAAAAAACAAGTATGATCTCTATACTAGATGTCCGGGGTCCTTCTATTAAGCTAAGTGTCGCTATGTGTTGTTATATATTACTATATATCACTATGCATTATTATGCATTGCTATGTATCACTATGCGTTGCTGTGCATGATTATGCATTATTGTGCATTGTTTTGTATAATACAATTACTAAATACAGTTATTTCAATATTTCCTTATTAATTTCTAATTTTCAACTAATTTCTACCAAAATTAACCAAAACTATTCTATAACAATATTAATAATTATCATACAAATTATTCTACAACAGTTTTTTATTCTAGAGCTGAAAAGTATAATATTTTAAGTTTTATTTTAAAACCTTTTTTGAATAATTTACAATTTTTAAAAAATAATAAATTAGATATAGAAACATATTGGAATTTTAAACTATACTTTAGCGCAAAATAGAAATTTTTAGCAATCAATCTTGGAATTAATTGTACAAATTCTCAATACTTCTGTTTGTAATATAAATATACAAAAGATAAACATTTAGATTTAAGTTAAGATTGGTATATTAGCAAAAATATAAAAAAAATTGCTAAAGATTATAAGAGCTTTCATGGTCGTACAAATCTACAATAACAACTGAAAATGTTATATTTGATATACTTTATGCATTTTTGCATATAACAAATCAATTATAATTACTAATGTTAGCAGAAGTTGAAAAAAAAGGATTATTTAATGACTTAATACAGAAAATAATCAAAAATGAAATATATAGATTAAATATTTCATTTAATTTTTGAGAAATTAGATATATATATTTATATCAATATAGTGAAAAGTTTATAATTTGTATTACTTATATAATTATATATATTATATGTACTATATCTGATATAATACAGAACACCTAAAGGATTTACAAACTTTAAAAACTAATCATATTCAATACAAAAAAAAAAAAAAAAGGCTTTTATTTTCTTAACTTTTCAAAAATCATTGTATATTTTTTCAGTTAATGAGTTAAAAATATGATGTGTAAAAATTTAGCCAAAATGAGACAAGTCACATGTTTTAGCCTACTCTATTGGCTATAGGGGATGTCTAAAGCGAAGCAAGCTTCTTATAATATATATTTTAGCGAATTAACTTTAGGGTTAGGGTCATCATAAATTAAAGCTAGGTAGATTTTAGGTAGTTATATATAAGCAAAATTACCTTTTAGACTACCATTTTTTGTATTTTTCAGGTTTTTCGTTTTCTGCTTCGCCGAAGATCATCAAATTTCTATAATTTGATTGGTCGCGCGGCACGTGATTCTGCTCCGCTTTAGACGACCCCCAGAATTAGTTAGAGTTAGAGCAAAGCGGATTTTCATTACCATGGTGCGAATAGCAAAAATCCATAGTTATATAAGTTGTAAAACAAAAAAATTATTTCGGGGTTGAAGAAGGTTGCAAAAAATATTTTTTTTGTTAGAATTTCAAAAGCTATGAAACGTATTATATATTATATCTTTATATAGTTTTTACTATAAATAAAAATCGAAATTGCCGATAATCTCGCAGATCTAATTTAATTGGTTAAAAAAAAAAAGTTTTCTTCTTAAGTAGATAATCATTCAACGATTAGTAGCCAACTCGATCAACCTTACGATAACCGATTTTCGACTCGTATCAATACCTCATATTAAATTGCTTTGTTTCAATAATACTTAGATAAGTGCTTCTAAAAGGAACCAGAATTCGGGCTTTTAAATTTATATATAATTTACCAGATATCCACTAACATGTTCGGCGATGTTTATTTATTACAAATTATAAAAGGCTGAGTCCAGTAAGTTTTTTTTTATTTTTTTTTTAGCAGTAACGATATATTATCCTAACATAAGCACGTATATGTACCTATCAGTTGTTATGGTTAATAATAATAATAGTTTTTTGTTTACTAACATAGTTCTGCCTTTTTTTATTAGAGCTTCAAAAGATGTCTTTTTTCAGAAGCTTTATCTTTCGCCGGGCGTTTCACCTTTCACCAGGGGTTTCACATTTAGCCAGGGGTTATGACATTCGCCAGGGGCTTCGCCTTTCACCAGGGGTTTCTCCTTTAATCAGGGGATTTCATCTTTCACCTTCCACCAACTTTAGGGTTCATCTTTCTCCACTCATGCAAATGGTTTCGCATAACAGCTATAATAAAGAATTGGCGATTAAATTAGCAGAAGAATTAAAATATGAAAAAGAGAATGAATCTGATTCGTCCGAACCATCATTCATAAAAAACTTTTTATCAGAGAATCCATTTAAAGTATGATCGATTCTTTTTTAATAAAATTAAAATACATGCATTGCATATACAGTATATGGCGTAAGGTGGTAACTTTATTTTTTTATTTTTTTTTTTTGATGAAATAGATTGAAGATAAATTAGGTTCTAATGAAGTTGCACTAACAAGAGCATTTGGAAATGAAAAGTATGTGAAATTTAAGTACCTTGATTAAACTTTTTAATGAAAGTTTATCCAATTATGATGGTATTATATAGGATCCGATTACTTTTCGATATTAATACATCAGAACAACAAGCAGATTCAATTTCACTTAGTGGTGATGAAGAAGAGGATGATAATGAAATAGATGTAAGCATCTTTTGATTTCGTTGAAAACAATTCTTTGAAATTTAAACCAAATCACGTGATCACGAAGGATGCATCTCAAGAAGAAGAGGAAGATGAAATAGATGACGAATCAGCAGAGCAATCATTACCAATCAGATGTTCCATCACTATTGAAAAAGTATGTGAAAAAAAACTAGTTTTTTAATAGGCAACATTTTTAATAATTGGGGAAGTTTATATTAATAATTTTTTTTTTTTCATAACAAGCCTGGTAAAGGAGCATTGGGATTTGAATCAATAATCGCCGATGGTGTTTTCCTTATAAACTATGTATCATATTATCAAGACGCAAAATTAGCTGGTGATTGGACAGCTGAGGCTGATTGGAAGAGAAGAGGCTATTATCCTGGTCCATCATTTGAAACTTTGGATAATGTTTGTGTTTAATTTAATTATTGTGTTTATAAATTTTATTTTATTTTGTTAAATTCCTTGAGTTTTTTTTTTATTAATAGGACGTTCAAGTTCTTTTCGAAAAATATTTGGAAGAACGTGGTATAAATACAGCTGTGGCACTTTTCATTTCTAATTATGCTGAATATAAAGAGCAAAACGAGTATATGAAATGGTTGGAAAACGTCAGGAAATTTGTTGATGTACCATAGTCTCTTCATATGAATTTTATAAGCCTTGTTACAATTATTCATGATCTGAAAAATTAAATCTATATTATTGCATTACGAAATGAGTATTATAACAAATATGTATAATAATAACTAAAATCCTGAATTCGTTTAATGCAAAAAAACTATACAACGGATCAAAACATTAAATTATTTAATTATTTCTTTTTCTGTTTCTTCTTCGTACGAATTGGAATATTATAAGGATCTAAACCATCTCTATAATGTTGCGTCCATGCAAGAATCCATCTGATTTTGTTAAGATTAGTAAAAAAGATAAAATAAAAGTTTAAAGCAAATAAAAAAAGGTACCGTCGTTGTTTAGTAGGTAATTCCAAAGTATCTTTCATTTCCTGCGATGAAACGGTAAATAGATGATCCCAATCCTATTTCAGATAGAATCTTAGAAAGTAGGTTAATTAGGTTAATATAAGAAGACTTTTGAAAGATAAAAGACTTGCCCGAAATTTATCAGCCAAATCACCACAACCACGACCAATTTTTTCTAGAAACTCTTTGTGTGTGGTAATAGAACCTTTATCAGAAAGAAAAGAAAAAATTGAAAAATTTAATTCGGAAATTTGCTTAATCATTAATGAATTCTAAAAAACCTAACCTCTAGGTGGTGGTATGGATTTTTGCTTATTTTGAGAGTATTGACGGAATATAAATGTAGCAAACGCTACCTTGCTTATTTGGATTTCGAATGATGACCTATTCAGAAGAATTGAACACAAGAAAGACATTGCTTCTTTTGAAATCGATCGAATATTATTTTTTTTTATAATATATATATGCACTGTAGATAATCGGTAAAATCATAGGATCTCGGTTACATGCTAATTTATCCAGTTTCCAAATTTGCATAATTGCATAACAGATGTAACGGATATACGTAACGGTAAGTACACAGTTTTTATCAGTTATGATAATTCTCTTGTTAAATTAACAATGTCAAATTCAACAGCAGACACTACAATAGAGCACAAACCATCAGAAGTAAATGAGTCTACCATTTCAGTTATGGAATTTTTATCAAATATTAAGAGCGATGGAATGAGTGAAGAGGAGCTAGATCCAGAAGCTAGATCGGAATTGATAAAGTATTATGATTGTTAGAATCTTTTTGAAACTTGCTTTATTTAAAAGTTTGAGAATTCATTTCTGTGTTTTTTATTTCATATATTTTATTATAGAGAAATTGTTGAACTACAAGGGGGTCTAAAAGGTTTTTATTTTTACTTTTTTAAAAAAAAAGAACTTTTATAAACTTTTTATCTAAAATATTTATTCTTAATATAAATGCTCTTAGCTTTAATTCAAAAAATGGAAACAGTAAAAAATGACCATGATCAAATGCAATCGGGAAACCAGATCCTACAAACTTATATTAACAATTTAATGTCATCTAATGTATTGACTTCTGTGAATGGTGGAAAGAAAGATAGTTGACTTTTGTAAATATTCACTTTTGTGAATGAATGAATGATGGAAAAAAAAGATGGTTGACATCTGTGCTGTAGACTGGAGTATGGAACTCTATTGGATTCACAGATTTTTTTTAATGTTTCAATGGTTCCAAAGAAAATTCCACTAGAAAATGATATGAATCATCTCATCTAAATAATGTCACACACATGTAGTAGTTAATATTAATTAATTTTTTGATATAATAAAGTTATGTGTATACTATAGAGTTTATTAAATATATATATATATTAAGTATTTTTTCACATGTAACACTTTGGAGAATTAAATCTTAATGGTTTATGATCTCACAAGTATTTGATTTCGATAATTCAATATTCAAAAGCCCGAATATTCAAGATCTTGATTTTGTAATCAAAATCCATGTGGTTCAAGACTTCGGCGTTATTCCGAAGGTAATACCCTCATCAAGCACAGAAGTAGCGTAATAATATAATTGTAGCATTCACGATCGAGATTTGTAACACATTATAAATGTTTACTACGGCAGTTATGTACTCTGATATCATTGATATATATCTTGGCAACATCGGAATTATTGTCCTAAACCACTAAACTAATTAATTGTTTTTTTTTCTTAGGGTACAAAGGTAATTTGATAGTGAAACCTGTCACACATTTCAGTTTATTTATTGTAAAGTTTGATGGTTATATTTGAATGAACACTGCCGCAAAAGTACCGTTCTTGATGGCGTCGATACTGCTCTTTTGATAAAAAATCAATTTACGTATCGTTCCTGATAGGGTTCTTAAAAACTATGCTTCTATCGAAAATTTGGCAGTACCGTTATCATTGCCAATCCTATTCAAGATTTCGGTTATTATAGCTCTTTTCGTAAAATTCTGGGTCACCTAAAAAATTGATCGATAATTATTCGGCTAAATTCGATGTTGCACATGATTTCGGTTCTTTTTAATAGTTATTTTAAAGTAATTGTATCCTTTTTATTGCAAGTCAATTTTTTAATGATTTAATTCAATAAAGTGATCAAGAACTTAAAACTTGTTAAAGTTATTAATACTGTATGCATATTATACTTAATTTTTATTATTATATAATTAAAAGAGAATTTCTAATTTTAACCGGAGGGAAATTCACCGGGGGTGCTAAGTAAACGGGATCGGGTACTCTAAGTAAAAATGCTCAGGACCCCAGAAAACCTCGCGAGAATGAAATCGGGATTTGGTTCTTATATCTAATATACATTATATAATATTATATATAAAACCTCTTTTTTAAAAAAATAATAAGGGCCATCAACATTTAAAAATAAAAAATAATAAGGGAGTGATTTACCCCCGGTTAATCATTTTCATTTTTGAAACACATATATATTTAGTTTCTATTTTAGTCATTTTTGGATCTAAAATCCATTTAAGTGGAATTGAATGAATTGCTATAATAAGTCATTATTAGTTGCAAAATTTTGTAATGAGTAAAAATCAAAAAACAATTACAAATATTTATATAAATTTGATTATAAAATTCATTAATTTTGTGGTACTCCTACCTATAACATATATACTGACCATACCGAATTCAGTAGCTTATCCGAATAATTATCGATCAATTGTTTAGGTGTCACAGAATTTATCGTTATGAAAACATCTGTAAGTTTTCGGCACAAATATCCTTTATGTATCATCTTAGGATAAATATTTAGAAATGTCGAGGTCAAAGTTATGAATTATAAATGAATCACGAGCGACGACTTCAGTATTCCTGTTATCATTAAAACTATAGCATTGTTGAGAGATCGGCATTGAGGTTCCTTTAAGAACCCTATCAGGAGGGAACGAACGTATGTAAATAATTTTTGTTTTTCCACCGCAATATGTACAGTATCAAACGCGCGTTTTATCGATAATTGTAACATAACACAAGGTATACAATTCTTAATGTTAAATATTTGTATTCTAAAAATAGATTGACAGTTGATACACAATTCATTAAAATCTTTTTATACAGTTTATAGTAGCCTTTGTGCGAGGTCATACAAATTTTGGGACTTTCACATAATACAGTCAGTAATATCTAGTTAATCCCATTTAATCCCACAGCTTTTATATTACGGTTTTCTAATATTTATCTAGTAAAAGGAAACCGTATTATAGGTTAAATGGGAATTAATCAAATATTATTAAAGCACGATGTGAAAGCCACAAAATTTGCTACAGTTGTATAACACAAATGAGGCAAAAAAGATTTTCAATTAATTGTGTAACCATATCGGAATCAATTCCTTAATTTACCTAAAATTTCAAAAGTAATTAGGTTTTCCTGAAAATAGCATAGGCTATTTCGAAATAACGTTCATACGCGTCCCAATAACGCGCACACGTTTATAGTTTAATTTATTAAATCCTTATTATGCGCAGTTCAAATAATTAATCTATTCAAAATAACGCCCATGAGAGTGCGTACGTACTCGAAACAGTGCAGATGCCTGCTATTTCGAGTTATATCGGGCAATCTCGTGATGTACGAGTCTCCTAAAAAGATTGTACTCATTTTTGATTTTTGGAGAGAGTTTTACTGTAAAGGTCCCATATAACCACCTAACCTCTAAACTTTAGAAATTTTTGTTAATTGCAGATCTGCGCCACAGTGGTCGGCAAAACTTGACATTGGTGCCATCAGGAATGTGTTTTTCAACACTACGAGAACGACAACCAAAAATATCATTCGGATTTATTTTACCTTACAAAGCTTATAAAAGACAATTATTTTTGTCTGTTAATTTAATTTTTGTTCATAAAGATAAAGTATACAAAGAATATAAAGAATCAACAATTATCTTACTTTGTTTCTATTCAGCTCATCAGTTTTGTAAAAGAATTAATTTTTCAGTAGTAACATTAAATTAATTAAAGCTCATTCAAAGTTACGACTTTTTTGTTTACTTTGCATGCTCTTTTTTTACTTATATAACGTAAAATTTAGATTCGGGTAAAAGAGATTTAAATCCGAGTGTTACAATAAAGTGAACAATGCGAAATTATAGATTTGTCTTTATTGGGAACCAATCATATCTCTTCATTTTATGTTTATAATGATCGGCTAAGTATAAATATAGAATTTAAAACATACAATCGGAGTGGTGTCATGCATGCACTATAATTTTATTTCCGAGTGTTCCTGTACGACCGTTTGAATAAAATTGTCACGATCAGTTTAATATTGCTACGTTATCTATTACTAATGTATCAGAATCCTCACAAACCTTAATCAATGCCTTCAGTTCACTCAATTGAAAATTGATGTGACACGCATTTATTGTGTTAACTCAAATAATTTAGCGCTTTAAAATTGTCTTACGTTCTGAAACACCGTACGCAATTTTTTCCTAAAATCACGTGATGTGTTATATTTTCTCGCGTCTTGTGCATTTATTTAACATGAATTCAATCTCCGTATTTGTTGCACATTTTAAATCTTGAAAGACCAATTGCGATTGTTGAATGTTCAATCTGGAGGTCAGAAAAGTTAGAAATATTTTATTTTTTTTTTATTTAATATATCTAAAATGTTATAAATACCAGCATGAAACCAATGTCTCAAGTCCGACCTTCCTCCATTCCGCTTGAAATTTGAATTTTTTTTTTTTTAAAAAAAAAAAAAAGTCAAACACTCCTTTAATATATCTTTCTCGCTATCATATAAAAGAAGCTTTCGCTATCTTTTACAATTTAAAAAAAAAAACTTTAAACACGTCGACAAATTTTCTTACCGAAAATGAATGCGCTTTTAAATAAACTTCCTCGCGTTAATCTCTGCTGGCAAGTATATTCATTGACTTACGGGTAATTTCATAAGCTATAAGAACTCAAAGATTAATTAATAAATTACTCTTTACAAAAAAAATAGTTTCTTCGTTCCTCTTCAAATCGGTGCATTTATTGTTACAGCATGGATGTTAGTCTGGTTTGCTTATGCTGGCATAGTAGTCATGACCATTTCATATAGCTGTAAGTATTTTCCTCTTAATTAACTTTAATCCACACATTCATCTAATCTCTCCACTTTTCTTTCAAATACAGCTTCTATCGGCTTCACAATCTTCTGGAAAGGTCTTGGTATCTGCTATCTCTTACTTGCTTTGGGTGCTTTTTATGGCGCTCATGCAATATACTATCAAATTCCTCACCGAGTAGCCAAATTCGTTCAAGGTTATTTCATCGCTATCATCTTCTATACCTTGGCCCAAATCGTTTTTATCGTTGTTATACAGATCGCTGTGAGTTCTGCCTTAGCTGATGCTAAGGCTAAATGTGAACAAGCTAGTAAAACTACTAAAATAAACTGCGATGCTTACACTAGCGGAGTGGGTTATCCCATTGTTAGTTGGCTTATTCCATTCGCGATTGGCTCATTGTGGCAAGTAAGTATCGGTATCCTTTATGAGTCGCATGATTATTGTCCATTAGTCACTGTTCGTAGACTTGGCATATTTTATGTGCACACATCACTTTATATATGTATTGCCGTAATGTTTTTATTCATTATACTAATAATCTAATAATTTTTTTATTCATTTAATAGCTCTACTTATTTATCTGCATTCGATCTTATAGTTTGGAACTTACTGAACGTTCAGAGAAACCAGGACAATATAATGGCCCATAGATGTCGCGTGAAATAAAAGTTGTAAAAAAAAAAAAATAATTTTAATGTTTTCTTTCTAATTAAAGTCTTTTTTAAATTGATAGCGAGTTACTACGTAAAATGGAAGTCATATACCATCTTACGATCTGAATGAAATTTAGATGAATTGGCTGTGCTTTTTCTTCTTTTCATTCAAAATTCACCTTCTCTCTCCTCTTTGAATCAACTTCGTATAAATGACCTAATTTTTTACTATATATATTATCTTTATTGTAATACATATTTATACATAGTTCATATTTAATATATAGTTCGACATAAAACATATCTATGATTCTTTACTTAATAAATAAAATTCCTTGAAAATAATACAAAAATTTAATGAACATTGATACATAATAATAAAGCTTTAATATTAATGCAAAGCTAGTTGCTTTATTTTCAAAGAATAAAAACTATAAAGTCTTATACTGTAGCAGTTTGCCAGGTGTTTCGTATTTACTAACGCCAATAAAAAACTTAAGACAAAGATTTGATAATACAGTAATACCGTAAATTACCATGCAAAAATACCGTGTATTTTATATTCCACGTGAAGATTTATACCCTGAGTATTTGTATAGAGATACATTATGTTGTGTGGTAGATGCGCCTCAATTAATGGTATACGTATAACAAAAATTGTTTATTTTGAGTTACACAAAATTTAAGTGCATAGCATCGGGAAATTATAACATATATAATAAACTACATATATATTATATAATTTTAAACTACGTTAATTATAGTTTTATATTACATAATTAAACTATTAATTAATTATTTATTATCAATTATATATTTAAAAATATCTAAATTATTATTCTTTAAGTCTAAAAAAAAAATATAATATTTACAAAATTACCGCATTTTCCCGAAATAACGGGTATGGGCGTTGTTTATAAAATTGCACCCCCCTAAAATAGTATGCGAGGCTTCAAAATAACTCCCATGCGCGTCCCTAAATAACACGCACCCCATATATACAGTATCTGTGATATAAGTACAGTACCAGCTTTCTCTTGATACAGCTACTTATATATAATGTGCATGGTCGTTACTTGGAAAAACAGGTTTATTAAAAATCTATCCTTGTCTCGATATAACGCCCATGCGTGTACTCTAACGCGCAGGTGGGCGTTATTTCGCGAAAATACGGTAGTTATTTTGTTACTATAAACTGTTAACTGTTATATCTAATATAGAATTATAAAAAAAATTGTTATTAGCTAATACTGTATACTGTATATTTTTTAATTAACACTTTCAGTTTTTAATATTTTGTTTGAATGGGCATTTCGAGAAAATAAATATACTGTTTTTCAAGTTGCTATTTATTACCACTGGTGATCATCACCAGTATTGTTATATCTCTAAAACGTACTTAGTAAACTCAGACCAGACTCAAACTCAATCATAAATAAAAGTTTATTCAATTCTGATCATTGGATCAGAAGTTATTGAAGTAAATATTTTTGTTGTTTTTAGCAAATTAGATCAAAATTGGCCAAATCTAGTTATAACCAATATGAGAGATATCCAGAGTCCTAATAACACGACCCTAATTATTGTTTATATATGATCACCAATCTCAAAAATAATCAGTTGATTATATTTACCATATATAATTTTTCAAAATTAAATTGTGTTATAATGTTCAAAATTGATAGTAAAATATTTATCCACTATATTAATTATTTCCATTTTATTTTTAAATATTTAAAAAATTTTTCATCTAATTTCCAAACTTCTATAACTTATTTTAATATTAAGGGTAGGTGTATATAGGTTATTTTCATATAATTTAGTAGTATATTAGATTTTTATATAGTAAAAAAAAAAGGGAATTAATATTCATATCCCCTATTTTTGATATTTATACCTCCTATTAAAAATTAAAAATTTTAAAACTTTGAATGAAAATATCTTAACAACTATCTAACTAAATTCAATGAACTTTTTTTATTTGTATTCTATAAACAATTATTATAAAACACACTTAAGGTGTTTTATTACCATAAGGGTGGTGACAGATATTATGTAATATTTTAGGAGGGGAGGGGGGTCTCTAAAATTTTACGTTAAATATAGAAGTTCATAATAGCCAATCAAATTTCTTTTATATAGGGAGAGAGAGATAAGGATATAGTAAAATGATATTATGTAATATATGTCACCACCCTAAGTAAATTAGATTTGCAAATCTGCATAACAAAAACAAAAAAATAAATTTTTACAAAACAAAAAATAAATTTTAATTACTTTAAAGTTAGAGTAAGGCCTAGGAATTTATTAGGGCATTAGTATATACAAAATTTAGAAAAGAATTTTTTTATTAGAGCCCCAAAAGTGGTTTTATAAGCAATATTTAAAGATATGAATGTTTTTTTAAAAAAATAAACAAAAAAACAAAATTTTTTGTTACATTTGATTTTAAATTTTAATTGGCTATTCTAATAGTTTTGCGTAATATAGTGTAAAATACCATAGGTGCATTTTAGTAAAACTTTTCTATAAATTCATAGAATTGAAATAAAAAAAAAAGTTTATCAAATTTAGTTTGATGGATATCAGAATACCTTTGCTCAAAATTAGAGAAAATCAAAATATCTATCAAAATTAAGCTGTACTAAAGTTTTTTAAAAATTTGAGCAAAGATATCTTGACAACCATCTAACCAAATTCAATGAACTTTTTTTTATTTGAATTCTATAAATTTATAGAATTCAAATAAAAAAAAGTTTATCAAATTTGATCAGATAGTTGTCAGAAAATCTTTGCTCAAATTTAGAGAAAAATCAAAATATTTATCAAAATAAAAGCTGTACTAAAGTTTTTTTAAAACTTTAAGCAGATATCTTGACAACCATTTGATCAAATTCAATGAATTTTTTTTATTTGAATTCTATAAATTCATAGAATTCAAATAAAAAATTTTATCAAATTTGGTTAGACCAATGTCAAAATATCTTTGCTCAAATTTTTAAAAAAACTTTGGCACAGCTTTTCTTTTAATAAACATTTTGATTTTTTTTTAAATTTGAGCAAAGATATTTTGACAACCATCTGACCAAATTCAATAAACTTTTTTTTATTTAAATTCTATAATTTCATAGAATTCAAATAAAAAAAATTCATCAAATTTAGTCAGATAGTTATCAAAATAACTTCACTCAATGTTAGAAAAAATCAAAATATCTATTAAAAGAAAAGCTATGCCAAAGTTTTTTTAAAAATTTTGAGCAAATATATTTTGACAATGGTCTAACCAAATTCAATAAACTTTTTTTATTTGAATTTATAAAATTCAAATAAAAAAAACTCATTGAATATGATCAGACAGTTGTCAAGATACCTTTGCTCAAATTTTTAAAATATTTTTCTTTTGATAAATACTTTGATTTTTCTCTAACTTTGAGCAAAGATATTCTGACAACCATCTGACCAAATTTAACAAACTTTTTTTTATTTAAATTCTATGAAATTATAAAATTCAAATAAAAAAAGTTTATTGAATTTGGTCAAATGGTTGTCAAGATATCTTTGCTCAAATTTTTAAAAAACTTTGATATAGCTTTATTTTAATAAATATTTTGATTAGTATTTTGACCCATTTAACTCAGGTGACACATTGGGCTGATCTGAGTAGACTGACGAGTATTCCTAGCCAATCGCTAATGTTTATTTACATCGAATAAAATAAAATTAACAATTCTATTTTCTGTTTTACCCGATGTAAACAAAACATTAGTAATTGTTAGGAATATTCGTTAGTCTACTCAGATCAGCCAGATGGGTCACTTGAGTTAAACAGGTCAAAACACTAATTTTGATTTTTTTTAACTTTGAGTAAAGGTATCCTAACAACCATTTGACTAAATTTAATAAGCTTTTTTTTTATTTGAATTCTATGAATTTATAGAATGCAAATAAAACAAGTTATTGAGTTTAGTCAGATGGTTGTCAAGATATCTTTACTCAAAGGTTTAAAATTTTTTGATTTTTAATAGAAGTATGAATATCAAAAATAGGAGTATGAATATCAATCTCAAAAAAAAATGCTTTTAATAAAACTTTTTAACATCTTAGTATGATCCCAAACATCTAGTACAAAAACCAATATTATGCATTTTAGCAAAATCCCAAAATTTAAGAAACAAAAAAAACAGTTTTTGGCAATTATTTTGGCATTCAGTAGTCCAATTTGAATTAAAATAAAGCTCTTAGTGAGATAATTTAACAAAAAAAAGTTCAATTTTGATTACTAGATCAGAAGTTATTTAAATAGATATAGTTTTGTTGTTTTTAGCAAATTAAATTAAAATTGGCCAAAATCCAGTTATGATCTATATAAAAGATATTCAGGGTCGTATCTTAACCAACTTGTATCAAATTTATATAATATATAGTTTAATACAGTTTGTTTATAATAGTAAAGTTTTTGTTTTAAAAAAATTAACTTTATATATAATTAAAAATTTTCAAGATTGCTATATTAGGGTAGCAGTCAATTAAAGGGGCATCCAGAAATAACGTTATACAAGAGGGGGGAGGGGTCAGACAAAATATACCGTTTTTCCTTTTAAGTAGGAGGGTCAAAAAAATATAATGCAATTTTTTTAAAAAAAATCGTCTAAAAACTGAACTAGTAGTCCAAATTAATGATTTTGGTAACATTCGATTTGTCTCAGTAAGAGGAGTTGAATGGTACCAATTTTATTTCATTTGAATTACTAGATTAAAAGTTATAAGCCAAATACTATTGGTTATTATGTTTTCTTATAAAATTACTAAAATTAATAGTTTTTTGTGAATAAATATTGATCCAGTGATCCAAATGAAATGATTTTGGCATTATTGGATTCATCTCACTGAGACGAATTGAATGGTATCTAAATCATTTAAATCAAATAATGTCACAATATATTCAAGTTTTTGTAAAATTTTATATATAAACTTACGGATTTTGAAATATTTTTTTATATAGTAGGAGGGGTCAAGCACTAGTCAAGCGCTACTATGAGGGGTATATAACGTTATTTATGGATGCCCCCTAATCGACAATCACTTTATTGACATAATATTTTACCAACAAGTTCATTTTACTGACAGTTTATTTCATCGAAGCTCATTTCACCAACAAAGTAATTCTGGTTATTGTCATTAGGGTCAAAGTAGAATTAAGTAGAATTAGGGCTAAATTTAGTATGCTTTTACAAAAAAACTTGTCAGTAAATGAGCTTCGATGAAACAAACTATTGGTAAAATAAACTTGTCGGTGAGTATTTGCCAGTGAAATGTCATATCAATAAAGGAATTGTTGGTAAAATAATATGAACCCGCTATATTATATAAGCAAATTTGTTTTTATTCAATATTGTACAAATTTGATTTTATTACATATGATGATTAAAGCTTGACCTTAACTAATCAAATTAATAAAGTGATATTTGTTAATTAAAATGTGATTAACATCAATAACAATTTATTGTTAAATGATTTATTATCAAATTATTTATTATTAGTAAAACTTTATTTAATTTAGTTATATATTTTTAAATAGTAATTTGATTCTATATCTATTATCACCTTTACTAGAGATGCATTTCAACTTTAGCTCATATTAAATTAAACAATATTGCTTAGGCCACATAAACTTAATTTTTTGGTTCTCATAACCCAGCCGGGTCATATTTTGAAAATTTTTTAAAAAAATTTTTTTATATATTTTAATAGCCAGGTGGAATTTCAAAAAATTTTTTTAAAAAATTTTATAAAATTTAAAATTTTTTATATATAAAATTTTTAAATAAAGTCCAGGTGAGTGGGTCATTACTTTATTTATTTTAGTATTTAATACTATAATACCAGGTTATTATTTTTTAAAATTAAAATAAATTTTATAATTTAAAAATTTTTAAATAAAAGTCCAGCCTGCCAGGTCATTTTTTTTTTTTTTATATTATGAGAACCAAAAAATTAATTTTATGGCCTTATACATATTTGATCTAAATTAATTAAAATATTTGAAGCTTATTTAATACATCTAGTATTTTTTATTTTTTTTGTTAACTATATATTTAGTAATTATTATTTTAGTTTTAAGATTAGTGAATATTAATATGAAATAAAAAAAAATAATCAATTTTGTAAAGTCTCACTGAATGAATAAATTTATACTACAATACCAAAACTATTCTTGTATTCTGAATAATTTGTTTAAAGATCTTTGCCACATACTACATATAGCCCCCATGTTTTTACATTATCTATATTCTTGTTTTTTATTTGTACTTAAATTTCTATCAAATACAACCAATTTAGTATAATATTTATGACAAAGTTAATCACTAATAAGGTTTTATACTTGTGGGATCTAGTCTTGTTGAATGTTGTTAATACAGCTAGTCATCTAATTTGAGTTCTGCTTTTAAACTTAAAGCAGCTTGACTCTATATAGTTTTAGATAAAAGATTTGGTTAGTTTGCGAAAACTTTGCTACATATCACATCTGGTGCTGAATTCTTGTATATAAGCCCTTTGCCATTATTACTAGTAAAAGTTACGCCTAAAAATAATTATTGTAGAATCAGTACAGGATCATTGCAAGATCATTAAAACTAAAGTTTTGTTAAATATAAGCACAAAATTTTATACCACTATATTAAAAAAAACGTGGGGCTTCAAAAAAGTAAGTATCACTTTTTATTATAACCAATCATAGGACAAATTCTCAATAATCACGTGGAAATAAATCCGCCCATATGAAAGAATTGCTAATTCTGATTGGTCGAATCATATGATGCTTACATGATATCATCTGATATTGGTTACACAAAGTTGATCTACAATCTATTTTATATGAATCAAGGCAAAGACCCCATATGATCTAATGGATATCATTTGACAGGGACTCACTTATACTTGTAGTTTAAAATTATAACCAATATTAAATCTGCGGTATAAAAAATATATATATATATTATGCGCAGAACAATTTTTTATATCTGCGGAATTCGCATATATATAAAAAAAAATTTTTGCGGAATAAATTCCGCGATTTCCGCATAATCCGAATCAATCGGGCAAAGTCTAATCTGACCGACCCGATTGAAACCTTAGTAAATATCAGGTCGAGTACCATTTACCATTGTATCTAGTATCTTCATAAAATATACCCTCTATAGTTAAGGCTCGGTACTTTCACTATTATGCAAGCCTAATCCTTAATTAATACCCATAATTATATGAATTTGTTACTTTTTATATTAATCACCCAAGATATTTTACACGTCATTCTGATTATATGAAATTTTTAAGGCATTAGTAATAAAAAATTCAAACCGTCGATACAATGAGTTTATATCAACATTTTATATATTTTGAAAAAAATGTCGAGTATAGAAAAATTTTGCTAAGATGTCATTGTTTCCAGATGTCGATATAACCAGATTGACGTGTATTCAATTCTAAAAGTGGGTGAAATCTTGAATAATTGTCCCAGGCATTTTATGCAGTCTAATAGGAATTGGTAGATTTTATATTCAGTGAAAAAAGATCATTTTTATAATATTTGAAAATTTATTGTAAAGGAGTGTGTATACCACCAAAAATAAGATTTAATAAAATAATGTTATTAGATAACAAACTAATATTACTATGAACTATTTGTTTAAATGATATCACATTATGATTTATTATATCTTAAAAATGAGAATTCAAATTAACCTATGGCATTTCGAACTATACGTTGAACGTGTTTTTTGAACGCGGGATAATTTTCCCTCCATTCTTTCTATAAAATAATAAAAATTTTTATATGAATATTTATAAAAAATAAATAAATAAAATAAACAGAAATCGAAAAAATCCTCACAGCAGCTTCAATGTTTGCAGGCGATTCATCATTAGGACTCGAAAGCATTGAAATGACACTCAATAAAATAGTTTCAACAGTATGGACAGGCCTCCATCTTTCACCAGCATCTTCATAACCGTACTTATCTTCACCCGGAGGGTGCTAAAGACAAACGAAATAATAAGCAATTAAAATACATTTAACTACAATTAATCAATAATAGCATAAATCAATTCAGATCATACCAAAATGGAAATGCACACTTCACCATCAGGATATACTATAATTAAAGAAAATCAAATTATGAAGATTTTTTTTAAAAAAAAGAAAATACGATAATTTGTAACGATACACGTCGTATCACGTACCATTTGGATGCCACATGTCAGAAATAAATTTCAGTTTTGGAGGCATTAAGGGATATTCCTAATAAGGCAATATCATAACATTTATACATATGCGAACCGAGATTTTATATAAAATGAACGTTATCAATACGAAAAAAAAAAAACATACCTTTGGAAAAGTCATCTTTGCTCTAAAGAAACCACCTTCACTGTGATGAATATTAAATAATATTAATTACTATGCCAATTCACACTTTAATAAAAGAAATTTATGAAAGATTACTCACTACAAAGTATCAGGTGGACCAATGATTATGATCTCCCACTATTGAATAAAAATATTAAAATTAAGCCTTCTATTTTATAATATTATAAAATAATTTAAGTCGAATCTTATACCTTTATAAAGAAAAACGAGAGTTAGCTTTTTAGATCAAAAATTTTAAAATAAGTTAGAAAATAGTCTTACCTCATAAATATTATCATTATCAGCAAGACCCGCGGAAAAGCCTTCAACAGGGTGCTTTAGTAATTCTAAATATGCAAAAAAAAATCAGAACAAAAATTTCAAGTAAAGGTTAAGATTTACAATTGACAATACCGTTGAGTTGTTTTTGAAGAAGAAGAGCTGATTGTGAAGTAGCCATTGTCGTTAAGTTTAAAGCTACACAACAAAAGAACTATTTGACTCAGGTCGCGACACAAATCTGTATCTGTGATTGGTGGATAATTAACAGCCCAATTCTGATGATAAAACCCGTGATCAAGTTGGGTGTAATTGCTAACACCGATACTGTGATAAAAAATTTTTTGTTCTGATAAATACGAACATACGTACAGTACAAGAAAAACAAATATTACTGCAATATAAATAGTTTTTTTTTTTGATTATTCCTTACATTTTCTCCTATATGATACGTGCGTACGTATGACGTACGTATGTACGTCGCTTATTATTCGATAGTGATATAGGGGGTAAAATTATCCCAAAAACAATATAATAAAATTCACTAGTCCGGAGAATGATATCAGCCAATAAAAATTTGCAAATATATAGACCTTCAAATGACCCCAATTTTATTATGAACTTTTAGTCCAGGTCATTTGAAAAAAAGGCAAATGACCTCCAATTTTACCATCACTTACCTGGACTCGGCTACCGAAAAGCATTCCGGGTCCAAACCTGACCCGAACATTTTCGACCAGGTCAAGGCAAATTTTGAGAATATCAACCCGATCGGTAAAATACCTACCGGTATTCAACAAACCATATCAGCTAACGGACTTTTAAAATGGGGTATTTTACGGATCGATAGCGCAGCCGCAGCATAGAAATAACCGATCGATGACGTAACTAATCTTGAAGACATACGATGGATGCTAACATCGATCCGTACTTTGAGGGCCGCCCTGGTCGATCTTAACCACGCTAAAAAGTATTAATTATATTGAATAAACCATGTTTCTTATCTAGGTCGTCTGGTTCAGGATGAATAACCAGTTTTTTTTTTTTTTGCTTATCTATAATTTCACATTCATGACCGTTATTATAGAAGGATCGGTAACTAAAAGCTGTAGATTCTGGGACGAACGATTTCTTCAGTCCCGTCCTAAAAATCATAAAACTCTGTTCAGAAGCTTGATCCGGAGACAGCATTATAATTTCTGAAAAGTTAATGATTTTTAAGACAAGGCCAAAAGGTTTCGAGAAAGCTATTTTGTTTACTTGTTATAGTAGTACAGTACGTACAAAATTCAAATCTGCCAAGAATTTTTTAATTGGTTCCCTTTTTGGAAGGAGGTTTATTAATATCAGTTTTCTCGGTTTTTCTATAAAACTTTTTTTAATATTTATCATATATAAGTTAATTTGAAGTTATGTATTTGTTATATTAAAATTTTAAACCCTCTATTATTTAATCTGCCTTTAAACTCACCTTAACATTTAAAAAAAAAAAAAATCTGCCTTTAAATATTGGTAAAAAAAACTTAAATGATTACAAATTTCTTTAGATCACACAAAAATGTTAATTCTAATTGGTTGAATCTATATTGTTTACAATTCTAATTGGTTGATTACCTGATTCATATGATTACAATGTGATTACTATTAAAAATGATCTATGTTCACCCTACCCTTAAGTTTGTTTTCTTGGTTTTCTAATATTGTATTTTACTAATTAAAGAAGAAGATTAGATATAATATGACAATCAAAACAACAACCATTCTTTTTAGAAAAGCTATATTTATTATAAAAACTTGTTTAAAAAATTATCTTTTGTGTACTTGCAAAGAAATTTTTTTTGCAAAATTTTAGTATAATATTATCTACTAATTTCCATCACTAATTTTAAAAGAAGAAAGAGTTTACTAACCAAATTACTAGAGTTATATCAGAAGAAAAGGACCTATGCTATGAAAGTAGTAACCAAAGAGAAGAATAACCATAGTGGTACCTAATGCTATATGAATTGATCCTACCAGGCTAACTAGATTGAAAGTTTGGAATATATTGGTATAAAGACTAGTAGGATAGTAATAATGTATACTAGAATTCAGAGCAAACCTTACAAAAGCCAAAATAGATAATGATAGTAGTTTAAAAGTACTTCTGACTACAAATATTGGTTAATACCATGCCAGAAGTTACTAAAGTATAAATAAATACCTAGTAGAACAGGTACTGCTCTACTAAGTTTCTTGCAAGAATAAAGTAGTTCTAAGAAATATAGTAAAAAGATTTAATAAAAAAAATTCTAGCAATGCAGTAAGAGATTAGTTAAAAAGTAAAAAATCAGAAAGTTTAAATAAACAATTTCCATAGTTGGATTGCAGGTATGATAGCTAGAATAAGACCTTAGAATAAACTATTTAAATTAGATACCAAAAGTGTATATATGGCTAGTTGTACTTTTATCTATATATAATTTTTAATATGTAAAACTAAATAAAACCTATACCTAGATCAGATATTTTGAAACCAAAAAAAAACTAATCCTAACCAAGATATTATATTTAAAAAAGAAAAACAATCCTAACCAATTAGAAATCTAAAAAAAAATTAATAAAACCAGAATTTAGTATAGTGTGACAGAAAAACATGTCTACTTTTCACTAATAAATCATTATACAGTGCCCGCCGTAAGTATCCGACCCGGTGTAACTTCACGTGCATTGTACATACAACCTTAAAATTTTCTCACGACAAACAATGATGCAAACGCTGATCATTCTTACCATTTGCAGGCAATTTATCCATTTACCAGAGCAATGTTCTCCGCCCAAATTCTGAACCTTTAAAATGCCTCTTCCGCTGCATAAGCGATATGAAATCATTTTTTTGCACTATCATTCCAAAGGTCCGAAGCTTGGGCTTGGTGCTACAGCAAAGATTGTAGGCTGTAGTAAGTCTACTGCGCTTTATTGGGTAAAAAATGGGGGGAAACAAAAAATTTAAATGATGAACAAAAACCTGGTCGAAATCAGATCACCACTCCGCGGCAAGATGCAAAGATCCTTAAGCTTGCAAGTGACAAAGAAAATGTAACTGCTGTTGAAATACAACAGGAAATGGAAAAACGGAATGTTAGCATTAGTGTACGCACTATTCAAAAGCGTCTACGTGAAGGTGGGGCAAAATATATGGCGAAACTTTCCAAACCACTTCTCACAGAAAAGCACAAAGAGAAACGGCTAAAATGGGCAAAAGTTCATCAGGATTTCGACTGGGACCAGGTAATATTTACAGATGAAAGTACATTCCGTTTGAATCAACCGCATCCAAGAACCTGGCAGTGGTCTGGGCGGCATAAATTATGGCGGTCCGTGAAGCATCCGTTGAAGCTCAACGTGTGGGGTTGTTTTTCGTCTTCGGGCTTTGGCAAGCTGATTTACTTTCAGCACAACTTGAATGCCAAATATATGGTTAAGATATATAAACAAGGTCTCCTCCCGTCTGCTGAGCTTCTTTTTGGAGCCAATTCGGATAAATGGATTTTGCAAGAAGACAACGACTCGAAGCATTGTGCAACTTTGTCAAAGGATTGGAAGGAAGAAAACAACGTCAAGGTTCTTCCATGGCCATCTGTTTCCCCCGACCAAAATCCTATTGAAAATGTTTGGAGATTGTTAAAAATTAAAATAGCAAGAAAAAAAATTAGAACTCTTGCAGGATTAAAATCGTGTTTGGTAAAAGAGTGGAATGCATTAACCTGTGAACTTGCTACTAAATTAGTCCGTAGTATGAAAAGGCGGGTTGAGGCTTTAATTGAAGCCAATGGGGATTACACAATGTATTAGTAGTCTAAACAAATCATGTATTTTTTAATAAAAAAAAAAAATAAAGTTTTATCTTGCCTCTCTTTGTGTTATAGGGGGTCGGATACTTACGGCGGGCACTGTAACTTTTTAAAAACAAGTTAAATCAAAAAATCTTCTAACAAATTAATAAAATTTTAACTAAACTACATTTCTATCAGAGGAATTTTTATTATTTTTTGATTTAAAGAAATTATTAAAAATTAAAGTTTATAATGATTTAAAAAAATTGGCATTTAATATAAAAAAAAAGAAAAGATATATGTTTAATTAACTAATTAGAATAAATTATACAAAATTAGCCAATCATAATCAATTATATAAGCTTTAAAATTGGCACCTTATATATATAGAGTAGATATGGATTTTGGCCAATTTTAACCTAATTTGCTAAAAATGACAAAACTATATTTACTTAAATAACTTCTAATTCAGTAATCAGAATTGAATAAACTTTTTTGTTAGATGCGCCTCACCGAAAGCTTTATTTTAAAAAAAAGTTCATTTAAATTGGACTACTAGATGCCAAAGTAATTGCCAAAAACAGTTTTTGCTTTTCAAATTTTAGAGATTTTTGCTAAAAAAATAAAGTATGACCTCTGTTAGAGGTCTGACTCGATGAATACTATTCACTGAATATTCACTAAATAATTTTTTACTGAATAAATATTCGAATATTTAAAATTTCACTGAATATATTCATTGAATATTCATCGAATATATATATATATATATATAATTTTATAATTTTATTTTATTTTTTAATAATTTATTTGCAATTTTATTGGCTAATTTAAGTGAGATATTATAAATTTTTTAAAATTGAAATATATTTAATATTTAATAAATATTTAGTGAATATTCATTGAATATTTTTAAAATTTTTAAACAATATTCAAATAAAAAAATATTGAACAAATAAATATTCGAATACTTATTTTTTGAACAAGTCAGACCTCTAACCTTTGTACTAGATGTTTGGGGTTCTAATTTAGTATAAAAACTTTAGATATAGATTATTAAAATACTTGGTATATACAGAAATAGCTAAAGCTATTTATTTATTTTGATTAATTGAAGTTTTTGCTAAAAAAACCATAGCCGATATTGTAGAGCACTAAAAGTGTGAAGCAACTGGTAACCAAATTATAAGCAAAATCATGAAAAAAATCAAGTAATATAAATGCATACATATTGGGTTCTAGGTTTGTTTCCAGACTATTCTCCAAACAAATTTATTTCCAGATTATCCTCAAAACTATCAAAGCATTCTCAGTTATTATCCTAAATTTTTGCAAGCTTCTAACATTAAAAAACATTTTAGAACAATACTTGTCTAAATGTTTTTTACAAGTACCATATTTAGAGAAAGTTTTTAAATGAATTCTAATGGACTTTATATCCTTTTGGAATAGTATTTCTGATTGTACATTTTTCTAGTTCTAAGAATATATGAACAATTATAAAATTCCAGGATATTACCTTTTTTTTATCTTCTATAGTTTCTTTTTTAAATAAATATTTAATACTAATTATTCAAATAAAATAAATTTTATTTTTAACTTTTTTTTAATACTATATAATATTTGAAAAAACATGAGTAGATTACTTGGTAGTATTACTGGTGCAGTAAAACGATTGTTTAGAAATTTTTTTTTAAATTAAGGAGACCTGCACTAGTACTATCTAAGACAACCAAATTTCTTAAACCATTAGTACCAAAAGAAGGGTTAGAGAAAGAAAAGAAAGAGAAAGTGGCTATGAAACTGCCAATAAAGGTAAAAATATAGCCGAAACTAATTCTAAATTGAATCTGATAATGAGCCTGAATTTGAGGATCCAAAAATTATATTTTGAAAAATAGAAAATCCAGCTTTGAAAAGAATAGTAGAAACTAGAAGAATTTCTAACCAAAGTTTATGTGTAGATTATTTTGCTATTATTTTAGAAACTTATTTATATCGAAAAGATCCTCTAGCTATATTTAAGGATTTTGAAGCCAAATTAGCAAAGTTTATAGAAGAAAATTAGCTTAATTAGAGAGTATTAAAATAAAAATAGTTCTTATTGCTTATATGTATTAGATTGTACAAAAAGAGCGTTTTGGACATCAAATAGATCAAGATATAGCATTTCCAAGCGAAATCTTAGATATTATCCACCAGAATTGAATAGACCAAACAGTTCCATATCAGTATAATAAAAGCTTAGATAAAATTAATAAAAAGAAGAGAAATTGGCATTTAGTTGGATATATGAGTAAGGAAAAAAGATCTTTTTAGAAATAAGTGCATACCAACCACTCCAGGGCAGTTTCCATTTTGTATTACCAAAAATATGTGCCAAGTCTCAATTAGGGAAAATTAATTCTCAAAATGCAAACGAAAGATGTTTCAAAGCATATATGAAGGCTTATTTAGCAAGTAAAGAGGACCATAGACAGGAAACCAGAGCAAGATATTAGTAGATTACAGTACTTTGATAATGTATTAGAGATTTCTCTGATATAAATTTTTCAGCTATTTTGTATGATATAGACTTATTTAAAAAAAATAATCCTTTATATACAGTAAATGTATTTTATTTTGTACTCACAAAAAATAACAAAGAGCAATTAACTAGAAAGTTGAACCCATTCTGTATGTCAGAGTATAACTATTAAAGAGAACATTTAGTGGATTTAATATTATTTACTAAAGGAAAAAAAGTCTTGAGAGATTGCTATAACATTAACAATATTCCAGAAGGGCTAAATACATATTACTGACTCATTAATAGAGAAAACCAAATCATGTGAACTTGGAATAAGGTTCATGAGTGCAAATACTTCTGCTATCACTGTATGATCACTCTATTTACAAGATTGGACCTTCTTAAAGAACATATAAAATATAACTGTCATAGGCAAAGGAAAGTCTTTTCTGAAAAAATGATGCATATTATGAAGTTCAAAAATTATTAAGCAATGAAAAATATACTATTTTATTTTGTTAAAGATCTTGAAGCAAATAGTGACCCAGTAGAAAAACATTATCAGTAAAAAGACCATTAAATTACAGAAGCAGAAGTCTAATAGTTACAGTTATACTTTAATTCAAACAAATAGGAAGCCTACAAAAAAAATTGTTAGACGAACTACTGACGAACTTTAAACTTAATTGCAGAGTCATGGGAAAGTATACAATGAAACTTAGAAAAAATTATCAAACTGAAGTTGTGCAATTCAGAAATAATAAAAATAACAAAGTGAGATTGGCACTTATATAACTCTGCCATAAGATGTTATATTAGCAAATTTTATATAGATATATATTGATTACTAATCGGGTAAAATATATTGATACTCAACACCCCTGCCGATTTCTATCAATAGTGATAGTAATCAATATATGAGGGTAAGTCAGTAGAAAAGGGACTAATTTTTTTAGTAAAATTTTTTTAATTTTTAAATTAAAATATTTTAACAACTATTTAATCAAATTTGCTAAAAATTTTTTTATTTTAATATTAAAATTATATAGAATTAAAATAAAAAAAAATTATTAAATTTATTAAAATAGTTGTTAAAATATTTAAGCTTAAAGTCAAGAAAACTTGTACTTAGAAAAAATTTGGCTCTTTTTTACTGACTCACCCATATACTACCCATATATCTGATATAGATATTAATCAATATATATCTAATATGATATCAATTAATAATTGTCGCAAATGATCGTGAAATCAGATGATGGTAAAATTTGGGGGTCTCAATTTGAAAATATAAACCCTACCAAAATCCATCTATACTCTTTTATTGATAATCCTAATCCAAATCCTAATTCAACCATAAAAAAAAATTTAAGGGCAGTGTCATTAATCACCTGATTATTTTTTATCAGAGGCCTACCCCCCCTCTTCCTTAATATATAAATAGTCAGGTTCTTATATATAATTTTAACTTTCTTTACCCCCCCCCTAAAAAATCACCTGATTTTTGTTACTCCCCTAACAAAAAAGGTCCTAAAAATTTTTAAAAATCGTACATAAAATAGATTCAAATTTCATTATCATCCAATTTCATGATCATTTGTGACAATAATTATTATATTTATATAATTATACTTTTTGCAAATTTTTAAATGTTTTACAGGTTTTCGCAAGTTTTCCCAAGTTTTCGCAGTTTAATATAAAATTTTATTTTTTATATTTATTATTATTATATATATTTTAAATTAAAATATTGCTAGGGTGTGGCGACTTAGGGAAGTTGGTAAGTTGTCACCCCCTAAGTGGCAGGTCTTGAGTTCAAATCCCACTGGCGATGCTTTTGAAAAAAATAGATCTGTGTTCTGGTAACTGTTTCTTGTCGATCGGTTGGGTACATCACCTGTAGTCCTTGGTTAGCATCTTGAATGGGAGCTTTCGGGCAAAGTTGTGTCTCATGACACAAACAAATCCAAGGAACCGGAGAAACAGAAACCCATTTGGCAAGTTCCGAGTAAGGAGGTAGCTCTGATCTTTGACGGTGCTACCAAAACTGGAATATTGGACCGAAACTGGAGAACTGAATATTGTCCTTGGGGACAAGGTTTACCAACTGGCCGCTAGAGTCGTACCAGAGGAAAAGGACCCATGTTGAGGAATTGGGGACCAGGCGGAGAAAAACCATACCGGCACCTAATGCCAGGTATATCAACCCTTCAGGGCCAACTGGATTGGAAGTTTGGGATATATCGGTAGAAAAATGATAGTAGGTACCAGAGTTGAAGTGAACCTTACAAGGGCAGTAGTAGGTGATGGTAGCGGTTGCAGGGTATCCCCCTGACTGCAAGTTGTTTGCCTCAGTGAATGCTTAAGTTACTGAAGTGTAGGTGAATACCTGTGGGGAACAGGTATCACTCTACCAGGTTTACCACAGGAGCAAATGCCCTCCAATAGGTGTTTGGCTAAAGCCTCAGGATACTTTCAACAGCAAATTACTCTGTGAAAGGGTATATTGGAAGAAAAACATGGGTAGAAGCTAGAGAGTTTAAATAGGCAATCCCCTAGTTGGGTTGCAGGTATGGCATCTAGTGTAGAACCTTCGGGCGGACTACTTAAATTAGACAACTAAAAGTTGTGCGTGTGGCTAGTTGTACTCTCGTTATACAAATGTAATATGTGGCACAGTCATACTGACCGGCCAACTCGCTTGTACCAATAAAGTGCTAGAGTACCTAAGTGGTCACCTTAATATTAAAAAAAAAAAAAAAAAAATTAAAATATTGCTAACTTGCCCCTTAGTGATTTAACCACTCTATGATTTACCAATTAGATTGCAGGATCTTGTGTAACAAATAAAGAAATTTTTAAGAAAATTTAGAAAACTATTTAAAAAATTATCAAAATTGCAAAATTTTATTACAAAAACTAGCTTTGGGCTATTAAGTAAAAGTTTTTAGCACATAATTTTGCATATAAATAATCTACTTTTTAACTTAATATAACCTGTATCCTAATCTAACTTTAAAAAAATTTTTATATAAAAAATTCTATAAAAATAAAGAGTAGTTAAATTTTATAATTTTAACCTAGTTGGGTACATCAAAAACTCTTTCTGACGATTCCTCGTACCAAATTTTCCACTAAACCCGATCTATGAAAACTTTGAAGTTAATATATCTGTACACAACAAAAGCTTTATCTAGAAGCGGCTTGGATAAAGAGATGTGAGATAACTAAAATAGAGTTGAAAAAGATTTCTCCTTTTGGGTTTGGCTCTCCGGGTGGAAGACTTTGTTGCTATAGAATACATAGTAGGGCAACAACTCTGAAGTTTTTTGTCAAAATCTACAGAAGCTTAAGCAGAAGTAGACTTTTGGTCAGATTTATTATTCCTCAAAGCATAACTCTTACACTCTTTACAACTTTGATACTCGCGATATTTCTCTTTGGGCTTTTCGAAATTTCACCAAAAAGTGGGAAATCCAGCTTACCCCTCCAAAAGATCAGCAATATTTACTTCGTCCAAATTGGAAAGGCGCTTACCTAACCAGAATCAAGTCACGAGTGAGTTTCGACCTTATGAAATAAACAATGAATGACACGTGAAGCATTTTGGAGGAAACACAACTCGAAATTTCTTTCTAGAAGGTTCTTTTAGGCGCAAGGTTCTCTACGGGTTTTTTATGATTTTACCCATTTATATATAATGCTTAGATTGATGTAGAGTAGAGACTTATTCATTTAGTGTATTATATAATTTTTACAATCTAGTACAGGTTTAATAGTATACTTTTTTTCAGTTCTGTCATCGCTTTTTTTGTTTTTTCTATTTTTGTTTCTTTGTTTTTTTCTTTTTGTTATTTTTGTTATTTTGGTTATTCGTTTAGGTTGTTTTAGTTTTTTCCCCTCCTTTTTATATACCCTTTTTCTTTCTTTTATTTCTTTTTTTCTGCGAATTTAAATATTCTACTTGGTAGCTTAGGTAGGAAAAATTTAAAAGTTAGTTTTTGACAGGGCTGACGAATAGTCCCTAACTCTATAGAAGTTAGTACGACAGGTCGCATCTGGGCACATTTGACGCAGCCGGATGATGTTGGACTTGCAATCTAAGGGTTTAATACATAGATAAGCTTCGGTTTTTACATGTAAACTTACTAATGTAGTACCAGCGAGGCTGTCAAAGAATAAAAAAAATAAAAAATTTTAACCTAGTTAAATTCTTTAAATTAAATATACAATATTCACAAGTTTTTGCAATTTAATATAATTTTTTTTATTTATTATTATTATATAGGGAATTGCTATTCGCACCATGGATTTTTGCTATTCGCACCATGGTTTCACAAGAATTTCTATTTTTAGAATTCAAAATAATATATGCACTTATGTTACACAAAGGCTCAGTGCATTGTTTTTATAAAATAATTTTTGGTTACATGCCGCTAATGTCATATAACATTATACAAGTCTAATTTTGGTAACCTAACCCAGTCGGCCAGCATTGAGCTTAATTCTGGTGGGCACTATCATGATAATGCCCCCGGCAGGGTTAGACATAATTCCGGCCCACCCTAATTCTAAATCTAGAAATATGCATCTAGTATATATACATTAATTGGCTAGATTTAGGGTTAGAGTGGGCCGGGATTATGTCTAACTCCGCCGGGGGCATTATCATGTTAGTGCCCACCAACATTAAGCTTAATGCTGGCCGACCCAGGTTAGATTACCAAAATTAGACTTGTGTAATGTTACATAATATTTGCAGCGTGTAACTAAAAATTATTTTTGCAAAAGCAATGCACCGGGCCTTTGTATAACACAAGTGCATAAATTCTAAAAATAGAAAACCTTGTGTAACCATGGTGCGAATAGCAAAAATCCATGGTGTGAATAGCAATTCCCATTATATATTATATTTTTAGTTTTAAATAGTTTGTTTATAATAATGAAGTTGCGCAATATTCATTGCTTTAAAAAAAATCAACTTTACATATAATTAAATTTTTGTAGGACGATATATGATTTTTGTAGGTTGTACAAAAAATTGATTGGTCAGATCATATGATGTTTACATGTAAGTCATATGACATCATATAAATTGGTTACACAAAGTTGATCTACAATCGATTTTATATGAAATTGGAAATTTGTACACCCTACCCTTAAAACGTTATAAAAAAATAACTAGTATAGCTAGATCAATTTTTCTTTTTATAGAAATGTAGAGAAAGACTTTAAGAATAAAGCTATAGTATTTGTTTTTTAATTTATTAAGTTTAACTATAGTTATAAAGGTTTAAAGTTACCTAAATTTATTAATAAGTGTAAAATTTGGTCACTATAATTTTGGCCAGCTTTACTATAGTGCCGGCCAGAATTACAAAAAAGGTTTACAAAAATTTCAAAATTTTAAAAAATTTTTATTCGCAAAATTTTCTGCAATTTTATTGGCTCTGACCCATTCCAACCCAACTTCTAACCCAACCCAAAATTTGGCCGCCTATATAGGACTAGTTGATTTAAGGGTTCTTGCACTGTATAAAACTCCTCTCGCCTATATACACAATCTATACCTCACCCTAACCCTATCCAATGAAAAAACGGGTTATTTTAATTGTTTTGATTTTACGTTACACCTGATTTTATGATCTGCAGCAGGTGCGACAACATCACACATGTGATGTATAAATTATTTCTTTAAATCTTACATATTTTATTTAAAAAAAAATAACAAAAAAAAATAAAAATAAAAAAATAGTAATATTTTAAACTACTTTTGTACTTTGTTGCATCTAATTTATAAAAATGGATAAATATATGCAACGCATCCTGCGATATGCTAATTCATCGCACACAATATGTAACCATAATTTGTAGATCATTTTCTATATAACAAAAAATTTAAATTAATATAAGGTTAGGGTAAGGGTAAGGGTAGAAGTTAGTGTTAGAAGTTAAAGTAGATGATGGTATATACCAAAATTTTGCAAGGAATTTATTTTGTTAAAGTGTGAAGGGTGGTTAAGTAGATGAAATTTTTTGATATTACAAATTTTAGAAAAATTTCTTTATTTTGTTACACAAAGAAAATTTTCACGTTACACCTGATCTTCAAGTGCGATATACAAGCACATCACAGTGTGCGATGCCTAATTAAGTCCTATAAAAATACTAGCCTAATACATTTATTTTTCTCACTTTGTAGTTAGCTATTATTTTCTTTTTTTGGTTTAACTATTTGCTTATATTTGCTTATATTTGCTTATATTTGCTACTTTTTGCAAAGTGCCAGAAAAGTTAGAATTGGTATTCTTGTAAAGTACCAGAAAAGTCAGGTTGTTTTCTTGCAAAGTTCTGAAGAAAATAAGGAATAAATAAAGTAAAATAAAATTAAAAAAATAATAAAAAAATAAGAAAAAAAAAAAAGAAAACAAACAAAAACAAAAATATAAGCAAACTAAATAAAAAAATAAACTAAATCCCAAATTTCTATTCTCTAAAGTAAGAGTTATGTTCTTGCAATTTAGAAATCGTTGAAGGTTTTTGCAAACTGCCAGAATAAATAAAAAAAAATAAAAATTAAAGAAATAAGTAAAAAAAAAAACAAACAAAAAAAAATGAAATGTAAGCAAACTGAATAAAAAAAATGAAACCCAAATATATATTTCTCTGAAGTAAAGTTTGTAACATAAATTGCTAAAATCAAGTTGTATGTATTCTTGCAAAGTGTTGGGAAAGTCTAGGTTTGCTTGCAAATGTCAAAAAGCCTAGGTTATTTTTTTCACAAAGTGCCAAAATAAAACAAATTAATAAAAAAATTTTAAAAATAAAACAAAAAAACAAAAACAAAAAACATAAAATAAAAAAATAAATAAAGCGAAACCTTGCAAAAACTTGTAAAAACTTGTAAAAATTTGCGTTCTTAAAAATTTAGAAATTGCTAAAGAAATCAGTTGTGTTTTTGCAAAGTGTCAGAAGGCTGAGTTGGCTTGCACAAAGTGCTAAAAAGTCATTCGATTTTTTGTAAAGTGCCAGAAAAGTTAGAGTTGGTGATTTTGTAAAGTGTAGAAATAAAATAAAAAAAATTAAAAAATAAAAAAAAAATTGAAAAAACAAAACAAAACTAAAAAAAAAATAAAATGAACACAAAAAAAACAAAAAGAAAACAAAAAACAATATAAAATTGATAGAAGATCTAAATTATAAACAAAAAAAAATAAACAAAGATCTAATTTGATCTTGTAGTACAATTAGGGCACTGACATTTATTAGGTAATATTTTAGGGAGTGGGGGGTCAAGAAAAATCTTACCTTAGATTGGCCAAAAATCTATTTATAGATCTTACCTGGGGGTGGGGGTATAGTTGGGGGTGAAATTAATTTTCAATTTTTTTAATTTCAACAATAATTTCAACAATAATTTCAACATTTTTAATATATTTATAAATTAAACCTAAAACAATTATTGTATTTGATTTAGCTTAGTTTTAATTAATTTTTGACAAAATTTAAATTAATTTTTAATATTGAAAACTAATTTCACCAATTTTACCATCAAGTAATTTCAACAATTTCAACAAAAACTTCTTATTATGAAGAGTAATTTCACCTCCATCTATAGGTGAGGTAAGCCCCTATAGTAAATAGATATTAGGTAATAAATGTCAGCGCCCTTATGAAATATTTCGAAAATATTAGTTAAATGTGCCGTTAATATAATTCAAACTACAGATTTACTGATTCAGCTTGATTTTTCAGTTCTAAAATATTTCGAAAGAATTTGAAATATTTTAAAAATATTAGATCTAAAATATTTTAAAATATATTTCACTTATTTTGTGATGCACAAGTTCTTTTAAAATATTTTGCATATATAAAAAAAAATAGCTAGACTATACGATTGTTAAAGATCTGTTAATCGTTATATATTGATTCAAATAATTATAATTATAATTGATTTATAGATATATAATGATTTATATTGAAAATAATATATATTGATTATAGATATTTTCGATTTTATCTAGTTAATCAATATATAACGATATTTTTTAATCGATATAAAATAATTACATTATATATCAATTAATGTCTGTTTAAAAAATTTCTTGATATATATTTATGGGCCCTCAAAAGTAGAAACCAGGGAATTTGGCCGATCACGGGTTTTGAAAAATCGGCAAAACTATTTTGTTACACAAAATCAAAACAATCTAAAATTAGGTTATTCATAATTAACAAACCTGTTTAAACAGAATTATTAGATCTGTAGATCTGTATTACTATCGGTAAATCCTGGTAAATCTATTTTTAGATTATAGCGTCAAAAGCTTTTAACCGTTGTATTGCAAAAATTTATTAAATGATCAGACTTTCATTATTAAGTAAAAAAGATTGGGCCTAAAATTTTATACCTGATGAATCAAACAGGTCAATTTTTAAAAAATAGTCAAATTCCTTGGTTTTTACTTTTGAGGGCCCATATGAAGGTTATCTACATAAAACTTAACAGCTATTATCTGATTCAGGTTATAGTCTGGGTTAAATATCTAACCCATCAGGTCACTATTATTTAACCTGGGTCATGACCCAGGTTAAATATATAATCCATTAGATAACTATTTCTGATCCAGATCAGAATACTAGTTTAATTAATTATATAGAATGAATTTTATTTGTAATACAAATAAATTTATTTAAATAAAAGATTATATATACTGATTAACTTGAGTTCAGATCCGGAATAGCAAATTTATTATGTTAATTCAATATATTTAGAGAAAATATATATAAAATATTTGTTTTAAAGCTTTAGTTTAGATTATCAAGAGTTCTATATATAGAAGGCTGAATTAACAGTTAAAGAGAGATGACTGTATATTATGAGACATATGTATAATTATACTGTATCAGTATTTACTATAAATAAATACAAATAGCAATAGAATAAAATTCTAATTTTTTAATTGTATATCCAATATCTATGAGCTTGCCAGAGCAGCCACCTCAAAGTTCACTAGTAATCGATATTATGATCAGCATATAATTAATTGATTAATAGATTAATTGGTTGATTGAATGATAGAATAACAATATGATATATAATAAATTCATTTTGTCATTTAAGATTTTAAATGATGAAAGACAAATCTAGATTATGCTTTTATCTGCATAAAACCTTAAGATTTCATCTAATAACTATATTTCTGCTCAAGTTATAATTCTTAGATAAGAATTTTTTTAAAATTATATTGGGGTTGATTGGGTTTTACAGATCAATGAACAGAGCCCAACCCTGACCCAACACTTTAATAAGCTTTGCCTGAACCTGATTTGATTTATAACAGATCAATAATTTGAACCCGACCTGGGTTTTGAACTCAGCCCAATCCACAAATTTTGGATTAAACGACCTGTCCTGCATCTACTTGTAAATATATATATAGCTTTATTTAACATAACTATTTACATGCATTAAATAAGATTATACAAAAATTTGATATTTTAAAAGTTGATAACAGTTAGTCAAGATATCATGCAGATTACAGGTAATGGAATTTGAGTGATCAACATCTATATATGAAAATCTACTTTCATAGTAAATTGCAATGGTGTTCTACTTTTGATCACCGGTTTCAAGAGCTTCATAAAAGAAAATTGCACTTGTAAGTTATAGTGTGACAGCTTAGAAAGTCAAATACTATATCGTGAATAAATTTAAAGCAAGATAGAAAATAAAACCAAAAAGAATCTTGCCACTAAAAGTAGCTTTTTATTTCATATTTTATAGTACTAGCAGCATAATAATACTTGTGATTTACAAAAGTTTTTGTATGTAATACAAGTATTTAATAACTTTACTTTGATTTTAAAGTTTTGCTTTAATTTTAAAGTTATTTTTCAACAAAAGAACTAAGTACTTAAAACCTCACTACGATTTTGTAAAACCTACTATAAAGAATGAAGTACCATGTTTGGTCAAAAATCTTAGAGCAAAATGAAACTATTACTATACTATTATGACTACTTGTATTATGTGAACTTATAATTTAAACCTATTAGAAAATAGTTATAAATTAAAGAATAGTTTACGTATATCTGATATGTATATATTTATTAATTAAATTAATACTATAAGGGTGGTAACATATATTATATAATATTATTTTACTATATCCTCTATCCCTTCCCCTATATAAGAAAAATTTGATTGGCTATTATGAACTTCTATATTTAATATCAGATTTTAGAGACCCCTCCTTCTTTCTAAAATATTATGTAATATCTTTTACCACTCTAATAAAATTTATATAATAAAAAAAACAAATCAACTAAAATGAACTCTTTTCAATAATATCTTGCACCAAATTTTTCAAAAAAGCTAATCTATAAAAACTATACAGTTATTTTATGTAATATGCAACAAAGCTTCACTTTCAGCAGCTGGGGCTCAAGACCATTTACTGAGTGTTTGGTTTCAATAGAACCAAAAGTGGTCGTTACTGAAATAGAGTTGAAAAAGAGGATTCACCTAAGTGAGGCCTCTTAGCTGAAGTCTGGAAAACTACTAAGCGAAGAAGTAGTAGCTAGTTTTGTCAAGGTTTTTGGATATGGAAACATACAAAAGTTCTTGGTTAGATATTATATTCTGTATAGTGTAACTCTTTCAAGTCTTTACAACTTGGTGTACTTTCTTCTTGCTCCTTTAGTATTTTCAAAATTTCAACAAAATGGGCATTTTGGTTTACTCCTTCAAAAGATCAGCAGTGTGTACTCTTTCCAAATCAGGAACGCCTACCTATTTGGAGTCGACATCACGAGTGGTCATCAGCTGCGATGTAAACAGTAAACGATGTGTCAGAGGTGTTTTGGACCATTCGCAGAAATTTCTTACAAACCATGCTACGAGGTGGACTTTACTGTTTCTGTTCTTTTTTCTTTTCTTTGTTTAACACTGAGCATATAATACTTGGGTAGATCGTCTATACAGTATTATATAAGTTTTATGAGCTATATATATATGTCATTTATATTTGTTAAGATTAGTCTTTTCTTCGTTTTTCTTATCTTGTTTCTTTTTCTTTTATTTGTTTTTATTTGGTATCTCGTTTAGGTTTAGTTAGAGTTCCAACAGGACCCCGAACAATCTATGTGAGGTCATAGTTGAAAAATAGCTAATGAAGGGCCGTTTTTTAAAAAAGGTTATATTTGAAAAATAGGTATTGGAGAAAAAGATTATATTTGAAAATGGGTAATGGGTAAAATGAGTATATTTGAAAGAATGGTAATGAGGTAATTTTTATAAATGTTATATTTGAAATGTGCTAATGAAAAATTGGGCTATAATAATAACC
>QKWP01000033.1:517273-554129 GCA_003550325.1 Gigaspora rosea
TGGGTAAAAGTTCTATCTAATGTTTGAAATATAGCTTATATTACCAAAACAAAACTGCTAACCAAAAAATTTTTACTATGATACTCAAATATAACCTCACTTAGATTGTTCGGGGTTCTGTTCCAACCTATCATTTGGGTAACCATATAACCTATTACCCGAACCAAAAATTATTAATCGGATAATAGTTTTGTCAAACCGGTTTTTAATATAATAAATAGATATCCGGTTAATAAACAATTATAAATAAATATTCGATTGACCCAAATATTCGGTTAATAAATAATCAGTTGATTTAAAGTGATCAAAAAATTGAGCATATGTTTTATGCATATAAAGTTCAAAAAAAGTTCTAATACACGCGCTATATTAAATAAATTTAAAAAAGTTCTAATACGCGTCATGTTAGATAAGTTCTAAAAAGTTCTAATACACGCTAAATTAGTAATTAATTAATATTTAAAAGGATTTATATAAAAAAATTTTTTTTGTATTATTTTCTTTGTTTGCTAAGAAGAACATAGCAGAATAAGAACGTTTTAAGCACACCCATAAAAGCTCTTCAAGCAATTTATTTTTGCTAGCACTAGTTATTTTTTTGTTCATATTTTACTGGTTATAGTTTATTCTACTAGTTGTAGTTCTTTGGCAGTTAATTACTAGTTGTTAACCACCAAAAAAAAAACCCCTGTACAAGAATAAAAGTTTAAAGCTATAAATAAGCAGGTATGATTCGTTTAAGTATATTACATAGATAATAATAATAATAATTTTCTTTTAAAAAATCAATCTAGGCTTTACAATGTCAGATTATATGCACAAAGATGATACATTGTCTTTACAATATGAAGAATCACCCAGAAATGAAGAACCATCTATAAACGAACCTTCAATAAATGAACCTTTAATAAATGAACCTTCAATAAACGAACTTTCAATAAACAAACCTTCAATAAATTATGAACTTTCAACAAATGATGAACCTTCTATAAATAATAAATCTAATGAAAGAACAAAAAAACGAAAAAAGCGAGATAATTCTAGTATCGCATGGGACTATTTTAAAACTGAAAAAATAAAAGATAGGGCTTTTGATGTTTGTCAACTTTGTAAAGAAAAAATATTATAGTAAAATATGTACATAATTCGTCAACTGGAAATATGCTTTTTCATTTCTGGTCCAAGCATCGAATCGATAAAGATTATAATGGAGAAAACACTAATAACTCAATTGTCAAGACCTTGCATGTTATTACTAAACGTCGACAAGAAAAATTGGTACAAGATTTGGTAGAATTTATTATTGAAGATTGCCAACCATTAAATATTCTGCGTTGTCAAGCTTTTCGTCAACTTCTAAATAATCTGAAATCTGGATTTCAAATTCCTTGTGAAATGACTATAAAAAAATAATTCATCAAGCTTATGATTAGAGTCGTGATCAATTATTTGGCATAATGAATGTAGATAGAGGATTTATTAATTTGACTACAGATTTGTAGAGTTCAAGAACAAATAAAGGATATATTGGAGTAATGGCAACTTGGATCGATTCAAATTTTATATTAAAAGAGGCTTTATTAACAATCCAACCAATTTCATCACCTCATACAGCTAAAAATATTAAAAGTTTACTTAATCAAGTTATTCTTGAATGGAGATTAACTGGAAAAATTTTTTGCATTACAACCAACAATGGTCGCAATATTAAAAAGGCAATTGATTTGACAAACAATGTGACACATTTAGCTTGTTCTGCTCATACGCTTCAGTTAAGCGTACTAAAAGGCCTTAAACCTGTAGCACGATTAATTAAGCGAGCAAAAAACTTGATTCTTTTTTTTCCCAAAGCCCCAAACAAACAGAACGACTTAATGATGCACAAGAAAAGTGCCGATATACAACAATTTATCAAGTAATTGATGATATATCAACGAGGTGGAATTCCTCATATTTGGCCTGGGTCCAACTTAAAGAATTGAAAAAAGCAATCATTTATCTTGTTCTTATGCTACTATCTGAAGTAGAACGGTGTGATAAACTTGATGGGAAATATTTGAAATTAATAAATCTAACCAAAGATGAGTGGCAGTTATTGGATGATCTTATTATATTAATAAAACCTTTTTATGAGACTACGACCATATTTTCTGGTTCCAATTATTCCACGTTCAACATCATTTATCCAACAATAAAGCTGCTTATAAAAAAGTTTGAGCCTTCTGATAGGCAAACTGAAGATGATTATACAGATTTGTTATTCGGATTTAGGGAACAAATAAATGATCAAAGTTAATTAGTCATTGATGAAGAAAATTCTGATGAATCAGATTTAGAATATGAGCATGAGTCACCAATTATTTTAGAGCAACTTCGGCAACCATTACGTGCATCTCAAAGACGAAAAAAAAAGAATAATAAAAAAAACCAAAAAAAATAAATCTAAGCAATATAGTGATCCATGATTTAAAAATCGTCGTTTAATAGAACCACCTGTTACTACCATAGAGTTCTATGATCTGGTCAAGGCTGCGAGTTACCTTTCTCTCCAAGAGCACTGGAAAGCCCTGATGAAGTTAGACTTATTGCATCATTTTTGGATCCTCAAATAAAGAATTTGAATTTTATCGATGATGAGGATATAAAGATAACCACAATTAATACGGTACGAAGACTCTGTTTGGAGGAAGAACATAACCAACCTTTAATTGAAGAAATTTCAAGAAATGATGAATTTGCTGGATCTTCTAATGATTTAATGTCTGATTTATATAGTAATGAAGAATTAAGTAGTGTAACTGAAGAGAATGAGGTTAGTATGAGGTTGATTGTTATATTCGTGAGCCTATTCAAAGAAGAAAATGCGATCCATTAACATGGTGGCGAGATAATGCAACCAAATTTCCTGTACTATCAAACCTGGCTTAGAAATATCTGTCAGTCCCAGCTATGTTAGTTCCTTCTGAGCGATTGTTTTCAGACGCCGGATTGCACATTACAGCATTGCATAACAGACTTCACCCAGACATGGTCGAAAGAAAGATGTTTCTTAAACGTAATAAGCAACACTTTCCTATTTTTAGGCCAAATGAATTATAAGAGATAATAGCTAATAGGTAATATACATACGAGGCTATAATTTTACTTTTGAAATATACTAAGTATTAAATAAGTATTGCTTTTCAAATATATTTAGAATACTCAGATCAGAATATTTTCCCTGAAATCGCAGCATAAGAATGGCCGAAACATGAATGATACGAATATATAGTTGAAGAATTGCAATTGTTTATAGATTTTGCGTTATAAAAAGAGGCATTTGTGAATTATCAAAAATATATAATGTTTTATTTGTAATAATTGAAGGCAGCTTCATTACGCTATTAAATATTCTGATTACAAATGGTCTTTAAAAAATCAAACAGACAAATGGCAAGCGAGCGGGAAATTTAAATTTTTAAATTACACGGTGTACAATTTACAATTCACGCGACGATTAAGATTGAATAGGAGTATTTTGGCCAAAATTTGAAATTTACGGATTGAAAGATTTTTTGGTAAAATTGTGCTGCGACCATGCTCGTAATTTAAGTCGGTCTAGATTCTACACCTGACTATACCAGAAGATTTCGGAATATACTTTTTATACTATAACAAACTAATTAAATTATACTACCACATAAGTGTTTCGGAATATACTTTCTATACTATAACAAACTAAACTCTTTATACTATAACAAACAACTAAACTTTTTATACTATCTACTAAAATTATAAAATTAAATTATACTACTAAAGTCTAAAGTCACGTAAGTGTAATTTTATTTATTTTTTAATTTAATCTTAATCCCTTACCCCCTCCCATATAATTTAATCTCTTACCCTCCCTTCTTGTAATTAAATAATTTAATCAATTTAAAATCCCTTATCCCTATCCTTTTACCTTTTTATTACTTTCACAGTTTTTTTGCCAAGTATGTTGGTTTTTCTTTTTAATTTCCGTTTTTCGTTGTGACTTCTCGGTGACTAATATGGCCACTTTTCTCTTTTCTTTTTAATTTACATCTTGATTTTGACTTACCGGTGACTAATTTTTTTATTCTACCACTCTACATAGCGACATCTTTAGCATCTATGGGTTTTTGGTTGTCGTTTTGCTGATGTTGTCGTTGGCGTTGCTGATTACTAGATTACTGGATTAGTGGATTAGTGGATTACTGGATTACTGGATTACTGGATTAGTAGTATTTCGCTTTCGCTTTTGACTGCGTGAAGTTGCAGTATGCTGATACTGTTGGTGTCGTAATGTCGTTTCTGTATACTAATTTGTTTTTTTTCTACATAACGATATTCCTCTGATGCCGTTGCGTCATTTACGTCGTTGGTAGTATCGGGTGCCGTGACTTGTTGTTTCGTTTCTGGTTCCTGTCATGCTAAAAAATGACCATTAGAAAAAAAGCAAAAAAAGTTTATTTATATTAACTAATAGTTTATGGATCGCATCTTTAACTTGGTCATTTTAATCTAACATTAAGAATTTACAAACTAAAAAATGTAAGTAATTTTTAAAATAAAATATAAAAGGTGAAACCTTAATGCAACGCAATATATATCAAAATTGTTTAACTATATGATGCTTAAATACTTGATAATAAAATTTGAAACATAAAATAAGTGGTTTTTACTTATAATAATCATACAGCTCGGTTCACCTGATTATAATCAGATGGCCGGGGTCACCCGATTATAATCGGTTATCCGGGTCACCCGATTACAATCAGTTATCTGAGTCACCCGATTACAATCGGTTATCCGGTCACCCGATTACAATCGGTTAATTGGTTTCAGTTTCGAATAGCCAATTGTTAACTGGTTTTTACCTAACGGTTTACGGTTAAAGATTTTCAACCCGGTTTGGAACCCTAGGTTTAGTAGTTGCCCCTTTTAATACTTCCCTTTATATTTCAATTTTATATCTTTTTTTTTCTTGTGATGGATTTTGAGTAAAATTATTCCATCATTGAAGCTAGGTAAGAAGGATTTAAAGAAAAAGGCGGTCTTGGCAAGACTAACAGCAGCCATTTAGTGAGTACAGAAATAACTTGCAGTGAGTTGCAGGCCTCTGTATGAGAAGAACTAGTTGTCATGGCAGGTCGCATCTGGGTACTTCGATATCGAGTGAGTTTTATTAGAAAAAAGAAGGATTTTAGTTAGTAGCCGGATAATTGTAGTGTAGCATTATAACTTACCGTAGCTAAAATAATGTAAATATTACTACCTTCTATAATAAAAGCAGGACTACTGGTTTAAAAAAAAAATAAACAAAAATTTATATAATTATAATTATATTAGATATTATATTACTATAATATGTAAATTTTTTTATTCTAATACAAAGTACACTTCAATAACACTACAGATTGATTATAAAATGAATTTATTAAAGAAAAATAGTATTGTTGCAGATATTATTAATATTCTATATAGTTCTTAGATTTCTATTTTGTATTTTCAAACAAAACCTTTTATACAAAATAAACAAATATTTTTTTTAACAAAATTCAAACAAAATTTAGTAAATATAATGCATCTTACAAAATACTTATATAATAAAATTTTTAACCTCCTCATTTCACATAGCGCTGTTGTAATCATCAAAGAAATGTTTACCCAATGTCTATTCTTCATGCTTTTAAAATAAAAAAAAATAAAAAAAACAACAATAAAAAAAGAAATATAAAACACAAGAGAATATAACAAACAGAAAGCCTATACTTAATATTATGCTTAATATAGGTTTAGGCCACAGATAAGTATTTAGGTTACTTATATATATGTCTGAGTTTTATTTTTAGCATTAGATTTAAAAAATAAAATTTCTTTTAGTATTGTAAAAAGTTTCTATTAAATTTAATAAAGATAAAAGCAAGGTCTCACCTTTAATATTTTAAAAAAAAAATATTATGCTTAATATCAAATTTTATATATTCGTGAAATCTATTTGCTTGACTAATTTACAAAGATCAAAGTATTATATAGGTACTCAACCAAGACCACATAACCAAGGCCATATTTCTTTTTATTATTCATATACAACTGCCAAATAACTTAGCTTTTATATTTTTAGTACTAAAAAAAAAAAAAGAAAGAAAAACCTAATTAGAAAATTGCAATTTTCATAGTATAAAATAGTTTTTTCTTAATTTCTCAACATTTTTTATAAGATACTCTTCTTTTGAAAATGCATTTATAGAAAGTTCTTGCTTGTGCACATCTAACAAGCTATTATTTATGTTAAGATCTTGAAAACTCCAAAAGAATCTTGCAAAAGAAGGCAAAATAATTGCACATCTTTGAAGGGACCGTGCATTAATGGGTGATATTAGTTTTTTATATTCTTTGTACTGTTTGATTCATTGAAGCCCTGGCAACGTATTTGTTTTAGGAAGCGTTGTGTGTTATGAATAAGACTTTGGGTAAAATTTTAAAAACGTGATTTCATCGATTTGTGTAATCTATGAAAATCATATGATAAAAAATTAGGTGGGACATCTCGATCGACTGATAACGATAATTTTATAAGTATTTCTGGTTATGAGCATAATAAAAATAAAGTAATACAAATTGCGAAATTAGATATTCGGTTTGTGTTACTTTTCTGCAGAATCGTTTCTCACGGTCGATTTATAATGAATATTATGAATATCGAGAAGCCTTTTCTTATTACATAAGATCTTGCGATAAGAATGGGACTTAAAAAGGCTATAAGGGCAATGGGTATAACGTTTTTTATCAGTAGTTTAATCAAAATTCACATGTTGCAGGAACTTGAGATCTTCGCCATCTTGAGATCTTCGCCATCTCGAGATCGTCGAGATCGTTAACTTTTTTTTACATCACAGGTGAGATCGTTGAATATAAGTGGGGGTCTAATTTCACCGGAAAAATAACAAAATAGCTCCAGTATATAGAACTTATAGCCGAATAGACTTGCTTTACATGGTGGGATCTAGATTGTATTGGGTAATATAATTACTAATCATATATTTTTTTCTAGCAAGTTTTTTAGATCTAGCAAATGGACAGTATAAAAATAAGCAAGTTTCCATCACCCATAAGATAAGTTAGCAATAACATTATTTTTTGCTCATATATATTTTTACTTGGTCCACTTATCCCGTAATTTATTTTTTAAGTAATTTGCTATTTTATTCAACGAAACTGAATTTTTACTATGATTTTTCTTGTATTTAGGTACGAAAAATGAGCACCACAAATCCTATTAGGCTTAAGTGCCTTTTTCCGGATGGTGAACATATTAATATTGAGATAGGTTGCAGTGCTTAAACACGCAGTTGAGAGTCTGTTGAAAAATCAAGATCAAGATTCCGATCTCTACATTATTATTCCTAAGAATTCGACGGCCGAAATATTTACATTTGATTCAAATCAAGTTCATATTATCGTAAAACCAAAGGAATAATATATTTTTTTTCTTGTATTCGCATTATGTAACAGCGATGTATTTTTATAATATAAATAAAAATATTGTTTTTATTGGTTTGTTGTCGTCCTGGCAAAAAATTTTTATATATATAAAATAAAGACCATCCACCCATGGCACGTCGTGCTTCTAACTTTACCTCTCCGCCAATTCACGCAATTCCACTTTGTGAACTTAGTTCACGAAGTTTTGCTATATTCATGCAAAAATAAATACAAAGGTTCGGGACTCATGATCTCAATAAATAGCATTAGGGCAACTAGTCGTTTTCGTTGGATTTAATCCGACAAGTGTTAAAACGCCAAGAAAAATTTTTGATATACGAGTTAATATTATTATACATCGATAACAATACAATAAATAAATTCACGAAATACACATGCAAAGTAAACTGATTATGTATGCGAAATTAGCTTTATTGATATAAAAAATAAAAATGATAAAATACAACAAAATTAATGATTAACAAGGTCATGATAGAATAAAAAATCAATGGATCTGTTTTTGACAATATTCGTGGCAAGATTAAAGATTACTAACTAAAGGTGAGAGATGTTAGTCAAAATGATGGGGTAATCAGACGAATCTGCTGTTTCTATTGCCTTATCGGAAAAATCACGATGTGAAGATACTACGATACCGATTGTACCAGGGCCTATTTCACAGATTACACCCTTTAGTTTCCGAACGACGGCAGGTCCTATATTATCTGTAAGTATAAATATCTCTTTTTAATTAACATCAAATTCAAAACAAACCTATTCTTCGTATCCAGTTCTTGCACTGGATTACAATCACAATATCTCTAATCATTAAAATTATGTATGCCCTACTGTCATCTTTACCTCTATTAATTGACAATAAATGAGTGGATGTGTTATCGTCATTAACAATTAAAGAACATGCACACCGGAATATTCTACGATTATGTGCTTTCAATAATTAGCGTGTATCCTATTCATCATAAATTCCTGACAGAGTATGGGTCATTTCAGGAACATCAGAAAACCAAGAGAAGAACGTTCAATAGCCTAAACTGTTGGCCATGAGGTGCTTTCGATTCTCTTGGATATTTACATCGATATGACAGTGTACCTTCAGATACACGATAACTCAACAAACACTCAATGAGAAACTTACCCTGTATAGATATATTCCATACCATTCCCTGTAAATTGATCGACCTTTTTAAAGCCGAACATTTTTAATACCTTGACGGCATCTCACTCGAGAATATTTCCTTTCATCCTCGTTGAATACCTTATATGAACGGAAATAATTTCACTTTTAGTCATTTTAAAAAATAAACTTTTGGGAAAAAAAATAAACATTTTGTATATTTTATATATAAAGCCGATAACTCCTTTTCGTTGGGAACGTTCAGTCGAGAAAACGTGTAAAAATTACTCGAATCATTCACTATAAGAAAAGTCATTATTAAGGAACATGTCAAGATGCTATTTTAGAATGTATAGAAAAAAAAGTTTTAGTCGATATAAATTTATTTTCAGTTGAGACTTACTTTAAATAGAAATTGAGCACTCAAACAACAATCACATCATAAACGCATATAAGCTTTCTATCTGCTATAAGGCTATGTATAATTGTAATCTATTGACCAAATTTAGTTTAGGAAATTCTGGGTTCTAGAGGCTCTATAAATTATGCATGCGAAATTTTTGTAACCTTCCATTTCTGTATAAAGTTTAACATAGACATTTGTACGAATTTCAATTTATACAGTAGTTTTGGCTAAAATAATAATCATATGAATGTAAATACGAGATTTTCAGAAAAATGCAGAGTGGTGATTTCTGTCTCACAAATAAGTTATGCCTTGTAAGGTGATAAATTTTACATTATTCTACATAACACGCCAGCATATTTACATGGACAATTTAGAATAATGCCAAGTAAATTTTACAGATTTATTTTTCGTATATATTTGCCGAAATGATATCCAAATAAAGATTTGAAATCCTTGCCAGCACCCCGTCACTTTCTTGTAACCTATATCACAAGATGATCGGTGAAGGGGCAGTGCAAAAAATCTGGACATGCATGTCCACTAATCATCAATCAAATCTGGACTGGACATGCGTGTCCACTAATCATGCAGTAGTTAGTATCGATCAAAAAAATATTATAAATACATGAGAAAAAATAAATGGCTGAAGCTAGAAATTATAGCAGATCAGTGGTACGACATACCAGATCAGTATAGTACGACATACCAGATCAGAATATCAGTATGGCCAGATCAGTATAGGTATTTCGCAGATCTGTATGGTATGGATGCTTTTTTATTTTATCAACCGTACCATCTGAAATATATATTAGCAGAACAGTATGGTACGCTTTGATAGAATCCACACGGATCTGGTAGCTATACAATGAAATTGACATGGCGTAGGACAGAGACATAAAATGGAATTTTTGACAGTAACGAATTTTTGGGCAAAATTAAGAGCAGTGTATGTTTAATTTGGGCCAGGTAATATAATTAGGAACGTCGGAAAGTTTCGGAAAGTTCGGAAGATATCAAGAAATATGAAATATGGGTGTGTTAGTCGGGAGGTCGCAGAGTTAGAGAGTGAGCTTTCCATCTGGAAAATGTTGCACTTACAGAGAGATCTAATTATAACGCATGATAATAATTACTCTAAATGCAATATATTTTATTGTGAAGAAAAAAGGAGCACTTGCGGAGAATTGACTGTATAGATAAAATAGGAGTAAAGTTTTATATCAAATGAATTTTTTACAAATCAAACCGGTATTTTTCTGTGTCCCTGATTTCAATCATCACAAACATGTGATTTTTTTCTTTAAGCTTGTTTATGTATTTACTGTTTAATTTACCATAGTATGTATAGGAAATACTGAAAAATTTGTTAATCGATTTAAATATCGCTTTAGTTGAGTCGATAAATTTATATCGACTACAAACATTAGTGCCAGCTTAACTACTGCTTAACTCTCTGGATATAATTTTTAGATATAGCACGATCAGGGACGATAATTTTCTGCAAAATGCAGAATGCTGCAGAATTTGCAGAATTCCCCCATTTTTGACCTAAAATTTGACCAGATCCAATCAAATTGCGAGTTTTGGCGGAGAGTTTCGGAAGGATAGACAATCAATTAACACAAAATACAAGCGTGGTCGTCGGAAAGCTTCAGAATATTCCAATTTTTGAGTGCAGAAACAGGTTTTTATTGCAGAAATTTTATTTTGCAGATAATCGCAGAAAATAAACAAGTCATGCGCCTGCCCATGCGCTGGGAGCTTTTTTTTTGTTATTCAATCCTTTGTCTTATAATGTGAATTTTTGTGTGACATTTTATTTGTAATACTGTAGTATGGTGCGATTGCATTGTAGATCCAATATAAGTAAACTGTTTGAGTGTTAGAAATTAGAATTGAGACGAGTTTTGAAGGCATGGTAACAATAATCACAATAGAAAAAAGTTGTGCATAGGATATTGAATCATCAAAAATGTGTATATAGCTATAATTGTGCATAAAGTAACACATATAGCATTGGCAATTGCGATATAAGAGAAATTTGGATCTTGCTCTTAAATCTTTAGTGTAGGTTCTAATTTTTGATTTTAATAAATTGAGCTTCAATATTTGATATTATAATATGCATTAAAGGTTCAAATTTTAATAGTATAAAAGCAGTAGTCATAATATTAATATATATATATATACTGTATATATATATAGGCTGCCAGTAATAGAAATTAGGCAAATTAACATTTTAAAAAAATTAATATCTTAACTTTTATTAAAGCTATTTTAATGGATTAATATTTAAATGAAAACTTAGATGCTAAGCTTTTTTTTTAAATATTAATTTATTAAAACAGCTTCAAAATTCATCGAAATATGAGCTATAAAAGTTAAAGCATTAAGTTTTTTTTAAAATATCAATTTGCCTTATTTATATTAATGATAGCATTATAAAAAAACAAACACATTACTTTATTTTAAAATTACGTTTATCAATAAAATGTTAATATCTTTGACATTAATTCGAATTTACATTATTTTTTTTTTAGATGAAATTTTTTTTTTCTGAAGAGAATAACTCTTTTTCTAATATTATTAAAAGAGAATAGTTTTTTGTTAAGAATTATTATTTAAAGATTCCAATACTAATTAAGAGAAAAGTTTTAAAAAAATAATTTTTCTCAATAAAAATTATAATAGAAATAATATTTATGTCTATAAAAATTTGATCTACTTATTTATTATAAACTTTGAATTTTTATAAGGTTATATTATATGATTATAATATTCTATGTATAATTGTTATATTTTGAGTATATTTTATTAGTTTTATATACCTAAAATACTACTTTGTATTATATGCTATTATATTAAATAATATAATTATAAGCATTTTGCAATTGGTAATATAAATTTGATATATTTAGTTTAGCTTAGATAGTTTAGAAATAATTTATTAGAATTATATTTTGCTATAGTTGTTGCAAAGGTTTTTTTAATTGAGTTAGTAATATAGCTTTTGCTGTCTGTAATTGTTAGATCCAGGTGCAAATAATTTTTTAATTGAGTTGTTGCAGCTTTTGTTACTTGTAATTGTTAAATTCAGGTGTATTACTTTTTTCTAGATAAAGTTTTATTTTTTTTTGTTTTGCATTTTATGGATATTAAAATTTCTGGTCTGTTGGTTGAGCCAATATCAATTAGAAAATATTTTATTATTTGAATGTGTTTTTTATTCATGTATTTGATATGAAAATTTTTAATAATTATATATATTCAAAAAAAAAAATAGTTTAAAAAAATTTAAATATATTGGTATGCAAGTTTTTCTTAATAGTAGATTTGTTATAAATTTGACCTTCAATTCATATATTTGGTATATATATATAAATTTATATATATGTATAAATTGTTTTTGCTAGATAAGCAATAATGCTTATTAGTAAATTAAAAGAAATTTGATTTAAATATAAATTATTATAAAATTTTTAATATTTAAATATGTTTTTTATTTATATAGTTAGTTAAAAATATCTAATTATTTTTTTTCTTCTATTGATAGCCATGTTGTATTATATTCTTGGTGTGTTTGAGCAATTGTAGTTACTTATTTATATTTACTGAAATAATTCCAACTCCCCTGGCTTGCATTTTGCTGCTCAGGAGCAACCTGTCTGTCTAACCCTGCAGAGTCAGAGAACTTTACAGCTATATTAAAAATGCTATACCATGAGTTCATGTAGTATCTTATAATTCCAAACTTTGGTCTCACATTATGTCTCATAATTTCAGTTATTCCAAATTGGGGTTCTAGCATATTTCACTTCATAGCCACAAATTTGAAATATCGGCTGCCCAATTTGGTTTGTCTCTTAGATGGTACTACAGGTTCCTAACTGGCTGGCTTCACACTTTTGCCTTTGTAAGAAATTTTTTTTTTTTTTTAAGGTGAGGTTTTGCTCGTATATTTATTAGTAATTTAATAAGTTAATACATGGAGTAAACTGATTAACAAATTACATGCAAGAATGGGAGCTCAGACTAGTTTATCTGCGACCTAAACCTAGCCTTTGTGAGGAATTAAAATGGCAATCTTGTGATTTGTATCCTCGAAGCATAAATGCTTCACTATCGACCCCGAGGACTAAAAATATCTAATTATTGTATTTGTAAATTACTTAAAAGTATATATAAAAATCTTTCAAAGCAATAGATTTGCTACAAATTTGACTTTATTATAAACATTAAAAAATGAATTAATTATAAAAGAATATTGAAATTTTTTTAATAATATATATTTGTATCCAGATTTGAAATTTGTTATAATGTGGAATCTGGCCTAATCTAATTCTAATACCAACCTTAACCCTAACTCTAAAGTCATAATTCTGCACAAAATTTTTATACAGAACATCCTGATTCTGAATTAGAAAAAATTTCAAATATGAACACAATATAGTCAACTTTCTCTAATCTGAACTGCCAGGACTGCTTTTTTTTATTATATAAAAGTTTGAAAAAGTTCAGTTTTCAAAAAGTTATATATGGTTTATTTGAACTTTGCAAATGTTCTAGGAGATTTTGTTCAGTTTAGAGAAAGTTTAATAGTGTTTGGTTTAGAGAGGTTCAGATTAGAGAGAGGTGACTGCATATATATTATATAAAAATATATTAATTTTTTTGTTTTTATAGTGTATATTAATGTTTTTTCTTTTATTTTTTGCTAGTATTAGATTAAAGTTTCTTGATATATATATGTAAGTCTCTTTGGTTATATAGGTTTGAGATAATTCTTTTTAGGTAATTTCATAAAAATTATTTATTTGTAAATAAATGATTTTTAAATAGTAGATTAAAAAGGTATAAAGTGAAAAATAATAGTATTAAGTAGAGTATATAACTCGATTATAGTTTTTTAAAAATTTATTACTTAATTACAACAAAATAAAGGCAATTTATTAAAAATATTTTTTAACTTAGTAATTGCATAATATGCAAATTGAGGTATTTGCTTTTTTTTAATCATTATTTATTTTGCTACAATAAATTTATTAGAAAATAGCATATTAGTCCATGCCTTTAGCATAGAGGTAAAGGATTATAATAGTAGTCAATTTAAATTATGATAAAAAATTATAGTTAATCATATATTTTTTTGAAACACAGTTATTAAAATGCCAAGAATTAAATATCATACTCACTAAAGATAGGTGATAAATATAAAACATTTATTATTGATGAATAATAAAACTACTTTATTAGATAAATTAAAGTTGATGAAATAGTAAATAAGTAAACTAATAATGAATAATGAAACTTGTAATAAATAATAAAATGCATAAAAAATTATAAATTTTATAAATAATCAATAATAATAAATATAAGAAAAGGTTTAAAATGCAAGTTATTTTTTAGAAAGTATATACCGTATTTACTCGAAATAATGTGCACCTGCACGTTATTTTAAGAGGATGCACATTATTTTGAGTACGTGCATGGGTGTTATTTTGGGATAAAGATCTAATTTCAAAAAAATTGTGCGTTATATATGTGTGATGCATAAAAAACCTGTATTTCTTAATTTTATATATAGCTTTTCTGATCTAAGTCAGATTTTTGACTAAAAAATTCTTATTTCTGCTTGTTATTTGAATTCGTTATTTCAGCAGATTATTACTTTAGCATTTGGAGTGTGCGTTATATTGTGATGCACATGGGCGTTATTTCGAAACCAACATCTATTTTAAGAAAATTCAATTTTTGAAATAACGTCCATGTGCGTTATTTCGCGTAAATATGGTAAAATGAATTTTTTATTCATTGTGCAGGTTTATTATTTTTATATAGTTAGGTAATATTACCTAATATTTTGTATTGATTGCCCAAATTTATTCAAAAAAACTATAAATAAAAAAAATTATCTGCTTTAGATTTAATGAAAAGCTAGAATTGATTTTGCTTGTTAATTTTAGTAAAGTTAAATTTTATAACAGTTTGACAATTTAATAGAAAACATTTGTGGCAAAATAAATGAATACTATGTTTTTGTTTGAACTGGAATCTTTGTTATAATGAAATCATAGTAATTTTAAAAAAATTTAAGATTCAGAATAAACAAAAATTATTATTATGAAGATTGTCAAAGGAAGTAATTTGCATTTTATATTTTATTAGTTAAATAATTTTGCAAAAAGTTTTATCAATTATGCAGTTTTGTCAATTATCAAAATTTTATTAATATAAAACTATTAGCAAATTGGTTAAATAGAATTATAGAAATAATGAAAATATTAATAGTTTAAATAGTATGAATAATGCAAACAAAGATATTACACAGTGGCTCTTGATATAATGGACTCTTGATATAATAGAGACTAAGTAAAATCTTGATATAATGGATCAAGGTTCAAATTCATATCATAATAAATACTACTTGATATAATGGATTTACTAATAAAACTCATGATAAAGTGGATTTTAAAAAATTCCTCACTATGTGCCCATGGTAGTACATTATATCGAGAGCCACTGTGTAGTAAAAATTTAAATAATGTTAAAAATAAAAATAATGATTAGAAAATTTATCTATTGTACTTTGAAAAATATATAAAAATTTTAAAATGCAAAAAAATAAAAATTTTATTAATTGATCTTTTTGTTTTATAATTATAATAGTTTAATTAATAGTTTTGTTTATAGTTGCATCAATAATTTCATCTATTGTTAATAGTATTATTATGCTAGTAGTTTCATTAATTGTTAAAGTTTATTAAACAAAATTATTTCATCAATCATAAAATAGTTTTATTACTTATCTTTAATATTCACCCTGATGATTTATTGAATAATTAGATGTTACAATTGTTAAAGTAAACTGAATTAAACATTATGCTTACTCTAGTGATTTTATTAAATGATTAAATAATTACAGATAATCATATATTGCCTTGAAATACAATTGTTAAAGTAAACAGAATTATAATAAACTTCATACTCATTTAGTAATTTATTGAATGATTAAATAATTAAAGTTAATTATACATTCTTCTGAAAAGCAATCATTAAAGTGAACAGAATTTAATTTTGTACTCACTCTGGTAATTTTATTAAACAAATAAATGATTACAGATATATTTTTTTGAAACCATCTTTAAAATAAAAAGAATTAAACTTAATGCTTATGCTAATGATTTATTAAAAAATTATCATAATTTATAGATTGATTACAAAAAGATGATAATGTTATCATTCAAATGATTAAATATCACAATTTCAAACAAAAATTAACCAAAATTGTTTCACACAATTTGATCATGTTTTGGAATAGGTTAGTTTGCTTTGAAATTATTATACTACAAATCTTTTTTTGTTAGTTGACAGAAGTCAAAAGATCAAAAAAGCTTATGAAGTTAGATAAACACAAAATTTTAATTAGTTGCCTATTTAGGTACTGTCCAATGTTAATAACAATTGTTAGGATCTAATATAATAAATGGACAAATTTCCCAACCCATATAGAATCCTGCTATTTTGTGGCATTTTAAAGCTTCAACTTAAAAGCCAATTTGCTTAATGCAGTGTGAGAGACTACTAGTATCACGAATTCAGCTGATGATAGCAATACTAGAGCAATTATAGTTGCTATTTCTGGAAGCATATCCCATTTCAGCTTATGCATCAATTGCACTGATATATGCTACAATTTTACAATTTCTTAATAAAAATTCATTTAATAAAAGATAATATTATTAGCTAGATACACCTAGTGATGTTAAAAGTCTGATCTGAGTTAGTTTTTTAGTTGACTCCAAAAAAGTCAAGTCTTTATTAAAGTTTGGTTCCAAGTCAGACTTCAGTCTCAACTTGCATTTCATGTGCAACATCTATATTAAATATAGTATTAAAAAAATGTATCCGCATGCAAAATATGCATGAATATACTTTTTTTGGTTATTTAAATGTTTAAGGAGCACATGAAATGCGATTAAGTTCCAAGTCTGACTTGGAAATAAACTTAAATAAAGACTTGACTTTTGGAGTCGAGTCGAACCAGACAAACTATTAGCATTCCTAGATACACCCAACTAACAGCATATGTTATATGAATGCAATGCATTTCAAATATTTTATTGTAGTGAATATCTGGGTGTAACTAATTATATACGGATTTATATTTAGTAAGTTAATGGTTCAAAAAATTTCGCATTTTGTGTAACCCAAGCTGATCTGACGATTCGGATTCAGACCTCGGACCAAACTTACAAAGCATTAATACTAGCCTTGTACTGCTGAGTAATATTATAATAAAATTACAATCCAAGCAATTTACTTAATACATCGGTTAGCAAGTTTGTTAGTTAAAATTTGGCAAAACTATTTATTTAGGTCGGTGCGATTCGGGTTACACAACGTGCAAAATTTTCTGGAGATCACTAACTCGCTATTTATATTAGAACTACGTGCCGAAGGCCACATGGTTTGGATATAAAACCGTGTGAAATTTAGTTACACCTAGTGCTCGTACTCGGATAACTTTTTATCCGAAAGGTTGTAACCTTTAACAAAATCTAATAACCAGTTTTATATCCTATTCAAATAAAGGGTAATGGTTATATCCGGATAAGATATTTATATGATTAGTTGATTTATATATATTAATGCCTAAATCCAATCAAATAACTCTATATTTGATCAATATAAAAAAATGATTTACGCATGAAGTTTTTTACTTTGTACATTGTATTCTAACTTACGTCATTCGTCAGGTGGCCAGACAAAGAGATTTAGCATATTATTATAATGATACGCATCATTTCTGAATTTATGTTGATTCTGAATTGGCATGTGTTATTCGCGAATCGTGAAATGTCATTTGTCATTTTAGAACCGGTATGCATTTACCAATTAATAAAAAAAAGCGAAAATAATAATAAAGTAAAAAAATTAGAAAATAAATAAATAAATAAATAAATAAAAGCGAATAAAAATGAATCACTAAATATTAAATGCTAATTAACTTTTCATACATTAAAAGACTACATTCGAATATTCATATATATTTTAACAAAGTAATTAAAAATTTTTGCATTCCACGCGTAAAACACATCCACAATTGTTCTTCGGCAACGGCAGGAATCTGTCGGGTGTCTTGTCTAGAAGATAATTAGTAAAATTTTTTTCAAAAAAGAAAACATAAATTTATCTTTTCGACATAACAAACTTGCATCCCCAAGTTATTCCTATCTTTGTTTAGGCATAAGTAGTTCTTCTGTTTCGCCAATATAAAGAACCTTAAAGGTATTAGTTGTTACACTGAAGATCAGGCGAATTTCACGAGTCACGATACCATATCCTTGCTCAATAAAGTGTTGAAGAAAAAAATATGTAGTGAATATAAAAAAAAAATAAAAGAACTATATTTATAAATATCAATGAAAAAAATATCAATGTAAATATTAATAACTAATTATTATCAGTAATTTATTACATTGCTGTGGTCCCATGATCTGCATACCTGATTATTTCAGAAATGATGCATTTGATTTTCATCGTGAAAATTAAAAGATGCTTTAACACGGCCACGCACTTTACCCAATTTGGATTAGAAGGTAATTCGTTATTAAAATCCCGACTTTAAATAAATTTCCATTTACGGCATATTTCTATCATTATAACTAATTCGCTAATCAAAAAATTAATGAATTAAATGATTGTTCCCCTGGTGGCTTTTCTATCAAATTGATCTAGAACCATTGTGATCACGAGTTGATCTTGATTCGTTACTACTTTCATTCTTATTTCTTCACGATTGCAGGAAAAGTATTTACCCGGATCGAGACTTAATAAACAGGGACCATGGAATGTGGCATGGAATCGGGAGCGAGAAAAAAAAATTTATTTATTGCGCAGTAATACAGGTCACAAGTGTCACGGGATTTTGATCCGCATATATGAAAAAATGCAAAAACCTGTTAGGTAAAAACTCGTCCTTGTAGTATAGATATAGATATCACCTAATTTGGTAATTTCATAGTATGCTGTTTTTTAATCGTCATTCATTTCGTTCGTCGCATATATATTCGCCTGTTATTCGACTAGCGAAAAAATTTGAGCGCTATGCGCTTGCGCTGCGCCTGAGCTGCTTTGTAGCTGCTTGCTTTTGTCTCAAGCGCTTTCGCTAGCGCTAAGTATACCTCCTTTACAATCGGTTGAAATTAATGAAACCCAAAATTTCCTAAAAGAGGTAAACCGGAGAATATCAATTACCAAACATGAACAATGAAACCATCCCAAAATTTACATATAAAGCAATCAAGCGTACCACAAAGCGTTAACGATTTCTTCTAAGCGCTAAAATGTTGATATTAGTGTTACGAATCGGGTAAAAAACTATAATCGATTAGTTAGTTGAAAATTTTTAGAAAATCGATTAATAGTTGATTATGTTTAACTAATCAACTAATCGATTAATCGATTAATCAGTTAATCGATTGGTCGATTAGTTGATTAATCGACTAATCGATTAGTTGAATATCTGATATTTATCGTATGGGTCTTATGTAACAACCCGTGCTTTTTTTGAAAGCTTATCGTACGGGTTTATATGAAAATCATGTGACACATGATTTTCATATAGACCGGTGTGAATTTAGTTATTTTACAAGCAAAAACTGAATTCGGTTTTTGCTATAAAACTATGTATTAATATGTGAGTTTGGTATTTTTTTAGAATTGGACAAAGACTTTGTTTAACTGGGTATTTTTTATAATTGTAATAGATTGGGCGAAGACTTTTATTAACTTGGTATTTTTATAATTGTAATAGATTGGGCGAAAACTTTTATTAGCTGAGTATTCTTTTATAATTGTAATAGATTGGGCGAAGACTTTTATTATCTGGGTATTTTATAATTGCAATAGATTGGGCGAAGACTTTTATTATCTGGGTGTTTTTTATAATTGCAATAGATTAAGCGAAGACTTTTATTATTTGGGTATTTTTTTATAATTGTAATAGATTAGGCGAAGACTTTTATTATTTGGGTATTTTTTTATAATTGTAATAGATTGGGAAAAGTTTTTATCTAACTGGGTATTTTTTTTATAATAGTAATAGATTGGATGCCGAAGATATATTATAAATTTTTTGTTTTTTTTACAAATAGTTAAATGTGTTTTTTTTTAAAAAAAAAATTTAAATGGTTGGAACAAAGACTTCAATTAATTGTGTATCTTTTAATATTGTAAATAGCTTGGACGAAGATTTTTAAAAAAATTATAATTGACTAGAACGAAACTAATTAGTCGTGTGTTTTTTAATATTGTAATTGGCTGGAGTGAATAAATTGTAATTGGCAGAAACGAAGACATCAATTAGTTGGTTGTTTTTTAATATTGTAATTTGTTAGTGTTTTTTTTTAAATTGCAATTGTTGGGCAGCGAAGGTTTATTCAATACGAAAGTTTTTTTTATAGTTTAATTATTATTATTGTTAAGTGACGCACGGGTTGTTACGTCAGACCCATACGATAATATAGTTATTATATGGATATGTATGTATAAGTTAGTTACACACCGATTCATATTCAATCACGTGGCCTTCGGCCACGTGCTTTCATATGAACCGGTGTGTAACTAACTTACACACACATATCCATACAATAACTATAATGTACTGTATGTACGATCTCTATATACTCTTTATTCAGTATAGTATATATTGGTATATAGACAACTAATTAATCGATTAGTTGAAAATCGATTAATAGTAGTTGCCAACTCGATCAACTAATCGATTAATCGATTTTCGATTCATATTACTAGTTGATATCATATCATGATATGAAACTAAATAAAGGTATACTACGTATTCATCTAAAATATATATTAAACATCATACAAACTAGTATAGAAAAAAAATTACGATATGGCATGATTTTAATTTAATATATGTACAAATTTAACTAGCCGATAATTATTATGATTTGCCAATCTTGAACATGAGAAACATAAGTTTTATTACTTTATCAATTCATTTTGTCTACTAATAAGTACATGAAGAAAGGGGGAAATCGACAAATTTTCAAATTTTCTTTTTTACACAAATAAGATCATGTATTTTCTTATGATTTATTATAAAATTTATAACGAAGATCTTTTGTTTTGTCTATTTCCCCCTTTTCTACAACATTTAGCCCATATTATCTGCTAATATATGTTTTTTATATAAAGCTGAATTCTTACGGAAATTATTTAAAAATTTATTATTCTTTAATAATACTATAATAATACGTAATAATGAATCTTTTATATACAATTTTAAATCACATTGACATAATTTTTTTTTTTAAAATCTATTTGTTAGCAATATGCTTTTACACATTTCTGTTTTATTACAAACATTTTACTCGTCCAAATCCTCTTCCTGGTCCAATACCAATTCCCTTAATAGGAACTTTGGAAGTTCTTAAAACTAATCTAGATATTGACGATTATCTTTATAGATTAACTAAAATTTATGGACAAAATGGAATATTTGAATTAAATATGATTGGTATTAGAATGATAATAATCAATCGAGCAGAACATGCAGATAAATTTATATCACCATCAACGACACCATCGGATATGACACCATCGGATATGAAACATTTAATGAGAACTGATAATAAAGGACTTTTAAGCTTTTTTGATCTTGAGAATAAAGGTGTTGCATTTAATCATAGTCATATTCATTGGAAATTAAATCGTCAACTTTATACACGAGCTATGAAGGCAATAACTAATTCTGAAAAAACTTGTAGAATGTTAAATGATTTATTTAATGAAATGATGGCTTATTGGATTTATTTGAAGAACCCTAATGATAATTCAACAATTATTGATGCGGTTGCTTGGATGGTAAGATTTTCAAATGATTTTATATCAGCAGTAGTAATTGGAGATCGATCATTCGCGATTGAAGCTCATTATCATAAATTAAAAAATCATGATATGTCAAAGGAGATGTCGGATTCTGAACATGTTGCAGAATGCATAACTAACTTTGTGAATGATAATCAAACGATATTTATGCCAAAAATTTTAAGATTTTTTCCTGTAGTCAGAGATCGCGTTAAAAGTTTGAAGCATACTTGTGATTTTACATACAATATATTAGTAGAAAAAATTAGAAAAAGGAGAAAAGTAATTGAAAAAACTGTTAATAGCAGTAACTTTGATTCAAAGCAATTAGGGAATGATTTAATGACGTATTTGATTATTGCCAACACTCCATATGAAACTGGTTCTCTAAAAAGCGTTGATCCTTCATTATTAAGGCCAATGACTGATGATGAAGTACGTGGACCTTTGTTTGATTCACTATTAGGTTCGGATACGGTATGTAGAGTAATGATGGTTATTATGGTTTGATCCCCATAGAACCATCTTTTTCTTTGTAAAAAAATTAATTCATTAATAATATTAAAAATTATCTATTAATTAAATTTATAGATCGCGAATACTTTAAGTTTTGTATTATATTACATTTCACGTCACCCAAATGTTAAAGAGAAATTATTGGAAGAGATAAGAACGGTTTTTAAAGATGACATGAATAGACCGGCAACTCTAGATGACCTTAACAAATTAAGATATTGTGAAGCAATTATTAAAGAAACGACAAGAATAAGACCTACGGCCGGAATGATCTCAAGAGTAACTAGTCAACCCGATGAAATAGCAGGATATAATTGGCCATCAGGTGTTTTCTTTAATATGTATGTTCGAGGAATTAATAACAATCCACTTTATTGGAAAGATCCTGATAAATTTATGCCAGAAAGATTTTATGGATCCCAAAATAATCAGAAATATGCATTTACAATGTTTGGCGGAGGTTTTAGAATGTGTATAGGTAGAAATCTTGCAATGCTTCAAATGAAATTATTATTAGCTTTACTTTATAGAAAGGTTGATATTGAGCTTGTAGACATGAAAGCATCTCTTAATCTTAGAACTTCTGCAACCACTGTTTGCATAAATTTACCTATGAAGGTCATTCATAAAAATTTATAAATTAGTAGTTTTTATTTCCTTTATTTTTTTTGCTTAATATTTTTACATTATAAGTTAAAATATAACAGTATTATAAATATTTATATTTTTTTTCTTTCTACTAACTCCTTATAACTTCATTATTAATAACATGTTTATTATATAGATACAATATAATTTTATAAATAATATGTTATTAATCTAATAATAATAATAAAAATATAATAAAATAAAATAAAATTACAATAATTTAATAATATAACTAGCATCACCGGGATAATACTTGTCTACATCATAAATTTAATGCATTTAAATAAGAACTTTATTTATTAATATTTCGTTGTTTATTATATTTATTTACGAAGTGTAAATGGGCGCCGCTTATACTTATAGTTGGTGGTAGAATTAATTCGGCCAATAAATACGGTTACGGCAAGTGTCGTATTATTTACCGTTGTATCTAAATATTATAATGTTTTGTGTTAAAATTATAGTCATTAGATCAGTATTATGATGAAAGATGAAACAAAACAAGTCACCACTGAAAGGTGAAATCCCAAATTCATCTGACGAAAGATGAAGTCTAAAATTGAAAAGACAAAACTCTAGTGCACCTGATAAAAAGAAAAAAAAAAGAAAAAAAGCGAATATTGTTTGTTTTGTCTCTAATTTGTATGTATAATATCATGAAGAATATAAACGGGTATTGCCCTTCTGCTATCGAGAGATCTACGCAGTCTCTGTAAGTATTGTTTTTTTTTGTTTAACTATTACATGGTTGTCGTCATGACCAGTGTTGGAAATCTGGTGTTCTCATGTTCTCATGAGAACATCACTTTTAATTTGAAAACATTTACAAAATTTAAGATGTTCTTTATAAAATTTTTTTTCAGAAAACATTAGATTGGAAAATTATTCTCTCTATGTAAATATATAAAGTGATAAAAAATTATTTTTATTAATATAAAGGTTTAAAATAATAATTCATAAATATTTAATTGTTTGTTAGTTGATATATAGACGTAAAATTAATAGAATTCACATTCTGATTGCGAATTACTTTTTTATATAATTCTTATAGTAAAAATTTGTTAAATATAATAAAAAAAAAAGTTGCTTTATAGTGTGTTCATTATAAAAGGGTTCATTATATCTAGAATCGGCTGTATTTGACTAATTCAAACGGACTTGTCGGATAAATTATGAGCGGATTTCTGAAATTTGCAATTATCTAAATGGACAAAGTTTTCATATAAATATCTCAATTGTGGTTTCTCAAATTTGAGTACGTGCAAAATATTTATTGTCTAACTCTCTATGGTTCACAACTAACAAACTATCAGTTTTTTGCTGCGTTTATCGATTGGCATCTTTAAAATAGAAATAAAACCGTTAGTAAATAATCTAGAATAATAATAATTTAGAATAGTCAAAATGTGACGTACTTTCAGATAGTTTTAATGTATTGTGAAGTTTGGAAGTCATGAGACCAGATAAATCACTATCCGCCATATTGCCTTTTAATTCCTGGGCATCATATCGTTCATAAAAAATTTCTTTTCTTTTATCTTGAAAAAAATCAAGAAGTTCTGAAGCATTTGGCCTGCGTGAAATATCGGCATCCCAGCATCGCATCATCATATTATTATAATCATCAGGAATTCCTGATATAAAGTGAGGACGTAAACCATTACAGATATCTCTAAAAAGTTGGATATGGTAATTGACATCATTAATACCATTCAAGTATTCATAAAATGGATAACATTTAGAAACAAGTTGCCACATAATAATTCCTATGCTATATAAGTTACGTCGGATGCTGACGAATAGCTTCCGTCATATAGAAGTTCTGGAGCAATATATGGAATTATTCCAAAGATTTGTCAAGGTATTAATCTATCTGTTGGCCCGCAAAGTCCAAAATTACTTAATTTCCGTATTCCATTACCTAATAAAATATTGCCAGGGTGAATATCTCTATGGATTATATCGTTGTTATGAATAATAGAAAGACCCATAGATATATCTTTAAGAATTGAATATATTTCTTTCCAAGTTGTTTTGACGTCATTTTTAAAAAAATCGTTTAGAGAACCACTATCCATATACTCTAAGATCAACATGAAATTTCCATCTATATGATGTTTCGATATACCGTAGCATGAGACAAGGAATGGGTATTTAGATGTTAATTTAATATGTGATAATGCCTATATAAGTAATATTTTAACATCAGAATTATAAATTTAATAGATGATAAGATTCAATAGTATATGAATACGTATTTAACTTCTTTAAAGAAATTCTCATTTAAATCCTTGGAGTTATTTAAAGATTTTAAACCTATTTTCATATGTCCGTTCCTTAAAAACTTTCGACAATCTTCGTGCCAATTAGTCATTCGACCTTACAGCCAGTCAGCAATATAAATAGATCCAAACCCACCAGATTTTAAGTGTTGAATATTAAGGAAATTCTCGTAAGGTACCCTGTTATATGGTCTGGATGAATTATTGAGTTGATATTTTTGAATAAGCAGGTCGATTGTTTGATTACCCGATGTCCAATTTGAAAAGTTTTTTCGAATATTATAACGAATACAATTAATACATGAGTAAGCCGCAGACAGTTGAGATTGACAAAATATGCATATGCGTCCAACGTATTCCTAGGATCGTTAATACCGAGATTTAACCTTTGAATTCTTGACATCAGATTCATCATCGTATCTTTTTGTTCATTGGAATGTTTTTCGTGACTTTTGATGAACTTAAGTTGATCCTTAAATGTTGCATTTTCCTTGACAAAATCCATTTCGTCCCAAATTTGATTCACATCTTGTGACTCCCTTTAATTAAAGAAAAAATACATATGCTCCGATTTTTGGAATTTTAAGTAGAGCTTATTTTTTTTAAAACTTTAAAGCTAAATAATTTTTGATCTACTGGTCCATTTTAAATGATTTTACTACCAAAATGTTCTCTCTTTGAGACGATTCCAACTAGCCCAAAATCATTAAAATCCAATCACAGGATCATGAGAAAATGCGCTGTCAAATAAGTGACGCACCTGTAGAGTGTGGAAATTGGTTAGACCTATGTCTAACCAATTTCTTCACTCTTCACTCTATAGGTGCGTCACTTATTTGACAGCGCATTTTCTCATGATCCTGTGATTGGGTTTTAATGATTTTGGGCTCGTTGGAATCGTATCAAAGAGACAAACATTTTGGTAGTAAAATCATTTAAAACGGACCAGTAGATCAAAAATCATTTAGCTTTAAAGTTTTAAAAAAATAAGCTCTACTTATAAATTCTAAAAATCGGAGCATATGATTAGATTTATTACTAGTTTATTAGTTTTAAAATCACATTGCAATAAGTATTTACATTTTAATTAGGTTTATTCTTAATTATTTCACGATACTATAGTATATGAAAAAGATTTTTAAGCTATAAGGTTTGCAGTGATGGGTACGATAAATTAAGAATTTCGCTGAAACAAAATAAATGGCATACACTCTACAACATTTAATAATTTATAGTGTCACAAATTATTTATTTATTTATAAAACCCACCCGACTGGTAAATTATGTGGTGCCCATCCAAAAAAAAATAAAAATAAAAATAAAAAAAGGAAAAAAATAAATGCCAATTTCCGTTGAAAAGCGAAAACTAATCCAGTTTATGTGGAATAATAGTCTCATAAGCGAGCTATCAACAAACCACACTAAATAATATAAGTTTCTAATCGAAACGTAGAAAACTTGGTAGGATTTTGACTTTAGAGCTCTATATTCATTATGAACTCTAGGGTGCGGGACGGGTCGGGACAGGTCGGGTTCTTTTAAACCCGACCCGAACCCGATTAAAACCCGACCCGTACCTGACCCGTCATAAACATTTTTTATCGGGTTCGGGTCGGGTCCATTCCAAAACCCGACCCGACCCGTCCTGACCCGTCCAACCCGATCATTTTTATGCTCATATAAATTTGATCAAGGGTGGGTGAAAAGTAACTAGAAAGTGACTAATTACTATGATTATTATTTTAATTAGGGTAGCTGCGCGAGGCAGTCGCACTAAAATCAGGAACGTTATACGTATAAGTACTTCCTAAAATTAATATTTTCTGAAATTGAATATATTATTTCATTATTATTTTCTTTTTTAATGATAAATGTAGGTCGTATAAGTACTATTTATACGCCAAAAAAAAATAGACTTGATTAAACTAAGTGAGTTATTTTTATAACGAAAAAGAAAATAAATCTGTTACTGGATGTTTTGCATCCAATAATAGCGCATCTGGCTTTGAATTTAATGCGCTCGCAACCTGAGCCTCTTCATGATCCAGGTTAGCACACTAAATTCAAAGCCAGATGCTTTTTTAATTGTCATGTAAAAACGATCACCCTGTGATCCTTCGGATCTTTCAACTGCCAAATAAAACTGCTTTGCATCCATAAGGCCATGCAAAGTTGAATTTTCNCTCGCAACCTGAGCCTCTTCATGATCCAGGTTAGCACACTAAATTCAAAGCCAGATGCTTTTTTAATTGTCATGTAAAAACGATTACCCTGCCTGTGATCCTTCGGATCTTTCAACTGCCAAATAAAACCACTTCGCATCCATAAGGCCACGCAAAGTTGAATTTTCGTTTTGCATTACCCGCCGTCCCATTTTTTCAATTTTTATTTTTATTTTATGCCAATTGTTCGATTTTTACAACTATTTTTCCAGCTATTTTCATCCAGTGTTACACAATGTAACCTGGAAAAAGGTAAATTTATGTTTTTTTCTTGAAAGAAAATTGTGGTAATTATCTTCTTATTAGATTTGGATTAGACAAAACACGCGACAGATTCCTGCCGTTGTTGAAAACAAATGCGGATGTTTCTACGCAGTGAACGCAAAAATTATTAAAATATATATGATGCATTCTGAAAATTTGGCTAGCATTTAATATCTAGCATTTAATATTTAGGCGAGCATATATTACTTCGTTTTTATTCGCTTTTTAATTATTAATATTTTTTTAATTTTTTTAATTTTTTTAACGGTTTTAGGGTAATCGTTTTTACATGACACATTAAAAAGCATCTGTTTTTGAATTAATGTATTAACCTGGACCACGAAGCGGCTCAGGTTGCGAGCGCATTAAATTCAAAACCTGATGCACTGTTATTGGATGCGAAACATCCAGTAACTGATTTATTTTTCACTTAGCATAATCGAGTCTATTTGGCATATAAATAGTACTTATACGACCTACATTTATCATTAAAAAGAAAACAGATAATGTAAATAATATATTCTATTTAAAAAAAAACTTTTACTTTTAAGATGTACTTATACGTATAACGTTCCTGGTTTTAGCGCGACTGCGTCATGCAGCTACCTAATTTTTTACAATTATATCAGGTTTGATCGGGTATTACGGGTCAATGAACAGAAAACCGAACCCGATCCGGTACTTTAATAGACCCGACCCGAACCCGACCCAATTTATAACGGGTCTATAATTTGAACCTGACCTGTGTCTGAACCCAACCCGATCCGCGAAATTACGGGTCAAACCCGACCCATCCCGCACCCTAATGAATAGAGTGCGAAACGGACCGGGTCGGGTCTGGCTTTCTAAGACCCGAAACAGAGCCCGAAAAATTTTTTTAGGCATGATTTCAAGCCCAAGCCCGACAAAAAGCCCGTTAAACAAACTGGGCCGGGCCTTGTTATAAATCGGGCTCAAGCCCGACAAAAAAGCCCGCTAAGCAAACCGGGCTGGGCTTTATTTTAAATTCGGCCCAAGCCCGGTCCGGCCCGTATTTCATATAGATTTTTGACTCTGACGGCAGAAGATGCCATCAGAAATCGTATTAAAACCTTTTTTTAAGAGCCGATAGTATAGTGTTGAAACCGATAGCATGGATAATAATATATTCGAAATGTTCTTCTAATCTATATTCGTTCACCAGACTTACTTGTCTGGCTTTTTGATTTCTTACTAAGGGTATGTTTTCCTACCTAGTGAAGTTTACGTACATACGTACGTATGGTGCAAGTCTAAAAATCACAATTATTTCAGGACAAAAATTAAAATCTTATTTCTTAAAAAAAAAATAATCAAGTAACACAATTTAAATCAATATCTACTTCTGTAACGAATAAGGTAAAATTGAGGTTTTTATTCTTGCACCGTATCGGTTAGTGCACAAGAATTAAATTTCTTACCCCTACATTATAACTACAATATAAGGTATTTTCAAATATACTTTTGCTTTTTGCTTTTTTTTTTCAACAAAACCCGAGTTCGGCTTTTGTTGAAAAAAAAAGCAAAAAGCAAAAGCATATTTGAAAATACCTATAGTATATATATGCATATATACATAGTAATCTACCTCTAGGGTTTACCGGGCCTAACCGGGCCTAATCGGGTATATTACAGAGGCCCGGGACCAGCCCGATATTTTTTAGGCCCGACCCGAGCCCGGCCCGCTTTATAAAAATGTGAGCCCGAAACTAGGCCCGAGCCCGGCCCGGCCCGCTAATTTCCGGGTTTAGCCCGGCCCACTCTGCACCCTACTAATGAACTCTAATATTATTCACTAGGAACCGGAAACCCGGAGCCCATAACGAAAATTAGTACCGTAAACTGAAACCGAAAACGTTCGATAAGCCCTGAAAAATCTGGTCACGTACGCATGTCACAGATCATATTTTTCAGGGGCGTTACAGACAGAAAATGCCGAAACTACGGTTTGGATATTTCTATTACGAATGGAACAAAATCGTAATTTTGGTCATCAAAGCGCATAGAAATATAAGTCCTTCGCTTCGCTCTGGACAATAATCAAATTTTAATGTCAACAAATTTTTTATCTTTTTTTAATTTCCTTATTGGGCATGTTATTTTTTACGCAAAAATGATGATTACTACTGTAATAATTAGCGGAATTTTTATTTAATTTTATAATATGTATTGTACTCATTTTGTATTTCAGTATTTGCAAGGTACAAATTTTTAACTACTAATAACTACTGTGCATTTAGTGTGGTGATAAATAGCTGCATGTAGCTTTATGTCCGTCAGGTCTCATGATTATCGAGATTATGAACGCAAAGATTCCGATACTTACATATAAACTTATGTCGCATTATAATATTTCATCCTATTTCACATGTTTAAATTCGCTCCCATACTGAATTTATTATATTAATATTATTTGATAGACTTAGTATCAACTAGAAATATTTATCGTGTAGAATATCTTACTCTCAATTATTTAATAAACTACCACTACGACTATTTGTATCCTCATATACATTTGGCCGTTTGCCTCATTCATAAGGCTTTATAAATCCTCTTGATAAGTCGTTTACCGACGCCTCTTTTATCTGTCAAGTCACTAAATTATAGTCTTCATGCTATAACTATCACATCCCTTGAATTCTATTAAGAGGTGAATTCCAGGTGTGATACTGTAATCAAAATAAACTTATTCGTATTTGTCATGCTATTATGATTTAAATTTGATAACTATTGGAGTTAAAGTGTGCAAACGAATGTGTTGCAGCACCCAGATGGTTAGTGATTACAGCTTGTAACTTGCAAATACAATACGAATATAATACATATTGCAAAATTAATATAATTACAAATTGAAAAGACTCCTTGTCTATATATTTATTCCATTTCATAAATATTAACATCCTAACATTAATCTTGAATTTAAAAATATTTAGAAAATGGATTATAATTCATCCACCATTAATGAGGTTCTTACTAACGTGTTAGAAATAGAACCCAATGATTTATCCGGTTTATTGCGTCGTGTAGAGATATCTGAAGCTTGGACATTTTAATGAATCCCTTGCGGATTCAAATCGAATATTGAGAATCGATCAAACCAATATTTTTGGATTAACTTCAAGGGGAATTGCCAATTTTGTGCTTTATAATTATGAAGAAAGTATTGAAGATTATGATAAAATATTGGACATTGATCCTAATAATGAATTTATAATAAAACAATATGAAGGAATACTTGAAATAATGGATATGACTAATAAAGAACGACAAAGGAATACTCTAGAAAATAAACCCCTCTATAATATGCAAATTCATTATGCAAAATATAATGAAAGATTAAATAAAATATTAGAGATTCTGCCAAATAATATATCGACATTGATTTCTCGAGGAGAAATTTTTTGTAAAATGAATTGTTATGAAAGCCCTTATTGACTTTAACAATGCGTTAGAAATTAACCCAAATAATGTAAAGGTTTTAGAATCTCGGGGTGAAATTTTTTTTAAAATTAATTGTTATTGTTGACTTTAATAAAGTGTTAGAAATTAATCCAAATAATGCAACAATTTTAGAATCGTGTGGCTTACTTTATTGGAGGCTAGAAAATTTAAAGAATCTTTCAATGACATTAAAAGAGTATTAGAAATTAATCCAAATGATGCAGCTATCTGGAAAATATGTGGTGAATTACTTTATCAATATTTAGGAAATTCTGAAGAATCACTTTACTATTTTAACCGAGCACTGGAAATAAATCCAAATGATGTTTATACACTGAAAATTCGTGGAGAAATTTATTTTGATATGAAAAGCTTTGATAAATCATTTTGTGATGTAAATCGGGCTTTAGAAATAGAACCAAATAACATTGATGCATTAATATTAAGAGGAGACATTCATAAAATTAGGTCAAATTATGATGATTCACTTACAGATTTGAACAGAGCATTGGCTATTGATCCTAATAATATAGTTGCCTTAAGAATTTATGGACAAATTTATTATATACTCAATGATGATAACAAATGTCTTACAATTTTCAGCAGAATCTTGGAGATCAAATCAAATGACAAAACAACTTTGGAATTGCGTGGAACACTTTATTTACACATGAACATGTTTGCAGAATCTATTGCTGATTTTTCTAAATTATCGGAAATTAAATCAAATGATTTAGCTATTTTGAAACTTAGAAGAGAAGCCTATATGCTTCTAGACAAAATAAAGGACTCTATGAATGATTTTAACAGTATCTTGTACATTGAACCGAATAATTCTGTTGCATTGGCACTAAGAGGAGTACTTTATTTTAAATTAAGTAATTAATAATTCTCTACAATTTAAACAAGGCATTGGATATTGACAAAAACGACACTTATGCTTTAAGTTTCGTGGACAAGTTCATTATACGCTCAAAAATTATAATGAATCCCTTGAAGATTTTAATCATGCCCTAGAAATTAATCCAAACGATGCATATGTCTTAAGCCTTCGTGGAAATCTATATCGGCACTTGAAAAATTTTGAAAAATCTCTCTCTGATTTTAATCGAACCTTAGAGATAGATTTAGATAATGTTTATGCTTTAAGAACGCGTGCTGGAATTTATATAGATTTAGGTCGATTTGAAGAATCATTTGCTGACTTAGATCAAGCTTTGAGAATAGATCCAAATGAAATCTATACATTGATAATAAGAGGGAAACTTTATTATGACATGAAAAATTATAACGATTCTCTTGCAGATTTAAACAAAGCATTGCCAATTAATCCAAATAATATATCAGCTTTAGAAATTCGTGGAAACATTTATTATTATGAACTTAAAGAATATAATAAATCTCTTATGGATTTCAACAAATCCTAAAAATTATGCCGGATTACTTGAATGCATTGAAATTACGCGGATTCAGCTATTTAAATTGGAATTTTTTGACAAAGCGATTGAAGATTTAAATTCGGTACTAGAATTTGAACCATATAATGAAGAATCATTAAATGTTCGATTACACGCATATTCCAAATTAAAAAACTGGGGAGGTTGTATTGTAGATCTAACACGTATTTTGGAAATCAAACCAAACAATGTAAATGTTCTCAAACTTCGTGGAAATTATAAGATATATAGGTTAATAGATGAATATAAAGATAATTTACCAAATCTTCATTTGATATCTAAAAATTTTAATCAATTTGAAGAAATACTTGTAGACCTAAATAAAGTACTAAGTATTGAGCCAGACGATGCATACACTTTAAGAAATCGCGGAGAAATTTATTTTTGGATGGGACATCTTAAAGAATCACTTGCAGATTTAAATAAAGCATTGGAAATCGAACCAAATGATGTTAGTTTGCTGGAATTAAGGGGAAATGTGCATTGTTTGATGAAAAATTATAATGAGGCAATCAAAGATTTAGATAAAGCATTGGATACTGATCCCTATATTGCATATGAGTATAAGTATTTTAAACTTGGAAGGGGTCCCAGGATTACACAAATTATTTTACCCGAAAACTTTAATACAGAAGAAGCCAAATCTTTATTGGAAAACGAATTTTCGAAAATAAAGGAAAGAGACATAGCTAATTTAGGGAGCCCCTATCATTTGCAACATCATTATTTACAAACTTCTAGCAAATTTGGAGATATATTGAAAACAAATCCAAATAATATATCAGCACTAATTTCTCGGGGTGATGCATTTCGTGTACAAAATATTTTTAGTAATTCTCTTGATGATTTGAACAAAGTATCGAATATTGAGCCCTGCAATTTATTGGCTTTAAAAATTCGCGGGGAAACATATAGAATGCAATGTAAGTACAAGGATGCCCTTACAGATTTAGACCAAGCATTGAATATTGACCCTAATGATGCACCTGCTCTAAGAATTCGAGGAAATATTTATTTTAAGCTCAAGAAATATGATGAATCACTCATCGATTGCAACAAAGCCATCAATATTGATCCAAATAATTCATATGCATTGGCATTACGTGGATCAATTTACTTACTTTTAAATTTTTTTGATAAAGCCATCATAGACTTAAATTTAGCATTAGAAATCGAACCTAATAATATGATTGCATTGGCTTCACGGGCGGACTCTTATTATATGTTATGTAACTATGAAAAATCGATTGAAGACATAAATATATTATTAAATTATCATCAATCAAGAAAGACTGAATTGGCAATTGTTGCATTAATTAAACGCGGCAAACTTTATGAAAAGACAAATAGTTATAAAGAATCACTCGCAGATTATAATGAAGTATTAAAAGTAGAGCCAAATAATTTTGAAGCATTAGCAATGCGTGGATATCTTTATTTTAAGATAAATCAGTACTCTGAATCTCTCGTGGATTTAAATAAAGTAAAACCAAATAATATTTTTTGTTTGGAAATACGCGGAAGGCTTTATCGGAAGATTGATCGTTATGATGAATCAATTAAAGACTTTAGCAAAATATTAGAGATAGAGCCGGCCAATGTTCATGCCTTGGAGAATCGCGCTATCGTATACACTTTAATGGGATATTTTAATGAAGCAAATGATGATTTACATAAATTGTTACAAATCGAACCGGATAATGCAATTATATCAGAAATGCTTATAAAAAATTGCATAATGGAAGACAGTCTTGCAACATTAACTAAACTATTGGAATCAGAGCCAAACAATTTATCGTATCTAAAAGCGCGTGGAACATTTTATTTCGCCGTTGTAAATTATGAAGAATCGGTTAAGGATTTAAATAGGCTATTGGAGATTGAGCCAGATGAAATTGAAGCGCTTAGAATGCGTGGAGAGATCTACGATCATATGAAAAATTATGAATAATCGCTCGCAGATTTTAATAGTATTCTACGGATAGATCCAAACGACATTGTTGCTTTAAAAAAGCGCGGAAAGCTTCATAAAATAATGTGCCATTATAATGAATCACTTAAAGATTTAAGTAAAGTATTGGAAATAGAACCAAACGATGTTTTCACCTTGAAAGAACGTGGCGAACTTTATCAAATGACAGGTTGCTATGATAAATCAATTCAAGATCTATGTAATGCGCTAGTGATTGAGCCAGAGAATATTTCTATTCTGAGAATGCGTGCTACAACATATATAATGATGAAATGCTTTAGAAAAGGCGACGATGATTTACATAAGGCATTAAAAATTGATCCAGGTGACGCATCTACATTAGAATTACAGTACATAAGAAACTTCATTTGATGACAAGTCCATACAGCGAATCATTTGTCGAATTGAATGGATCACTTGAAAATAATCCTGATGATATTTGTGCTTTAGAAATGCATGCCAGACTCTATATTAAACTAAATTATTATGAAGACTCGCTTGTTGACTTAGACAAAATATTGAAAATAGAACCAAATTATGTATCTGCGTTGCTGTCGCGTGGAATAACATACGCAATGCTCAAGCAGTATGATAAAGCTGATGAAGATATTAAGAAAGCAGCGAAAATTGATCAAAATATTGATAAATCTCAATATTTCAGTAAAATTCATTCTATAAGGGTAATGAACGAATATTATGAAAATAATGGACAAATAATTCCACAGATTTATATGTGTAGTACTGAGTTTGCATTTAGTTCTAATTTGTATAAATCAATAAGATAGCTGTATGATATTGTCATAGCCAACTTATAAACATAGTGTTGTTACTATCTCTCTTTATTATATTATATTATCTTATCTTATTTGTATATTGTAATTATTAGTCTTTCCATGATTATTATCATATTTATTTTATTCCATTTTTATTTTCTTTCACCTTTTAGTCGAAAATCAGGCATTTATTATCTTTCATTGGACCGCTTCCAAAATTTGTTTCTATAATAAAAATAGAACAGACAAATAATTTTATTATAGTCATACTCGAATGAGGTTTAAATCAATATTCTTTTTATATAATGTCTGTTACATCTACAAAATGGATAGTCCCAACGTGATCGAGTCCACCAGGGCGGCCTGTGTCACGGCTTGGGAGAGACTTAATAAACTTCGTAACTTCGTTGCCAGATTTAGCTTATAGCCGTGAACATTAGGATATTAAAAGAATGTAATTTATAATGTTGGGGGAGCAATTTATTATATTTATTATGTGTGTTCTACAAAGATTGTCCAAGAGAATACTAATCCTCTCTTTACATGTAGCGATCCTTTATATACATCTATCTAGTATTACCCGGTTACCAAGTATGATGTAAGATATAAAACTATTTACAAAGAATGTGGTAATGGGAATTCACTGTGCAGGAATGTAGTAATCGTTTACCCGGAAATATAGTAATCCGGTAATCATAATGTAGTCACGATCTACTAATTATGAGGTAACGGGGACGATGAAAGAACTATTAATCATAGATTAAATTAGCATATTAAAAACTTTGCCGTGACACCTGCCAATTTATGGGTCATCTGTAATCATGATGTAGAAGTCAACAGATCAAAAAGATAGCTAAGCAGGAATTAAGCCGAAAGTGATCCGGTCAAGCCCAGAAGCACAACCACTGACCCCGCGTGAATTAGCACATGAAGACAGATAAGTACAACCTATTAATAATTTTAATTAATTGCCTATTCAGGGGGCCGTCTAAAGCCATGTACCCACGTGACATTTTCGTGTAAATCAACCAAACGGAGTCGCGAAATTTTGTTTACACGGATCAGCCCGAAGAAGTCAAAAAAAAACAAAAAAAACGCAAGAACATAAAAATGACATTCTAAACCTATCTTGGGCCATTAATAAAAAATGTCGGGAAGGTAATTTTACCTATACTGGTCCTAACCCTAACCCCGACCCTAATGCTAAACAGACTCTGATGCAAATCTTACGTTTTTGATACTCCTGCACTTACTTTTTTGATACTCCTGTATGTACCCCAAAATTACGCTTACTTTTTTGATGCAGATCTGCATATATACACGTGACTTGTGTTACA
>QKWP01000033.1:557712-570273 GCA_003550325.1 Gigaspora rosea
ACAAGTCACGTGTATATATGCAGATCTGCATCAAAAAAGTAAGCGTAATTTTGGGGTACATACAGGAGTATCAAAAAAGTAAGTGCAGGAGTATCAAAAACGTAAGATTTGCTGCACTGGGCCTTTGTGTAATACAAGTCACATGTATATATGCAGATCTGCATCAAAAAAGTAAGCGTAATTTTGGGGTACATACAGGAGTATCAAAAACGTAAGATTTGCGACTCTGATATGAATTTTAACTAAAATTTCAAAAAATCACGTGGGTACATGGCTTTAGCCATCCCCCTATTCAGGACATTGCCCAATCCCTTTATTAGTTGTGGATATTCAAAGCAAAGGTTTCAGATGGTAGATTTGTTCAAATTTCACAGTTTCAGATTTTCAAAAGTAATTGGTTTGGGTGATGAATTCGTTCGAATCTCACAGCTAGGATTACTGGATTGTTCTCTATTCGTGAGAAGTTCAATTTCGCAGTACCACCAATTGAAAAAGTGGAAACTATTCCGGAATCTCAAAATATGGACAATACGGATTTCAAATTGCTCTATAGTTCCGGGAGAATATGTTGGTGTGACCGGAATTATATTAATGCTGGCCAAATTAAATGGTTAAACGATTAAACAATTAAACGATTAAACGATTAAACGATTAAACGATTAAACGATTAAACGATTAAACGATTAAACGATTAAATGATTAAGAAAATTTTTAGGCGGCTCCAATTCCTAATTTAAGATAAACTATTTTAGAGTTCATGGGCCTAAGATGCCAGTAAAATTAAACTAGATAATAAAATAATTTTACCACTATTGGTAGAACTAATGCTAAACTGATAAAGTTAATCTTATATCACTGTTACTGTCATGTAAGATGAATATTATTAACTTATTATTTGCATTGATCTAATCAGGAGAATATAACAATTGGAGATGCTAATATTACTCATACTAAACATGATATATTTAAATAACTATGTTATAAGTTTATACAGTTTATTTTTGAAGCTTAGATTAAATCACAAAACTATCCAAATGTAAATTGATAGCAATAAAAAAAAACAATAATAAATTTATCTATCACATGGGTCTTAATGTGCTTTTTTTGAAAGTTTATTCACAAGGGTATATATAAAAGTATACGTTACTCTGGTTATACTGACTCTGGATATAATAATATCATAGTAAAATCTTTTTATACCAACATTTTTTTCTTAAAAATTTAATATAAAATATTGGTATAACTTACTGTATCGACATTTTGAATTTTTTTACTAATGACTCAAAAATATCGATATAACCAGAATGATGTGTATATACCCGTGCAAATGAACTATATTTCATAACAGGCAAAACTGAATTTAGCTTTACTTTCATTAAATGAAGACTAACATTTTAGCCAGATAGCTTTAAAATTCTCATAGTTGGTAGTTTTTAAAATTTTTATAGTGGGTGAAGACTCTGCTTGATTTGTTGATAGTTTTTCAAATTATTATAGCAGAATGAAGACAATATTTTGTTGAGTTATTTTTAAGATCCTCATACTGTATTTTAGTAAAATATTTTTAAAATTCTCATAGCTGGTGAAAAACTTTATTTAGTCAGATTATTTTAAAATTTTTTAGTCAGGAAAAGACTATATTGATCAAATAATTTTAAAGTTTTTATAACTGTGTGAAGACTATATTCAGTTAGATTATTTAAAATTTTATAGCTGGCAAAAACTATATCTGAAAATTCTCATGACTGGAAGATTTTTAAAATTTTTAATTATTGGTTAAGAAATTAATGGAATTGGTAAACATTTTTGAAGTTTTTATAATCTTGAATTCAAATTCAAATCTTTTTTTTTTTTTTTCTTGTAAGGTTGTTTAAAAGTTTCAAAAAAAAAATAAATATTTTTATATAACATAGTTCATTAAATTAGTTCTACTTGTTAAAGACTTTTTTTTATTAAAACTGGTCTACAAGTTGCTTCAAAGATTTTTTCATAATTGCAACAAATAAACATTGGAATTGTTGCTTGATATTTAAAAAAAAATAAAGATGGAATAATTAAAATAAAGTTTTACAAACAAGTAAAAATAATAACAACATAAAAAAGTTCAAATTATTAGTAAAAAGTGATATATGTTGTTATATCAGATCTATATTATTATATGTATATTAGTTATACAAATTTATATCTAAACACATGGCCAAAGGTACCTTACACATACATATTTATACAACAACTATAATTTAAACTAGTGGTCATACTTAAATAAGGGGAGCGCCATTTATCAGCTGATTAGGGTTTCACTAAGTGGCTGATCTCCACCCCCACCTAATAATTTTTCTGAGCATTTTTTTTTTTAATTCTTTGACAGTCTTGTCGGTATTTAAATACAAATTGAATCAACTAATTAAGCTAATTCTAGTAAAAACTACTTTGCAATTGCAAGCCCGGCATCATATGGCTACTTTAATTTGCGCCCAATAGGGTTCCGCAATTTGATTTGATCTTCAAATATTTGAATCAAATATTTGATCAAATTCAAATTCAAATTTGACTATATTTGATTTGATCAAATTCAAATATGGCCAAATTTGATTTGATTTGACAAATATTTGATTTGATTTGAAAGTTACTATTAAAAATTCAAATTCAAATCAAATTCAAAATCAAATATTTGAATCAAATCAAATATAAATCAGGGTCAATTTGATTTGATCAAATTCAAATTGATCCAATATTTGATTTGATTTGAATTTGAGGAACTCTAGCGCCCAGATGCGACCTGTTGCACTAAGTCATGTATAACCTAGAATTTTATATTGGTTATCTTGCAAACCAAACCAAAATGGCACAACGCCATTTACAACTCTATCTTCTATCCTTTGGACAAACAACATCGGAAAATAAATAAGGTGCAGATCTGTACAAATCTACGACCCCGGAAAATTTCAACAAATTTTGCAATAAATTGTGATCCAGTGGTCCAAATTTAACAATTTTGGTACCATTCGATTCATCTCGATGAGACGGATCGAATGGTACCAAAATCGTTGAATTCCAATCCATAGAACACAAGAAAATCCTATTTATATGAATTTTATAAACATTAAACGATCTTGCCAACCAGTGGTCCAAATTTAATGATTTTGGTACCATGAGATGGTTCGAATGGTACCAAAAACGTCAAAATTGGATCACTGGTAGTGATCCAAATCAGACCAAAAAATGCAATCAATTAATCAGATAAAATTTTTTTAACCAATCGATTAAAAATCAATTGTATCGATTAATCGATTAATTGATTAGTTATTACAATCGATTAATCGATTAATCGATTGATCGATTGATCGATTAAATCGATTAATCGATTAATCGATTGTACCAACTAATTGATTAATTGATTAATCAATTACTCATATAATGCTTCATGAGTTCTATCAATGGCATTATAATGGACAAACGAATCACTTTTTACAATATTTGTGTAATCAAACGTCTAAAGTTGATGCCTATTTAGAGTTACCACACCAGATAATATAAGTTGCACCTAATTGAAATTAAGGTCTTCGAATTAAACTTGTATGATTGATTCATTTTATTGGGCTTAGTCTCAAAAGCGACCCATTTTCTATATATGTATACATAGAGCTTACGGATTCTTTATTCGAATAATATTCGAATAATTAGGATCGGCATATAGCTATTCGAATATTCGCCGAATGACTAAATTTACTGAATAATTCAAATAACTATAATTATTCGAATAATATTATTTATTCGAATAATAATATTTATTTGAATAAATAATAATATTCGAATAAATAAATTTATTCGAATAATTATAATTATTCGAATAAATATATATTCAAGTAAATATATTTATTTTGCCTAGTATACGTATTCAATATCTTATAATTTATATATATAATATAACTAGCACTTATATAATAGTGTTAATTCCAATTCTACTAATTCTACTTCTAACTATTAAGTCAAATCGAATGTTGTGCCTATAGCTTTTTTTTAGTTTAGTCTAAAAGACTCTTCTATTATTTTATTATTAATTGGTTTCAATTAATTTAATAATGATTTTGTAAGCTTATCGATCTATATATAGTAATAACGTATGGAAAAACAAAATAGGAAAGGGACAAAGGATAAAATTAGTAATAAGGTGGGACAATAGGACAATCGGAAGTATCATCAATTAATTATTTTAATAATGAATTGAATTAAAAGTTTGTTAATGTTTGATATCATATGAAACTAAATAAAAGTATACTACGTATTCATCTAAAATATAGAAACCAAATTACATTTTGATGATTATATTGAATATTATTCGAATATCATAAATTATTCGAATAGGAATTATTATTCGAATATAATGAATTGAATAAGAATAAATTATTCGAATAATTATATTATTCGAATAATTCGAATAAGACAATTATTCGAATATTCATGTTATTCATTGAATAATTATTTAAAAAATTTTATTTGAATATTCACCGAATACGAATATTATTCGAATAGCGAATACGAATCCGAAGCTCTATGTATACATATACCGGTGCTATTGTTTTTTTAATGTATAGTACAGAACAAACCGAATATTTTACTATATTTGAAAAATATGCGATGTTCTCATATAACCAGTAATATAAATAATACAAATTTGGTTAAGATTTTTTTATTTATTTTTTTTATTAGAGTATTCCCCTGTTAGATTCATAATCAATAATTGACAAAACATTTACCATAAATCCTCTTTTTTGGTAAAATCTACCATTACGAATTAGGAAAAAAATTCATAGTGTTTTTATATAATCTATTACTCTACTATTTCCCATTTTTAATTATACTATTTATTTTAATTAAAAAAGAAAAAAGTTTTCAAATAACTGCGCTATTATGGTTAAGGATAAATGCCACTAATATTGTATATACTTTTTTCACTTTTTGAAAAAAAGAGATTTTAAGGCAACTGCTACTATAATGGTTTAGACAAATGTAACTCTGATATGTGTCGGTAATTAACATGTATACTTTTTTTCTTTTTTTAATAAAAAACAAGTTTTTTATTTTTACATAGTCATCGCTAACTAACTAATAATATAGCTTAAAGTAGATGCTGTTTGACATAACATGTAAGTTGATACAAAATATTTTCAGATAGTTGCAATCAGTATGTACTGTGCGATGTACATAAAATTTTTTTAAATCGGTAAATAATAAATATAGAAATCTGTGTAAAAATGTTAAAAGTATTGGAATAATACCTGATCACTGCAAATTACTTATTTTTTTTTCTTAGCATAAGCTTATAACAAATACTATGTACTCTAATATTATTAATATAACAAGCATACAAGTTCTTTTTTAAAAAAAAAATTAGTTTCAAATAACTTCTATCAATATATCTTAAGATAAATGCCACTACAAGATAATATTAGCACGTATGCGTATGTACGTAAAGATTGCTGTCGATCGATAAAAACTTAAATAAATCAGTAAATATTAAATAAAAAAAATAAAGATTAAAATTTTTTTTCTTATTTATTAATACCTTATAATAAAACCGTAACAACTTTCTAATACAGTATATCCTTTTTTAAAATTGTGTAAGTTAGAAATTTTTGACCGAAATTTAAAATTAGCCAATTGGCTGTTGGCCATTTGCCAACCGATTCATATAGAATACAGATTGAATAATTGAATCCAGATTCGTCCCGATTCAAGTTATATACAAAGTAGTATTCAGATTCAATTTGAATGGCCTTTAATTAAAGAATAGGATCAGAGTACTACCTTTGTTAACTTTCGTAAGTGATTAATACTGCAGTATAAGTGAAGCTACTATAATTTAAACTTATTAATTCTAAGAATAGTTTTTTTGTCTTATTTTAAATCTTCATCATGACGACTAATTAACAGACTGTATCAAACATTTAATATTATATTTTATTTGAATATAGTTTTATTATTTTAGGTTTCTATAAACCTCATGGGTACAGGAAAATAAAAGTTACTGGCTAGTTTACTTTATAATTTTCAGAAGTTCAATTTACAGGTTTTTTATCACATGTATTAATAATAATTCTCAAATTTAAGGTTTATATAAGCAACCATTTAATGAAAATAAGGTAAGAAGATAAAATCTAATTGAATAAAATTTATTAAACCATACGTACTAACTAAATTTAATATCAACAATTATTAAAAAAACTTACAGGTAAACAAAGTAAAAAAAAAAAAAGTAAAAACTTACAGGTAAACAAAGCAAAAAAAAAAAGAAAAAACTTACAGTAAATAAAAAAAGAAAAAAACATTAAACATATCTATTTAATTGGAGAGAAAAATATCTAGATAAGCAAGGTTTCATTTTAAAAATAATAACTGATGCAAGAGGTAGGGTCCAGTCAGTTTCGTTTGGGAGTTACGTAATTGCTGGCATCCAAGAACAAGCGCTCTGAAGGGACAGAAGAAGCAGTAATTGAAAGTATTTTGTTGCAAGCATGCAAAGAATTGAAAATTTGATTTTTGCTGCTTTCACCAAACTAACAGATTATTTTCTTCTGTTGGATCAATTTCAGGAAGCGTAAGATATTTGTCGAATTCTGTTTGGTCTACAGTTTCATCGCGCTGCTGCCGAATCGAGAAAAAAAAGCTTTTCATTGCTGATTTTTTTTACAGGCTCTTCTCTCGTGTCATTTTCTACTTGACTTGTACTTCTACTTAATTCATTGAACTGATTTTGTAACCCTTCAATCGTACTTTGTTTTAGTGTCTAAGTCTAACAACCATAATTTTTAAAAAGATTTAAATTAATATTTCAATTCAATCAAATTTTTTAAATACATTATTGAACGTGCTGCAAAGCTAAACCTGCAAATCTTATAAGATTTGCAGGTTTTAGCTTCGCAACACATATTATTTCACATAATGGTATTTAAGAAACTTCATTTAAAAGATAAACTGTGTATTCATGAAATTTAAATACAATATACATACATTTGAACAGAAAGCTAGATTCTTAAAACGAGGATCAAGCAAAGATGCGTACATTCCATAATCATGTGGCAGTGACCATCGATTTGTCAGGTTAGATAAAATTTCTTCTTTTATCTCATTTACAATATCAAAATTACTATTTGAATTATTTAACTGATAAATCAATTCTTCAATTGTTGGAACCATAATGCTTAATGTAGCATAATTTGATCCAGAAAGTATTTCAGCGGCCTTATCAAATAGATGTAAAAGTTCAACTAGAGCTTGCACTACTTTGAATTCTTTATTTAATAATAACTTGTCACGAATATTGGCTCCATCACGACGATGATTATTATTGTTTAAATTTTCAAGGTCATTGGTTAGCCACTTAATTGGCCGTTCAAGATCAGCAAGTCTTTTAAGAGCCATATAGGTGGAATTCCACCGTGTTGGCACGTCTGTTATTACATCAACTATATGTTCTTTTAATATACCTACCCTGATTTGAGCTTTTCTTAATTGTTTTCTTTTTTTTTTCCTACTCAAAAGTGAAATTAATGCTTTACATTTTGTAAGTAAGTTGCGTGCAACCTCCAAACCTGCTTCAACACTTAACTGCAACGTATGCACAGCACAGAAAATATTAGCAATTGAGTCTAATATTGAAAGTCTTGCTGATAATCATGTAATAGCTAATTTAACATTAGAGCCATTATCCGTAGTTATACTTAATATTTTGCTTCCTTCTAGACCAAATTCTTCGAGTATAGGTTCAATAGAATCAACGATGTCATCAGCAGTTTTATATGCACACATTTTAATTACACCTAGTGTAAGATCATAAATGTGAAATTCATCCGAAACCAGTGACAGGTCACACCTAGATAAGAATCATGTGCTCGAGAAGTCCATAAATCAAGTGTAAGTGACACTGTATTTGTTTGTGTAAGCATTTGTTTAATAACTTGAGTTGTATGATTTGTTCCATTTACAATTTCATTTTTAATTGTATTTACACATGGTGGTTTGTATCGAGGGTCAAATGAATTTAAAAAGGTACGAAAATTTTTATTTTCTATTAAATATAAGGGAAGTGTACAGAAAATAAAAAATATAATGATGTCTCGTGTAAGCTTCTGTTGTCTTAATGCTAAATAAGGTTTCGATAAAGTGGTTTCTATAGTTTGTTGAGAGGATTTTTTAAGCTCATTAACTGAGCTATGTTCAAGCGACGTCTTTGTGATATGATGAATGTCGCGGAGGTGATTGACTAAGTTAGTTGTTGAACTATGCCATGTATATTGAGCCTGACAACCTTTGACCTTACATTTGGCCTTAATTATTGGCTTGTCCTTAGGTTTAATTCCGGGCTGCTCATAAAATTCAAAAAAAGATTGAGTCAAACCAGGTTTATTAGAAAGTTTTACTCTTTTAATATTATTATTGTTATTGGTAGTTTCGTTGACTAAAGGTGGTGGTGATTGAGAATAAGAAACTGAAACATCATCATCTTGATCTAAAGTATTTGTCCATTGGCTTGTATTAGATGTACTACTGGAAGTTGAATAAGTAGAAAATTTGTAATCACGATAATCATCCATAGAGAGCAACAGTCAAGGTGAAGAGTCAAAGAAGAAAATTTTCTAGATTATATAAAAACGATCATAATTTAAGATACTAAAACTTTTCAGAGCATCAAAAAAAATTTAACCATATACTAAAAACAATAATATTAACAATGTAATATCGAAGTCTTGAACAATAGGCATGCATGTATATATGCATATGCAGTACATGCGTCTGCCTAATGTTTATTATACTATTGTCACTATCTTTCGGTACGTATTTGAACTCTTAAGAATTACATGAAAGCAGAGGGTATTAAAGTATACGGACTAACTCAAAAAAATTGTTGGCCATTGTTACCATCTGATTTGAGAGAGCATTAGTTATTGTAGTTGCCAAGATAGTTCAGGGTAGTAAACAAAGATGACAAATAATGAATCGAAATACAAGAAAATAATAAAAGACAATTATTATAGCAAAACTCTGCACAAAGCATATGAACATGAAGTTTAATAAACAACAATAATATGATAACTTTATTATTTATGAGGGATCAACTAAAGACCAAAACCTAACGATACATGAGGAGTGAACACACTGGGTTTATATACATGTAAATTACGTAGAACCCCCGATATATTTATTGGGTCAACTTCCATCCAGCATTAATTCATTTGACACCAATAAAACTTCTCCTTGCGTCACTATCTTTATCAAGACATTACACCCGAAAGATTAATCTTGACATCTGCTTTTTTAACTCTTTATCGAGCTAGCAGATTCGCAATAATATATAAAGGCTTTGATTGTTGACGATACTTAGTATTGTCCTTGCATCGAGCCAATTGCGTCACAGATTAATTAGTATGAAATTCAACTATAGACAGTTAGAAAAGGTCTATATATGATAATAACGTAGGGTAAGTATGGAGACTAAATAGGAAAGGTCAAATGATAAAAATAGAGATAAGGTAGGATGATACAAGGATGATCAGAGGTATGATCAATTTACTAATTATTTAAGGAAAAATGATGAGGGTAAACTAACTTAAAATCGTAATATTGGGACGCAAAAATATTATGATTGTAATACCATCTTGGTAAAGTCAAAATGTACTAAAAACTTCATAGCAATTTAATTTTTTATCATATGTTTATTCATAATTAAGATAAGTATGGTTCTATGCTTGCAAATTATTACTATTATCATTTAATACATATATTTTTGACTTTTTTTTTTTAGATATTATAGAGATATCAGTCTAGTAGTAGTGAAATTGTTCTTAGAATTTTGAGCAGATAATTTAACCAAAATGTAACCAATTTGAATAATGAAAAAAAAATTAAGAATTCAGAATTTGCTTATCTGTAGTATACGTAATGTCAAAAAAGATATTGTTATCCTAATAAGAGAGGAAAGCTGCTGTAGCGTGTCAAATTTAGGTTTATAGTAACTGGATAAGATAAGTATTTTTCTTTTATCACATGTTTGTATCTAATATTAAAGTGGTCATATCATATTCTAACAATGATTTTTTTTTTTTAATTCTTTGTGTGCGATTCAAATCCAGTAAAAAGTAAATAGTAATGCGGAGGTCTGGCATGATCTTTATCAAGGAAATTCTTTATCAAAAATATTTTTTTGTTAACCTCTCTGCATGCAATATCTCCAAAAATAATATCCTTCTACATAAAGTATGCACTTTCACTAGCGTGATCTTTGGATTGTAAATAATAACTAGTATGGTTCAATTTAAAGTGATATTCTTAATAAAATCCCTAGTACTATATGCAGTGATCGATAGTAATTTAGGGTTTATTAATTATTTTGACATTTAATACACGAGAAGAACCTAATGTTGTCCATTTTTATTAGACGAAATAGGGATGTTATTAGTCTGATACGGCTTGTATATTTAATTATTATAAAAATTGATTAATGAATAGAACCAATAACACTAATTATTTGATTGTTTGTTGTTTTATTATAACGATAATGTGTTGCTTCGTGAGAATAAAAAAAAATATATTAACTGACTAATCGATTAATCAACCAATCGACCAATCGATCAGTTAGGTAATCGACTAATCGATTAATTGATTAATCAGATTAATCGATTAATCGATTAATTGATTAATCGATTAATCAATTAATCGATTAATCGGGTTAATCGATTAATCGCATGTTCATAAAGTCAATCAATTAATCGTCGATTCGATTAATTAATTGATTAATCGATTATCGATTTGGAACACTAATTACTGGTTAACAAGTATTCGTAAAAAATGATTTGCGGCGCAGTTCTGCGCAGAAATTTAAAAAAAAATTTAAATTTCTGCACAGAACTGCGCTGCAAATCGTTTTTTACGAATAACTTGTTAACCAGTAATCCAATTTTGACATTTTTGGGACTATTCAAACTATCTTATGAGAGGAATCGAATGGTACCAAATCATTAAATTTGGACCACTGGTTGGCAAGATCGTTCAATATTTATAAAATTCACATAAATGGGATTTTCTTGTGTTCTAGTGATTGGAATTCAACAAATTTAGTACCATTCAATCCGTCTCATCAAGATGAATTGAATAGTACCAAAATCGTTAAATTTGGACCACTGGATCACAAGTTATTGCAAAATTTGTTAAAATTTTCTGGGATCGCAGATTTGTGCAAATCTGCACCTTATTTATTTTCCCGATGAATCTTTCAACTACTTCTTCTCTTTTTTGATATTGATTATCCTTAACTTCATTATTTACTAAACTGTCTTCATTTAGTCTTGCATTAGAATGCTTAACTTTTTTTAATATCGCTTGTTTTTCACGCATCTTATGCTTATTTTTTGCTGTAATTCTGTTATCTTTCTCCTACTAATTTACTTTTTTACATCGTCTTTGTTCATAAAAACACTCCTCAATTACTCTTAAATAAAAATCCAAACATCGATAAACTTCTTTTTTGCTAATCACAGCTTTCCATAGCTTGTCAAACATCTCATTGACTAGCAATCCTCTAATATGACTCTTCCGCCAGCTTCTTCTCACTTCTCTTGTAAAACCAAAAATAATCTTTTTAAATTCAGGCTTGGGTAACAACGACTTACTTGTTTCATCAAGCTTCTTCCATGCACTTTCACTAGCCACTTTCTCTATCATCTCCCAGTACTACTCATACATTTTACATACAGTCAGATAGTCAAAAGTCTCGTCCTCCTCCTGACAAGCAACACAAGTACTCATGCTCAGTGTTGAAAATTTTAGACTCAAACACTGTTCTCATAACACAGGTCAAAAACCAATATATTGGGTACCTATCGGGTACCATATTACTATGATTGAAAAATATATAAAATGCTATATATCGGTGACCTATCATACATATATCGTATAGTTTGGATATATGTACTCGATGTGTATATGTAATAAAAATAATTTTTAAATCTACATATATTATAATTCTAAATCATTGTTTACAATGCATATATTCTATATATTCAAAAAAATTTACCCTTTACGATATAAAAAATTAATTTTTACTACTTAAAAATTTTTTTAATTTGAAATATATCGGGTACCCGATAAATACAGTATTAACTAGCGATAGATAACGGATTGCATCTATAGTGCATATATGCAATGGTAGGAATAAAAGTAAATTTCCGGTTATTCTCATAGTAAGGCTGGAATTTTTATTCCTACCATATTGCATATATGCGCAGGAAACAATAAATAAATAAATAAATAAATAAAGCAAACACGTTTTTTTATTCACTTTTTTTTTAACGATTTTTTTTATTTAAATTATTTTTTAAATTATTTTATTCTTTTCATTTATTATTTTTTTAATGCTTTATATAAATACAGTATTTTTAAATAACTTAATATGTCTGCGTCGCGCAGCTACTATATGCAACAATATATTATTATTATTTTTACTGATTTTTTATTTTTTATTAAATTTTTTATTTTTTTTTTATCGTTCTTTTTTTAATTTTTTTA
>QKWP01000033.1:575728-586387 GCA_003550325.1 Gigaspora rosea
ATTTATTAAAAATATACATACTAATTAAGTCATTTAAAATTTTTTATTTATATAATATAGATAACAAGCATTTTAAGCATTTACTTTTAACTAATACAATTATACAATTAATACAAAATTAACAAGAATCCAACAAACTAACCTTAATCACATAATTTATACTAAAAAAAATCTAATGCTGACTAATATGCTCTAACCCTAACTCTAAAATAATAATTTTAATTAATATATATGCTAGCAAATTGCCAATTTGCTATTCACAATATTAGCAACTACATATATATTAATTAAAAATAAAATATAAAAAATAAATATAAAAAGAATTTAAAATCAATGATTTCATGGTGAGCCGGAAGATAAAGACATATAAAAAATATAAGCCAGCAGACTTAGCAAGATAATTATAAATAACATTAATATGGCTAAAGCTTGCCAGAGGTTTTACTACTTATATTTACACCGTCTACAATCATATATGGATTTTAAATTCAATTAATATATATGCTAGCAAATTGCCAATTTGCTATTCATAGTATCAGCAACTACATATATATTAATTAAGAAAACTAACAAGGTACCAAGGTAAAATCTACAAGACACCCCAAAACGCACCAAGCAACGTTGAAGTCAGCAACAAAGACACCTGAGACAACCACGAACTCGCACAGAGAGCACCCAAGAAAACTGACATGGTACCCAAAACGAAATCTATGACAAGGAACACCTGAAGCAATGTCAAAATCGGCGACAAGACACCACGTAGTCATACAAGAAACGTCCAAAACAACTAACAGGCACCCAAAATGAATCTCTAAAACGTACGCAATCACGAAATCACTCGAAGACCTAAAAAAAAGAGAAAAAATAAAGAGTAGTATTTAGAACTAGGGCTCGTCAACAAAAATATGACGAAAAAGAAAAAACACCAATGCCGCCAGCGACGAATAATATACCAAAATGGTCGACACCAACGACGAAGCACCGACTAACGAATCCAACGCCGAAATCTGAAACTGAAAAATATGAAAGTTAGTATTAGAAACGCGATAAAACTAACGACGCTAACAACGAAAGAAATGTATGCACCGAAATGGATGACACTGAGCGAAAGAAGTTGCAAGAAGTTGCTCCGAAATGGACGGCACTAGCGACAAAGAAAGGTGGCTCCAAACTGGACAACGCCAACGACGAGGTTATTTTCTGAGAAGTGTAACGGGAAAATAACAAAAATAAATTAAATAAGATAAGTTATAATATAATTTAAAAAAAACTTAAATTAATAATAAATATGATATGATAATAATAATAGTAATAAATAGAAAAAAAGTAATAAATACAAAAAAAATATAATATATATAATAAAATAAATTCACATGAAGATCTAATCTAGATCTACCGTAGATAAAAAAAAATAAAAGTAAATAATATAAAAATAATATAAAAGTAAAAAAATTAAAAAACGTCAAAATAAAAAAAAATTTAAATAATAATTAAAAAATAAAATTAAATAAATAAAAAATAAAAAAAATTAAATAAAAAATCACTTAAAAAATCATTTTAAAATAAAAAAAAATTAAAAATTATTTAAATAAAAATAAAAAAAAAAGCGAAAAATTATTATAAAATAAAAAAAACGATTTAAAAAATAAAAAAATTAAATTATTAAATAAAAATAGAAAAAAAAGTAAAAAATTTTAAAATTATTATAAAAAAAAATAAAAAAACAATTAAAATAAAAATGATTAAAATAAAAGATAAAAAAAACAATTAAAATAAAACCAATTAAAATAAAAGATAAAAGAAAAAAAATTAAAATAATTCTAAATAATGAAAAAAATAATATAATTTAATAAAAATTTAAAAAAAATAAAAAACAATTAAACAAAAATTAAATAAAAAAATTAAACGATTAAATAAAAAAAAATTCAAACAATTAAAAAAAACAAAAATTAAAAAAAAAAATTTTTTAAAAAAAAAAAAAACTGAAAAAAAATAATAATAATAAAAAAAAAAATCAGTAAAAATAATAAAAAAAACATAAACAATAAAAAAAAATCGGTAAAATAAACAAAAAAAAGGAACTGATAAAAAATAAAAATAAAAAATTTAATAAAAAAATAAACAAAAAAAAAATAAACAATAAAAAAAAAATCGGTAAAAAAAATAAAAAAAGAACCGATAAAAAAAAATTAAAAAATTTAATAAAAAAATAAAAAATCGGTAAAATAATAATTTTTAAAATACAAAATAAAAAAAATAAACAATAAAAAAAAAAATCGGCATCGGTAAAAAAAATAAAAAAAGGACCGATAAAAAAAAATAAATAAATAAACAATAAAAAAAAAAATCGGTAAAAAAAATAAAAAAAACAATAAAAAAAATAAAAAATTTAATTAAAAAATAAAAAATCGGTAAAAATAATAATAATATATTGTTGCATATAGTAGCTGCACGACGCAGATATATTAAGTTATTTAAAGATAGTGTATTTATATAAAGCATTAAAAAAAATAATAAATGAAAAAATAAAATAATTTAAAAAATAATTTAAATAAAAAAAATCGTTAAAAAAAAAAAGTGAATAAAAACAACGTGTTTGCTTTATTTATTTATTTATTTATTGTTTCCTGTGCATATATGCAATATGGTGGGAATAAAAATTCTGGCCTTACTATGAGAATAACCGAAAATTTACTTTTATTCCCACTATTGCATATATGCACTATAGATGCAATCCGTTATCTATCGCTAGTTAATACTGTATTTATCGGGTACCCGATATACTTCAAATTAAAAAAAATTTTAAGTAGTAAAAATTAATTTTTTATATCGTAAAGGATAAATTTTTTTGAATATATAGAATATATGCATTGTAAACAATGATTTAGAATTATAATATATGTAGATTTAAAAATTATTTTTATTACATATATACTCGGGTACCCTATATATCCAAACTATACGATATATGGGCAGCGTCAACTAAAACAAGGCTTATGGCTTTTTTTCTATTTTGAGAAAATCACGTTTAAAATTTTGTGTAACAATAACAATGATGATCTATTATTGGTATAACCTGTTGGATCAACATTTGCTAGCCAATCACACGAATCCATTTCTATGACTCTGTAGCAAGGATCGACAACAGGATATCCAAATTCTAATTTTAGATCACGTTTAATCGTATACAGCATTTCAAAAAGTAAGCATCGATAAAAATTTTACTATATAAATCAATGCTTTAAATGCCAAATTATATAGAACAATTCCTGCTTTATATGATAGTATAGTTAACTCATTTTTGCAAAAAATGCCATAAGCCTTGTTTTAGTTGACACTGCTCTATATGTATGATAGGTCTCCGATATATAGCATTTTATATATTTTTCAATTATAGAAATATGGTACCCGATAGGTACCCGATATATTGGTTTTTGACCAGTAAACACCAAAGCTACAAAATTATACCAATGAAAACTACAACACTGAAGCATACTAGTGAAAGCTTCCAAAAACGACGACGAAATCACACTGTAAAGCCCAAAAACGACGACAAAATCACACTAGTGAAAGCTTTCAAAAACGACAAACCAAAGCAACAAAAAATGACAACATCGAAGACTCCAAGAGCGAAAACTCCAAAAGCGAAGACACCAAAGTGACGACATCACCAAAAACAATGAAATCACCAAAAACGACGATATTGAAAGGAAAAAAATTTTAATAGAAAAAAAATTTAAATAAAAAAAAAAGCAAAAAAGGTTCCAAACCACAGTAACGAAATCTCTCCAGCGTAAAACCGCAAAAAAACGATGCCGAAATTATATTAGTAGAAGCTTCAAAATGATAGCACCGAAACAATAATCATAGCAGCAAAAAGAAAGCTTCTTAAAAACACTCTGACAAAATCATACTCATAAAAGCTCCAATAACAACGACCCAAAATGACCTATCCAGTAAAGCTAAACCTGAAAGAAAAAATTAGTTCAAGCTAAAAAAAAAAAAAGCAAATAATAGAAAAAAAATACTTATCTCATGAGAGCTGGTTCTGGTTCTATGTTTTAAGCGAAACTATACCTACAAAAAAAGAAGAGTTAACATATACAAACAAGAAAAATAAAAAAAAACACAAAGCGAAACTACTTATCTTATTACAGATTCTAGTTTTAATTTCTATTCTTCTCGCGTCTTAGTAATGCTAAGCTTAAAAAAAAAAAAAGGTAGTTTTATTTAATAAAGCATGAGAAAAAAAATGCAAAAAAAATAAACTACTTATCTTGTATAATTCCGGTTTAAGCAAGTCTAACTATTACTTGCATTAATAAATAAAAAAATAATAAAACGAAAAAGCAAAGCGAAGAAAATATAACAAAATAAAAAAAAATAGAACAAAGAGTGAATAAAAGATCAAAAGAAAATAAAAATAAAAAAAAATAAAAAAAGAAAATGCGAGAAACAAAATGCCAGATCTTTAAGAGTCATTGCCGGTAAAAAAAAATTATTATATGATTGCTGATCTGGCCAATCATATAGAGTTGCCATGGCGACGGGTCGCTATTGTCTTTTTGCCCAAATTTTAAATATAACCTATCTAAAATTTATTAATTTTATCCATTTTAAATAACATAACATTAAAGGCTTTTATCCACTTTTAAATATAACCTTTTGGCCAATATCCGCTTTTCAAATATAATATCGTAGTAAAAAAGTGCCTTTTTTATCCAAAATTTCAATATAACCTTTATATGTATTATTCGGGGTCCTGGATATCTGCAATTACCTTCTAATTTTAAATCTAAAACCCTCTTTAACAATGTTCCTTCTTTTGCTAATTCATTAGCTTTCTCATTTCACTGAACCTTGCTATAAGCTTTTACTTTAACCAAATCTAATATGATCCTCTTCGACTTATACAAATCTTTAATTTTGGACACCAGCTTGTAGTTCTTTTTCCTACTCCAACCTTTAACATCCTCTAATCTGGTTATGCATCCTAGACTTGCAATTGCAGTAGCACTATCTAATTAGATTACTATTCTACTATTACTTACAGATATTAAAACTACCATTAATACTGCAACTAATTCTATCTTGGTCGATGATGGCACTTATTAAACTTAACCTTTCCTTAGTATTACTTTCTTCGTTAACCAACACCCAACTATACATGCTGGCAAAACCCGGACAAATTCCAAATAATAAAAAAACAATTGCTATTTATAAAAGATTAAATCAAATAAATAATCTTAATATTTTGTAAATATATTATTTATAACTATAAGAATATATATGATTTGTTTAAATAAAGATTATTAATAAAGTTTTTGAGATATTAGTAATACTAGAATTTGGGATTTGGGATTTGGGATGACGGACAAATCCCAAACTATAGTAAGTCGGGATTTTGCCAACATGTATACACCCAACACATATCTATTATAGTCGAGCTTTCTCTCTTTACCAATAATCCGTCTGTATAAAAACAATAACCTGGCTGCCATCTCCTACTTAAAATCTCAAGCTGTTCCAATAATTCCTCTTCTAATTCTTTTTCAAAACCTTGCTGTTTGATTAAACATTCTTTGTGACTAAAAACTCATAATATTTCTTCTATTCTTAACTCTAACTCATATACCTCTTTTCTCCTTTTCTCTGCATTGAAACCAACTATTTCTTTGGTAATTACTGGGACCTTTTTTCCTTGCTTAATACCCACTTTGGGTATTACTCCTATCAACTTTTCTCTTTTGATCCAAAACAAATCTGCTATATCTCTAATCTTGATCTTTTCTAGAAGATGAAGTTTCCACAACCCCAGGAGCTCTATTTTCTTTATCTTCATTCGATTCCCAACTTTCTACTAGTAACTTCATCTTTTTCTTCTTTCTAACTTTTCCTATAACTGACTTCCCCTCCTCATTATTCAGTACAACCCACTCATGCTTTCTCTTGTCCTCTGACAACTTCGATGCATAAGTTTTCATTGACAACAAATTTTCTGCCTGAACTTGAACCTTTCTTCTACTATTTTTGTATACTGGTTCTTAATGATTCTCTTCTCAGCTTCTTCGAACTATTTTGCTTTACGACCATGAGAAGATTTAGCTCTCAATGCACAAAACTTGTTCCAAGATATCATGCTGATTCCATTCTCTTCAATCAGCTGGTTAACAAAATAAAGGCTGTACTCCTTAATACCCTTATATGCTTTAGCAAAATTCTCTCTTCTACAACTTCTTCTATTGTTGGTCTAAAGCCAGGAATGCTCCAAGATCCTTCTCCCATAAATGTTTCTTTACTCTATAGTATTTGTACAGCTGCTTTATTATATGCACACATTTTATATCTATTTAAGCTTCTTTTTTCTCTGAGTTAATTAGAAACCTATTTGTAAAAGCTTTTATTGTTCTCCATGAACTTATTCTTTCTGCAATATTTTCTAATTCTCTTATTGCATCCTGTCCTATAATACTAGCTTTTATGTACTCTTTGTTAATAGTATTTATCCCTTAATTTGTTATGCAGGCATATTTGCTTGTGAAAATTTTAAAATTTTAAATTTTTTAAATAAAACTTTAAATATTAATTTTAGCTATATACTTTCTAAGTAAAAAATATAATATTAGTTCTGTTTTATCAACTTTATTATAAAATTTTTTTAAAATTATTAAAAAACTTAGGTGTAATAAAAGTTTAAGTTTTTGTTTTGGAACTTTTACTATAGAAATTTTTCTTTATGTTCCCGTCTATAAAAAAAATTTTCACTTCTAATACAAGTCTTAATTTTTACAAGTAAATCATATAAAGTCGAATAATGAAAGTTGTCATCCTTTATATAAACTACAATATTGTATTAGAAACTATATTTTTAAAACCAATATTTAAAGAATTCGCCAAGATATTGTAAAATATTTTTTTGGTTAAAAAATTTCTTTAAAATTTAATATTTTCAGCTTATAAGCAATATAAACTTTTTGTCTTATAATATAAATTTAAATAATTCAAAAATATAATCCTTGTTATTAAATATTATAATACCAAATTTTATTTAAATATTTTAAATGATTAAAAAAATAGATCAGAGGTATATTTATAGTAATTATACAGGCAAATTTGCCTGCGAAGTAGTACAAACTAAGGGATAGGTATCTTAAAACCCTGAAATATATATAAATAGGTTAGGTTAATTATAAAATTATTAAAAATAGAAAGATTTGTAGAAAAAACTTCAAAAATAAACAAAAATTACTATAAATAGAAAAGATCTAAATAAAAAACACCAAAAATAAGCAAACTAATACCTGACCTATCTATGTATATTTTGGAGTTCTGGTATCTTTACCAAGCTCTGTTCATCTGTTTTTATAACCTCAGAATATTTTTTTACTATATTCTCCCAAGAGACACTTAGCTTTCTATATTTCTTGTTAGAGACTCTACTTTTTCTATTTACTTTTTGTTTAGCATTCTCTTTATACATGAATCTTTATACTTGCTTGGCATACTAATGCAGTTTCTGTTTCTTTTTCTCTTAATTTATATTCTGCGTACTGCTTAATTACATCAAGGCCTTGCTTATTTACTAAGTTCTTCTTTCAATATTTTATGAAGAACTCCTGCAGAGTTTTTTTCTCATAATCTTTCCTAACTCTGTTTTATTGCTTTTTTTTTTAAAGACTAAGCATCCTTGTTTTCTTTTGTCTTTACTAATTGCTTCCAAGTTGGCTTTTATATGCAAAAAGTTTTTTTTCTTCTGTAAAGCTCTTAGTTTTCTACTAGATGAGTCTTCTAATAGGCTTGATTTGAGGTTTATGTACTACTTGGGTACTTTTTTTTTTTGCTATTAGATCCTTTATTTGTTTGATCTGCTTTTATGTAAACATTTTTTTACTTTTTGTATCCAAAATTTGCTCTAGCAAAAAGATATTCAACCTTCTTTCTTTTAGAAAACTTTGTAAATCTTTTTTTTTAACTAGGCTTACAAGCTCTGTTTCTATTCCTTCTATTTTATATTTTATTTCTAGTTCTTTTAACCTAAAACTAATATTTAGTTTTTTTGCTTTGAGCACCACCTTGCAAGCTAGATTATTTTTAACTTTGTATTTCTCTATTCTTTCTTTTTTTAAATCCAAAATGCAGATTGTGCTTTTACAATTCTGCTCACCTGTTTTAGCCTTAGCTATGCTGCTTGTACCATATTACTTTTTTTATTTAACCTGAATATTATTTCTGTAAAATGATAAGCAAGTTGAGTTTGCAAAATCAACTTTACTTCAATGATGTTTGAGTATATTAATATTGAATTCAGAGTTGTTTTTATCATTACTATTTTATTTTTAATTAATATTAGAAGGGGACTTTGCAACTTTTCACAGTTTTCTTATGATAGGATACAGTACTATAACATATATTCCAAACGTGGGAGCAGTACTATATTGTTTATATATACTATATGAGGGGGTCGTTTAAAGCAGGGTGCAGTCATATGATTTTGACTTTTTAATTAAAGTTAGGGTAAGGGTTAGTCAGCGGTTAGTCGGCGGTTAGGGTTAGGGATAGTGTTATAGTAAAATAGCCTTCCCGACATTTTTTGTTAATGCCCCAAAGTAGGTTTTGACACTCGTTTCTTGTATTTTTGCGGTTTTTCACTTTTTTTCTTCTTTGTTTCTTTGTCGGGCTGATCCGGGTTGATCAAAACAAACAAGTTGATTGGCACCATATCACGTGATTGCACCCTGCTTTAAACGACCCCCATATGAGGTGCCTCGTATTAAAAGGGCCCATTTTGTCATATAGCTTATTTGAGATAATTGAGTTTTAATCGTTTGTTTTGATTTTCGGACTGATCCAGGATTAAGCAAATTTCACGATTTTGATTGGTTAAATATAACAGGTGACTATTGGGTAATTTTGTGATGTGCTTGTCCTTAGGCAGACTAGGACCCCGAACAATATATATAGAGGTTACATTGAAATTTTGGCTAAAAAAGTTACTTTTTTACAAAAATGTTACATTTGAAAAGTGGATATTGGTCAAAAGATTAAATTTAAAAGTGGATAAAAGCTTTTAATGTTATATTATTAAAAGTGGATAAAATTAATAAGTTTTAAATAGGTTGTATTTAAAATTTGGATAAAGAAAAAATTTTTTAAAAAAACCTTTTTTTGAAAAAAATTTTTTTTTAAGAAAAATTTTTTTTTGAAAAAACTTTTTTTTTGAGATAAATTTTTTTTTAAGAAAAATCTTTTTTTGAGAAAAATTTTTTTTTTGAAAACTTTTTTTTTGAGAAAAATTTTTTTTAAGAAAAATTTTTTTTAAAAAAAATTTTTTTGAGAAAAAAATTTTTTTTGAAAAAATTTTTTAAAAAAAAGTATTGTTATATTTAATATTTGGTTAAAATTTATTAAATATTAAAGCTTATATGTAAAATATGGTTAATAGCTCTAATAAAAAGTGGATAAAAAGTTTATATTAAAGCTAATGTAACCTCTATATGTATTGTTCGGGGTCCTGGCAGACTCGTGTAATTTTTCTTTTACATTACATCCATTTTTTATTATGCAAATCGATCTTTATTTATAATCGAAAAATGTCAACCATGTCAAAATTTACATGAATCTAATAAAAACTCATTTTTCAAAAAAATTGCAAAATGGGCCCTTTTAATACGAAGCACCCCATATGTGCTAAAGAGGCCTTTTTTCTTTTGATTTCTTTAATAATTGTCAAGATTTCCTCTTTTGCTATCCTAACTGCTTGCCTAATTTCTGTTTTTCAGACAACTATACATTCAAAATCTTAGCAGGGCTTTTTTCTTTTTACTACGAATTATTTCTCACTTTGGCCCAAATTTTATACCTTTTTGTATTATAGTCTTGTTATATATATTCAAGATTAGTAACTCTGACTTTTTGTTATTGATCTTTATATTGTTTACTTAAGGGTAAAGTGAACGTAGATCATTTTAATAGTAATCACGTTGTAATCATATAAAATCAGGTAATCGACCAATCAGGATTGTAAACAATATAGATTTAACCAATCAGAATTAATAATTTTTGTATGACCTAAAAAAATTTGGTATCATCTAAGTTTTTTTTACCAATATATTAAGGTAGATTTTTTTAAATGATATAGGGTTTGAAATTTTACTATAACAAATAAGAAGCTTCAAATTATATGTCCAATTCATCTAATAACACTCTTTCCAGTAAGTGTTCATACCAATTTGGCTCTACTTTTTCTATTAGATAAAACCTTCTCTTCTATCTTTTCAGTAAATTGCCTGCCAAAAACAAACATTTTCTAAACTGTTCTGTGAAATGCCTTCTTAATTTTTCTAACACTTCTTTTGGTTCATTTAGGGTATAGACATTTATCACCTGATTTTTTAGGGGGAAGGGATCAGAGGAATTATCAGGTACTATATAATATAGTATTATTAGCCAATTAAAATTGCCCAAAATAACTATATAAAATTTTTAATAATAATAATTAAAAATATAAAAATTTTATTAATTAATTCTAACTTTATGTACTAAGTAAATATATATAGCATTTAAAAATACATCAAAACGGCATAATTGTTTTTATTTTACTTGAAATTTAGAGAATAGATGCATAATTTTGGATTTTTGATCAAAAAAGTCAAACTTAAG
>QKWP01000033.1:599028-614931 GCA_003550325.1 Gigaspora rosea
AAGCAGCTAATTTGTATCAAGATGCATTAAACAAAATAGCTCAATTAAAAAATCCATATAAATTACATGGTTCTACTCGACTTAATGGAATAGAAATTTTTGGATTACAATTACAAAATATTAAAAAGATTCGAGAAAATAAACATAGAAATCATAGTTTAAAACCTTTTAATCAGTTAGCAAATTCATCTCAAAAAATGCGTGGACAAAGATTTGGAATTATGATTAAAGATTTTGTGGATCAAAACTCAAAAACATTATTTAATTCAGAAGATAATGTTTTACTAAAGCAAGTTTTATTTAGTATTAATAATGTACAATATATTATTAATTATGGAATATTAGATAAATATACAGAGGATCTTTGAGTTAAATCAATCATTTATGCTATGGATCGTTATAAAATTACACGAGAAGCTCTACGATCATTAACCGGAATTGAACATCATTTACCTAGAGAATGGTTAATATCAGAAATGCGAGCTAAAATTACAGCTGAAATATCTCAAGCAATCAAAGTTTATACATTTGATCTTGAAGAATCAATAGATGATGAAGTTTTTTATGAAAAAGAAAATTGTAAAATAGAAAAAGGAATCTATCGATCAATAAAAGATATACTTAACTATACAATACCAGCATGGTTAGAAAATGGAGGCTTAAGTATTCAAGATCCTGTTTTAAGGATTTGACTTTCTGGTGATGGGTGTAACGTAGGAAGAAAAATTAAACATGTCATGGTAACCTTTACGCTTTTAAACAATTCACTAAATCATTATGAACCTGATTATCATTATACTTTAATACTTTATCTGGGTATTGAAAGTTATGAATCATTAAAATTAGCAACAAAATTATTGATAAAAGATCTTAACGATATTAAAACTAGATTTATAGATTATTAAGAAAGAAAATGGAATGTAGAACTTTATTTTAGTGCTGATTGGAAATTTATGGCGATGTGTCTAGGCCACAAGGCAGCTAATTGTAATGCTTTTTGTCTATGGTATAACTGCAAAAAAAATACAATTGGCTATATAAATCCAGAAAATGGCGATTGGTGTATTTCAAAGAATATAGAAAAAATTGCTAATAACTATGCTACAACTCTAGGATATAATAATAAACCTCTTTTCTTAATAATTCCAATGAAAAATTGGATAGCTGACAAACTCACATTATGCTACGTATCACAGATAAATTGTGGGATTTATTAATCGCTGAATTAAAGACAAGTAATAGATTTGATAATGATATGCGAAAAACAATTATGAATGAAATGAAGAATATTGAAGTTAAATTTCATTATTGGCAAGAAAACTCAAATTGGAATTCGACTCCACTTATGGGTGAAGACAAGCTTATTGTATTGAAAAATTTTGATCTTAACCCGATTTTTCCTGAAGAAAAAGCCAATTTAATTCGAAATTTATGAAATAATTTCTATGAATTATATGAAAATCTTAAAAACTCTAATATATCGGATAATATTTTTAAACAAAAGGCTAAAACATGGTTGCAATTATTTTTAACCCCTTCAACTGGACAATACAATACACATACCTTTAAAAAAGAATTGTACCGACCTGCAGATGTTACACCGTACATTCACGTTTTAGTTTTTCATATACCAGAATTCTTAAATGAACATCACCGATTTGAAATGGCAGCATTCTCTTGTTCTGGGGTTGAAAAAAAAACCATCAGCACGTATGCCAATTTTTTCAAAAAACTTTTAAGAATGGTGGATCGAAAGATGTTAGAAAACTAGCAATTATGGAAATTATGGACCTTGAACAACGTGCTTTATATTTTTATAGAAATAATGTTCCCACTTTTTTTGAAAAAACAAAAAATTTACGATTAAATAGATCGATCCTTATAGAATGTACTGTACTTTGCTATGAATATTTTAAGATGTACCTTAAAAATATTTTATCAATCAATTAAATGTTTAATGCATATCGATTAAATGTTTAATGCATTAATTAGGCTTTAGAAACCTTTTGATCTTATTATATATCAGTTTAAAATTTTTTAAGCGAAAATTTGATTTATTATGATACTGAAATCTTATATATCAATTTTCGATTTATTCTTGTAATATTATTAATTTAGTTAATGACGCATAAATTCTAACAATTTAAGGTTAGTCATATTTTAAATATATTTTTTTATTCACACCATTTATATACACTAATTATATGAACTATATAAATAGTTTGAATCATATTTTTATAACTTTAAATTTCTAAATTTAACACATTTAAGTGAGTGAATTTATTTAAATTTAGCAGTTCGAAATTCATAAATTTCTAAATTTTATAATTTTATTCATATCAATTTAGTTCGTGATATATTACGTCTGCGTGTTATTTTAATACAAATAAGGCATTTATTGATTATCGAAAATTAGTGAATCAGAAGAGGTGGAATTGGAGTAAGAATAAAAATAAGGTGTAAAAAATTAGCAGGTAGGAATGATCCAGGCGGAGCATTTTGAAATTGGATTATGAAGGATGTAAGTATCGCATTTATATTTTGTTATTAAAGTGATTTTAAGAACAATTAAAATAAGGAATTCATTGTGGAGAAAATTGGCAGGTACGAAAACAGAATGAAATTGGATTTAAGGGTAAAAAGTAGCGTATTCGTTTATTATTAATAATTAGCAGATATGAATAAATGATTCAGACAAACATTTTAACTAGGCTATTGTTACAAATAGATTGGATTTATTAATAGTAAATATGACATTATCTTTATTGTCAAAATTGGCAGGTATGAATGATCTAAACGGCCTAAACGAAATGGAATTGGAGTTAAGAAGGATGAAAATAAGGCATTAATTTATATCAAAACTCAGCTATACGAATCAGCAAGAAGGAATAGAATTGGAGTTAAGAATAAAAATAAGCGTTAATTTATTATTAAAATTAGTAGGATAAATGAACCGATTGGGTTAACAAGTAAGAATGATCCAGGCGGAACATTTTGAAATTGGATTATGAAGGATATAAGTATAGCATTTATTTTTTGTTATTAAAGTAATATTAAGAATGATGCAAATAAAGCATTTATTATAGAGAAAATTAGCAGGTACGAATTATCAAAACAGAATGGATTTGGATTTAAGGATAAAAAGTAGTGTATTCATTTATTATTAATAATTAGCAGGTATGAATAGACAAAACATTTTAACTTGGCTATTGTTACGAATGAAATTAGATTTATTAATAGTAGATATGGCATTATCTTAATTGTCAAAATTGGCAGGTATGAACGATCTAAACGGTCTAAAACGATGGAATTGGAGTTAAGAAGGATGAAAATAAAGCATTCAGTCATATCAAAACTCAGCAGATCCCTTAAACCGTCAAGCGTACAAATATGTACGCTTAAATTTTTATAAACCTGTTTTTGTTTCCGAATTTATTAAACCTCACTCCACCATTTCCTAAGCTAGAATTTAAGCATATTACATGCTAAATTGCTATATAATTTTCATTTTACGGATCCTCCTAATGCTACCTCCAAAATCAATCATATAAGTACTTTATAGCGACAGTGCGGATTTGTGCCCTTTATTTGAGTCAATTAAAGCATGCCACACTGCGGCTATGAAGTATGCCATATGAACTCTAGTCTATGGAGTTCACCCGAGCCAATTAGAATGTATTTTCTTTTAATTATTTAAGCGTACATATATGTACGCTTAAATAGACGGTTTAAGGGATACGAATTAGCAAGAAGGAATGGAATTGGAGCTAATAAAAATAAGCGTTAATTTATTATTAAAATTAGTAGTATAATAAATGAACCGATCGGGTTAATAAGTAAGAATGATCCAGGTGAAACATTTTGGCTTTTCCAGTTCTCTAGCCAATTCTTATATTGAGGATTCAACCAGCTTATCAGAATCTAAATGGCGGTGCTCAACACTTTCACCCTGAGTATGGAAAAAAAAACTTTTGAAGGTGAAAAACTATCCAACCCAAACGAAATTCATCAAATAAAAGAGAATTGTTACAGAACTTGGATAAAATAAGTTTTGACCAAAACTATTTATTGTTAATGAATTGGGTTTATGAAGGTTTTATTTTTATTATCAAAAATTGGTAGATGTGAACTATCTAAATGGAATGAAATGGAGTTAAGAAAGATGAAATAAGGCATTCATTATAGCAAAAATAAGCAGGTACGAATAATAGACGGAATGGATTCTTGGAGTTAAGGATAACAAGTAAGGCATTCATCTGTTATCAATAATTAGCAGGTATGAATGAATGATCTGGTCGGAATTATGACCAGATGAAAATGGTTTAGACGGAACATTTAGCTTGGCTATTATTACGAACGGAACTGGATTTATGAAGGATGTAAATTGGCATTTATCAAAAATTAGTAGGTGTGAATGATCTAAACGATCTAAATAAAATATGAATTGGGATGAAAATGAGACATTATTTATATCAAAACTCATTAGGTATGAATGATCAGGAATTGGAGTTGAGAATGATAAAAGTAAGTGTTCATTATTATTAATAATTAGTAGATATGAATGAATAAACTAGTCTGAAATGTTAGCAGGTAAGAATGATCCAGGCGAATATTTTGGCTTGACTATTGTTATAAACGAAATTGAATTATAAAGGATATGAATATGGCATTTATTTTTATTATTAAATTTTGTAGATGTGAACTATCTGAACGAAATGAAGGTGGAGTTAACGTATGATGTAACATTTGTACACACACATTTAGATAAACTTGAAATTAAAATGACGCGAAATTTTTCGAAAAGCTTTCGAGTAATTATCTTGAACTTCTTGAAGATAAAGAAGACTTCAATATAATTATTAAAATTGGTGAAGCACCTAACGCTAAAGTTTTTCAAGCACATTCACCTATTTTAAAACATCGATCTTTATATTTTCATAATAAATTGAAAATAGCTGATAAAGATTAAAACAATTAATTTGAAAAATATTTTCTATTCAACAATTTGAAATTATTATCAAGTAAGTTATTTGTTATTTAATTATACTATAAGTGAAATTACTAAATTATTTTCTTAATGTCAATAAAATGAAGATATATTTATGGAGGAATAACTTTATTGGAAAACCTTGACGCATCATTTATTTTTGAGTTAATGCTTGTCGCATGTAAACTTATTCTTGAAGAGTTGGCTAAATATCTTGAAATCTTCTTAATTGAATCAAATGCACATTGGCTTCGTTTAAATTTGTTCACATTCATCAAGAAAGTTTCCAAAATGCCAAACTTTTAAAGGTACAAGAATGGTGTAATGATGTTTTAGTTAAGTATCCAAATAAAATTTTTGAATCTGAAGATTTTACCTCTCTTCAAGAAAATGCGATGATTTACAAATGGAGGAAGTTAAGATTTGGAATTACATTATCAAATAGGGTATTGCACAAAATCCTGATCTAACATCCAATCCTGAAGATTGGTCTAATAAAAACTTTTTAACATTAAAATCTATTCTAAAAAATTGTTTACCTCTTATTCGCTATTTTCAAATGTCTGGTGATGATATTTACGATCATATTCAACCATATAAAAAAATTATTGAAAAAGCTCTTTGGAAAGATTTAGTTAAAAGACATATGACATCAAATCGACCAATATCTTCAGTAGTCCTTCCACCTCGTATGATTTTAACACAAGAACTACCACATAAATCAACAGAACTATTTTCGAACGTTATTAATGAAAACATGCAGCAGAAATTGCATCATAGATTTTCAGATGGAGGACGATCTAGATGGAACATTTTGACTTGGCTCTTGTTCGAATGGAATTGGATTTACAAATAAATATAGCATTTTTCTTATTAGTATTTATTGTATAATTGACTTTAGTCAAGTTGTATGATTTATTCTGTTTTGTTGTATAATTCTGTATATATAGTTTGGTTAAACATTTAGAAAAAAAACATTTTGATAAAGTGATTTTTGATTCTAACCTGTTTATATTGTAAAATCTTTATTAAAAAAATAAGTTAAAAACAGTTTTTAACCAAAATAAATTTGCTCTATAAAAAAATGAATCGTAATATATCCTGCTATGGATATTTGATTTGTAGCATCTTTAATCATACATTGTTCCAATTCTATACGTAGCTCAATTGGTTTTTGTTTTTTGTTCTTTTTTAGTTCATTAATAGCACTATTTGATGAAAAAAGAATAACATTTGTTTGTTGTCCATATAAGTAACTTCGTACACTCCAATTTGTTCTTTCTAATATTTGACCAACAAGTTCTACAGCATTCTCTCCTTTAAATATACATTAATACCATTTTAGACTTGGAGAATATCTTGTAAGGTAGTTACCAAAAACTAAAACAAATAAACTTTCCAAACAAGGAAATTTTACAGATTGTAATCCTACATTCTTTATATGATTTTTTAATTGTTTTTGAATAGTATAAATTAATATATTTTTGAATTCATCTAAAGCTTCTTGTGGTAATGGAGTTATATGTTTTGGTGGTATATTATAATTATAGTGAACTATTGATTCATGACGGCTTAATCCTTGTTGATTTTTATATGTTTTGTTAGGACAAAGATAACAACGAAAACAGTTATTAACTGATTCATCATTAGAATTTTTGTTGTTAATTTTAGGAGTATGAATATTCTTTTGATGCTTGTGATAGCCTCGTTGATTTTTAAATGCTTTTCGTAGACATAAAGGACAATATACAAGATCAGTACTCATTTTAAATCTTTAAAAAAAAAAATAAGTTTTTTGTATTTTTTTTTATAATATAAATATATATATATATAAAATAAGTACCTTTATGTCTATTTATATGACCTAGGGGTTGGGAGATTGGTTAGCACCTGGGGAGATTGGTTAGACGCTAGTTCAAATAGTAAAAATTTATTTTTTGGTGGTTTTTTTTGTTTTGACGATCATTTAATATAATTATATACAAATTTAGGGTACAAATTTAGGGCCCAAAAATCAAAATCCGCTGATATGAATAGACCAAATAAAAAAATGCAAATTACCCTTCTAGAGGGGTCGCGTACTCATGCAGATCAATAAACTGATGCGCGCAAAAGGCAATATTTTGATATTTTCGTATTGTTTCACAATATTTTGCAAATTTTTGCAAATTTTCAAAATGTTTTAAAAAATAAATAAATGATATATATATTCATATAATTATGCTTTTTTATAGGTTTTCGCAATATTTCACACAATTTCACAATTTAATATAAAATTTTATATTCTTTATTTATTATTATTATACATTATATTTTACATTTATTAAATATGCATTTTTAATTAATATTACATACTTTATTATATATTACATTATTATATAGTATTATTTTTATATTATTATGAATATTTTAAACTACTTTCACACTTTTTCGCATCTAATTCTATTACTATATATAAAAACTAGCCCTATATACTTATTTTTGCTCATCCTGCAGTAGCTATTACAGTCAAACTCCGCAATAGTCACATTCCAAAATTGGACTTTCTATATGCCTATTGCGAGATTGTGACTAAAGCAAGCTAAATTTTATATATAGTATATATAATTAAATAGGAAAATTAAGGTGACTATAGCGAGATTGTGACTAATGCGAATGTGACTATTGCAAAGTTTGACTGTATCTTCGCTTCTTTGTTTTCTATCGTTTTCGCTTTAACAACTTTTTTTGTTTTGGCTATAACCTTCGTTTCGCTCTCTTTTTCTAAATACTTTAAAGTAAAAAAAAATAAAAAAAACATTTCTCAAAAGTGTTGGTTCTTGCAAATCGCCAGAGAAATCTAGTATATTCTTGCAAAGTGCCAAAGAAAGTGCCAGAAAAGTTGCAAAGCATCGAAGAAGTTAGGAATAAATAAAATAAATTAAAAATTAAAAAAATAAGTAAAAAAAAAATAAAAAAACAAAAAGTGTAAGCAAACTAATAAAAAAAATTAAACGAAGTCCCAAATTTTTATTTCTCTGAAGTAAGAATTTACGTTCTTGCAAATTCTGAAATTGCGAAAGCTAGGTTAATGTTCTTGCAAAATGCCAAAAAAGTCGCGAAGTGCAGAAAAAGTCTGTGTTGGTTTTTTTGCAAAGTGCTAGGAAGGGTTCTGTTCTCACAAAGTGCTGAAATAAAATAAATTAATAAAAAAATTTTTAAAAATAAACCAAAAAAACAAAGACAAAAAACACAAAACAAAAAAATAAATAAAGCAAAAACTTGCAAAAACTTGCAAAAACTTGCGCTCATTTTCTAAAAAAGCATTCCTGAAATTTAGAAATTGCTAGGGAAATCAGTTGTGTGCTCTTGAAAGTGTTGGAAGTTGTATTTGGCATGTGCAAGGTTTCGAAAAGTTGTTTGTTTTTCTTGTAAAGTGCTGAAATAAAAATAAAAAAAAAATTAAAAAATAAATCAATAAATAAAAAAATAAAAAAAAACAAATGAAAACAAAAAAAAACAAACCAAAAACAAAAAATGAAACGAAAATAAAAAACTAAATAAATCAAAAAATCAAAAAATCAAAATAGAAGATCTAATTATAAACAAAAAATCTAATCTGATCTTGTAGTACAGAATTCAAATATCATCAAACTATTTTGAACTATTTCGAAAATTTTGTCTAATGCATGATCCAGGTTACAGATCTACTGATCCAGCTTGGTTTTCTAGTTCTAAAATATTTTGAAAGTAGTTCAAAATATTTCATAATATATTTCGAAATATTTTGAAATTACTTTTGTAATATGAATTAATATATGCAATGCACTCTGCGATATGCTAATTCATTGCACACAATATGTAAACATAATTTGTAGATCCATGTAACAAATTTTCTATATAACAAAAATTTAAATTAATATAAGGTTAGGGTAAGGGTAAGGGTAAGGTTTTGTGTTAGAAGTTAGATTAGATAATATTATATACCAAAATTTTGCAAGGAATTTTTTTTGTTAGAGCATGAAAGGTGGTTAAGTAGATAAAATTTTTTGATATTACAAATTTTAGAAAAATTTCTTTATTTTGTTACACAAAGAAAATTTTCACATTACACCTGATCTTCGAATTTAATTAGTAGATCGTTGGGGTGCGATATACAAGCACATCGCAGTATGCGATGCCTAATTAAGTTCTTGTAATATTTCGAAAATTTGATATTTTGAAATATTTTGAAATATATTACGTAATATTTTGCTTATATCACAGTTTGTAAAACCTTAAGTAAGATTACACTACTATAAATTTGCTGATATGGGAAAGGTCATATATGGGTATGAGCAAACCATTTTTAGTACAATAGCCAATTTAGGTACTTGTTTGTAGAAAGCCAGATTTATGTCCTTTTTACTGTTAAATTGTATATTATAGAGCCTCTATATAATTTTTTAATAAAGTTGTAATTGACCTGCTGGTCGCTAGCATAGCCATTATGCTCCCAGGTTGCAAATCGAAGGTTGCCAGTTCAAATTCAAGTGGAGGCAATTTGTAAAATTAGCCAGCTGGGCTAGACTAATTTGGAAACTGCAACACTATAGGATCCAGGAACCCGGGACATCTATGACGTACTTAATTACCTAGAATGGGTAGCGATCTGCAGTCAAAACTATAACGATGAGGGGCTGTGCCAGAACCCTAATTTGGAATAACCGAAGTCATGAGATATAATATAAGGCCCAAGTCTGAACGTACGAGATACTACTTTAACTTGTAGTGCAGCAGCCTGAAAATTGGTTGCGAAGAATTCTGGTCACTGTGGCGGTCGGTACAACAGATCGCTTCTGGGTAGCATAAAAGCAAGCCAGAGATAGTCGGGTTACAATTGGTGGGAATCAAAATGACATCTACAGAAGTCATAAGTCACCAAGAAAGTGACACCGGCAAGACTGTCAAAGGAAAAAAAAATAATAATAATAAAGTTGTAATGGGCTAAAAGTAAAAAAAAAAAAATTTTGTTTTGGTCAATCAAAATTAATTATATATATTTAATTGAGTATAATTAATCAAGCATGTAATTTATTTGCTCAAGCATATATTTTATTTAATCATTAGATTAACCATTAATCAATTGTATCATATTTTATCAAATATTATAATAATGATAATAAGATTAGTCTATTAACTCAATTATATATTAATCAAGTTAAGCTAATAATAAGTATAATAGTATAAAAATACAGTTAGACCTCTCTAAATATAATAGTATTGGGACTATAGTAAAAAATTGAGTTAAATATATATTTAGAAAGGTTATGCATTTAGAAAAATAAAAATCTATAAGTATTATATTAGTTAGAGATTGAAACTAGTTAATCATTTAAAAATTGCTCTATAGTTTCAAGCATAATTATGTTAATCATAGGCTGAAATTATTTTAATGCCACCCAAATTAAATAGTTAAATAGTTAAACAATTAAACAATTAAGAAAAATTTAGATAGTTCCAATTCCTAATATTAGTTTAAAATCACTAGTTTTGGGCTTTGTCAATATTGGATTGTTATAACAAATAAAAAAATTATTAATAGAATAGTTAAATTTGATCTAATATTACTATAAATTTTGAAATAGCAGGCATTTGCATGCTATTTTGACAGGTCCCTGAACAATACATAAAGAGGTTATATTGGCTTTAATATAAACTTTTTGTAAATTTTATCCACTTTTTATTAGAGCTAATTAACCTTATTTTATATATAAGCTTTAATATTTAAATAATTTTATCTATAAGGGTGTGGCGACTTAGAGAAGTTGGTAAGTTGTCACCCTTAAGTGGCAGGTCTAGGGTTCAAATCTCACTGCCAACACTTTGAAAAATAGACCTGTATTTCAGTAACTGCTTCTCATCGATCGGTTAGGTATATTACCTGTAGCTTGGTACACATCTTTAATAGGAGCTTTCGGGCGTAGTTGTATTTCATTACACAGACTTGTATATCATTACACAGACAATTTCAAGGAACCGGGAAAACAGAACCCCATTTGGCAAGTTTCAAGTAAGAAGATAGCAAAGATCTTTGATGGTGCTAACAGAACCGAAACATCAGAAACTGAAACTGGAGAACTAAACGATATGACCTTCGGAGAAGAGGGTCCACCAACCTGGCCATCGGAGTCATACCAGAGAAAAAGGACCTATGTTATAAAAGTAGGTACCAGGGGGGAGAAAAACCATAATGGCACTAATGCCGGGTAGATCGACCCTTCCGGGCTTCTGGATTGGAAGTTTGGAATATATCAGTGAAGGACCGGTAGGAAAGTGATGTGGGTACCGGGTTGGAGTGAACCTTACAAGGACAGAAGTAGATAATGGTAGTGGTTGCAAGGTATCTCCCTGACTGCAAGTTGTTTGCCTCAGTAAATGTGCAAGTTATCGAAGTGTAGATAAATACCTGTGTGGGACAGGTACCGTTCTACCAGGTTTGCCACAGGAGCAAATTCCCTCTAATAGGTGTTTGGCTAAAGCCTCAGGGTACTTTATTAGCAAATTACCTGTGAAAGAGTATATTGAAAGAAACATAGAGCATGGGTAGAAGCCAGAGAGTTTAAATAGGCAATCCCCTAGTTGGATTTCAGGTATGGCATCTAGTGTAGAACCTTCAGGTGGACTACTCAAATAGACAACCAAAAGTTGTACGTGTGGCTAGTTGTACTCTTGTTATACAAATGTAATATGTGGCGTGGTCATGCTGACCAGGCCAACCTGTTTGTACCAATAAAGTGCTAGGGTACCTAAGTGGTTATCTAAATATTAAAAAAAAATAATAATAATAATTTTATCTATTTAAAAATATAATAAATAATATATTTTTTTTAAAAAATTATTTTTTTAAACATTTTTCTTTAAAAAAATTTTTTTCAAAAAAGAATTTTTTTTTAAAAAAATTTTTCCTCAAAAAAATTTTATTTATTTATTTATTTGTTATCAAATTTTAAATATAACCTATCTAAATTTTATAATTTTATCCATTTTAAATAACATAACATTAAAGGCTTTTATCTACTTTTAAATATAACCTTTTGGCCAATAACCTCTTTTCAAATATAACATTTTAGTAAAAAAGCATTTTTTTTATCCAAAATTTTAATATAACCTTTATATGTATTGTTCGGGGTTCTATTTTGACTATATATGCATTATTTTAAATATATCTAGAGTGTTATTTCAAGATAAAGTATTAATTCTAAAATCTGATTGTTACTAAATTATAAACAGGTAAATAAGTATCAAATAAATACCCAATATTTGTTTTTATAATGTATACTATTTTAAAACACATATGAACATTATTTCAAAACTATTTATAATATTTTTAGGAAGTACAATTTTTGAAATAATGCCTCTGTTTACTATTTTAAAAATTTATAGTAGTAGGCTAAGCATCTATAGTTTCTTTATATTTTTTTTCTATGAAAACTTTTAGTATAAGTAGTAATATAGTATTTTGTTAATATAGATCTATAACAAAATTAGGTAAGCAATCTCTTTGAATACCCAAGTCAGGGATAAAAAAAAGGTAGTTTGTTGTAAAATATTTATAAATGAAATGTCAACCTCATTTAATATTTTTTACTAATAAAAAATTTTTGAATTTATATAATAAACTTAATCAAGTTGCAATATTATTTAAATATCTATTATAATAATGAATGCAATCAATATACTTAAAATATTTTTCACAAGCAAAAATTTATTTTTAAACACTTTTTGAACTATTAATTAAAGTGATTAAGAATGCTCTTAAAGATAGTAAGTTAGTTAAATTAATTTGCTATTTAAAAAGATTTAGTTAATAAGTTAGTATTTTATTTATATTTGATTAATAATTGATCTAATGATTAATTGATTATTAATATATTTCTAGTATGTTTTTGAGCCTGTAAATTTCATAATTAATTAATTATACTTGATCAAGTATATATATTTGAATGTTAATTGATCAAGTAAACTTTTTTAATCAATTATTAATTAATAATTTTTTACCAAGCCAATTGACTAAAGCTGTTCTCAAGCATCTAAATCAATTGATTACGTAATGATTATAATGATGCTCAAGCATAGTGATGCCACTGAAATTGATTTTTGAAAAAGGCCTATTTCGTCTTCATTAGAGAAAATTAAAATGTTTTATAAGGAAGAACAAATAAAATTTATATAGATATGTTCCTTATAATTTCGTCTGCTCAAAAAAAGTATCAAATAATTTCGTCTTTCAAGTAAAATAGGTCAAAAACAATTTCATCTTCAAATTTTAATTTCAGGTTTTAGAACCCGAAATGCTTTCGTCCTCATGTATACTCAAGCATCAACATCAATGACGATATTAATAGAATTAAATGCTTGGGCATACTATTTTTCTTTTGTTCATAATCTTCACAACTAAAAAATCTAATAAAAAAAATTCTATTCAACTAACTGCCAAAGCTTCAACTTTAATTGCATCGGCTTCTCTGTTTAATAATTATACAATTTAAATTTTTTGTTGTAACAGCAACAGAATCAATTTATCGAATCATTAACGAAAGTTTCTTTACAGCAACAAGAAATAAATTTTTTATGTTATTAATAATAATAATAACTTTATTATTTTTATGTATTGTTTTATTATGTTTATATTAAGGCATTGAATATTTGTTTTAAAAACTTCGAGGATTGACAATAAAATGGTTGCTTTTTGGAACGGACAGAAACTTGGTGAGAATTTATTGTTTATTATATGTTAATATAAAATAATGATTGAGTGATCTTTATCAATGATAAATTTTTGACAAAAAAAGGTGGTTTGTATTTCCCTGATTTTGTCATCGAAATGGTAACTCATTTGATTCATTTATTTAATTTTTGACTAATTAAAATTTTGCTTCTGATCACTTGATTGAGGTGCTTGAGAACACCTTAAATAAAGCCATATGATCTTATACATATATAAACTTAGTATAAACTGAAATTATTTTGTTTTATTTTGTAAAATATATCTGATTTACCCTTTTTGAAAACAGTTAATCAATTTGATTAATTGGAGTTATTTTATAAAGATACATATTGTTTTACTGGTATCTCATTACGTCTATGCTTATTTTACTATAAGTTTATTTTAATATCAGCTATTTCACTAGCAAGTTTTTTTAAAAACTGTACTAATTAACTTTAATTTAAACCTAACTCAAATAACAATAACTAAAATTACTTTGTTAGTGAAATAACTTTTGATAAAATAATTAAGATATCAATAAATTGCTAATTATAAAAATATTCTATAAACTAAAAATTTATTATAAATTTTTTTTGATTATCAAATTTCAACCATTTGGGTGATAAACTAAAAAACCTGTTTTTGATACTTTTTTATTAATTTCAAGATTTTTGATTCAAATTAATGTTTCAGTTTATATCTATATGTATTTTACTTTTACTCTATGCTAATATAATAATTTATTAAGATATTTTAACTTGAATATAAACCAATTTTTTAACATTTATATTCTAAAAATAAATTTACAACCTGACTTAATTAAATTAGATTGGTTAATTAGAGTTTTATAATCATATAATAGTGTTTATTCAGCAATTGATATCTAAAAATAAATGAAAAATTTAGTAGTAAAATTTAGGTTTTACAAACAAATTCTTAAAATAAAGATTGAATAAAGCTAAGTTAATTAAGAGTAGACCATATTACTACAATTAAATTATATATATGCAAATAGTAGATCCTTTCTGCTATATAAAATTAATAGAATATAAAAAAGCAATAAAGGCAAATATTTTTTTATTTTATCAAAACTCAATCAAAACAAGATAAATTTTATTGCAAAAATTAGAAGTAAGTTTTTAAAAAAACAATTTTAAATTTTGAAACTATGAAGTTTGCAAGTAAAACTATATAATTTGTAGATAAAACTTTATAGTTCTAGAAATTAATAAATATTCTAGAATACATACTAGAACAATATAGAACATGTTATAGACAATATTAAAATAATTAATCATTTTTTAGCCAATAAAAATAAAATTTAAAATTATGGAATTGTTAATACTAGTTTAGAATATAACAATTTTTGATCCGATGATTATTGTATAACTATACACAAATTAGCCACAACAACTATGTGATTTATAATTAGTATTTACGACTATTCTTAATATATTAGTTATAAGACATTTCCTATAAGTATTACTTATAATAAAAATTATAATTAAAACATATAAATTTATTATAAACTTTAAACAGAACCCCAGACATCTAGTACAGTACAAAGGTCATACATTATATATTTTAGCAAAACCCCTTAAAATTTGAGAAGCAAAAAAACAGTTGTTGGCAATTATTTTAGTATCTAGTAGCCCAATTTGAATAAACATTTTTTAAAATAAAGCTCTCAGTGAGGCACATCTAACAAAAAAAGTTTATTCAGTTCTGATTACTGGATCAGAAGTTATTTAAATAAATATAGTTTTGTTATTTTTAGCAAATTAGATTAAAATTGGCCAAAATCTAGTTATAACCTATATGAGAAATATCCAGGGTCTTCTTTAAACTTAACTTATTTTTTTTATAATTCTTTAACAGTCTCATCAGTACTACATTGATAAGTTGATATACTAATCTACAATAAACCTTCCAATTGCAAGCTTGGCATTATTTGGCTATCTTAAAATGCTCAAATACAATCTGTCATACTAGTTTTTAACAGAAAACTAGAAATTATAGTCAGTTTTGTAAAAAATTGATATTTTAATTTAATTATTAATTTAAAATTAAATTTTATAAATATAAAACAAAAAAAAAAGAAAAAAAATTTAGCTTAAAAATCAAATTAATTTTTGTTAATTTTGAACAATTCCAAAATGTAATTTTGTTTTTTTTTTTTTTTTTTTTT
>QKWP01000033.1:622587-642266 GCA_003550325.1 Gigaspora rosea
AAAAAAAAAAAAAAAAAAAAAAAAAAAAAAAAAAGTTGTGTATCATGGATTTTATAAATATGTAAATTTAGAAAAAATGAGTTGCATTAATTATAATCGATGGTTGGATAACATTATAAAGGTTATACAAAAATGGCAAGTGATTTCAAAACTTTCAAGTTGCGTAAACTAAAAAACACCACTTATAATAATACTCTAAATGTTTGTTACCTTTATGCATTAGATCCCGCTTAGGTCAACTTATTTAATATATACACAACATAATTAAAAACTCTTATTATGGTACTGTATATAATAATAATTAATAAAAAAAAATAAATTAAGAATGGTCCCATAAAATAAATTATTTATGGTTTCACTTGACCATCGGGTCGTTTAAAACTATATATCGGAAAATGCTAAAAAATAAAAAAAAAAAAACTTAATTACATTAACTTAATTACATTAATTTTAATAAATTTAATAATTATTTGTAGTATTTGTAGTATTTGGTAGTGCAATTTACTTGAAAAATGTAGTAAAAATGTTGTACTTACTTTTCTATATGTAGAATGATAAATTTTGTACCTTTTGGGAATCAAAACAAACTAACAATAATGTAATGCATGTAATATTGCACGACATAATTCATGATAACAGTGGTAAAAAAAATTAATAAAAAGATAAAAAATTTTTCTAAAATAACGCCATATTTCCCCATGAAAGTATGAAAACGTTGAAGTTCTTGCAACTCAAGAGCCGGAACCCTGGAGGCCGACAAAGCAGGCACAGCTTCGGTTTCTTTCGTACCCAAGATGAAGGTATATCAAATATTCCTCCTAAACCGGAGAGAGAAAAAGATTTTTCTTCAACGTTAAAGACATATCTTACGAAAAAAAAGAATCGAAGTCAAAGAGATCAAACTACATCTCGTGAGGTTCGTGCCTCAGCTGTCGAAGCCTTTACCATAAATGGACTAAAGGAAGAAATACGACAACGGGAGGCTACGCTGGAGGCCTTAAATAAAAGAATAAAGGGCATAGAATCAGAAAGAGATCGTGCTCAAGTAGAGTTAGAAGAAGCTCAAGCTCAACTTAAGGAGCGTAGTCATGAGGTCCGGGACCTTAAGGCCTTGCTCCCGGAACGTGACGAAATTATTGAACAATTAACAGAAATTGTTAATAAAATGAGAAAAGAAAAAGATAATTTACAAGTAGAATTAGATAAAACAAAATCAGAATTAAAAGTACGTGAAGGTGAAATAAGAGAATTAAATTTTTCTTTACTTGAATGTGCACATGATTTACAAGCAGCTAAAACAGATCTTTCAGTTACTATAAGTGAAAGAGATACAGCATTATTTGATATACAAAAACAATTAAAAGAAAGAGAAAAACTTGTACAAAATCATGCAAAACAAATACTTTCATTACAACAAGAGCTTGAAGCAGCTAAAATTGATTTAAACTCTACAAAAGAAGAACTTGAAGCAACACAAACAAAATGTTCAGCAGAAATTGATGCAACACAAGCAATGTGCTCAGCAGAAATTGAAGCAACTAAAGCAAAATGTACAGCAGAAATAGGAGTTATAAGGGCAAAATATGCCGCAGAACTTCATGCTACAAAAGAAGAACATGCAGATGAATTAGAGGCCACAAAAGCACAGCTTTCATTTTTTAAATCACAACTTGATTCAACAAAAGCACAACTTTCATTTACTAAATCAAAACTTGAGTGGGCAAAAGCAGATTTATCATCAATTAAATCATTATTAGATACAGCAAAAGCAGATCTTGTCACCACGAACAATAAATTAAAAAGAACATCAGCTGAATTAGAAGCAGCAAAAGAAGAAGTTGATGAATATATAGATATGATGGCATATAGAGATGGATTAACTTCTCTAATAATATCAGTTTATCAAGAAGATATTCGAAATGAAAAAGAAAGATCAGGATCAGAACTTGAAGATACACAAGAACAATTAAATAAAATTAAAGCTACTCATGAAAAAGAGAAAAAAGCAAATGCTAAAACTATAAAACAATTAACAAATCAAATTCAAAATTTGACAAATTCACAAGGTATTTTTTTAGTACTGTAATACTATAGTACCATAGTAATAATAATAAAATTAATAATACTGTATATAATAATAATAATAATATACAGTATTTACGCAATAAATTACTAAATAATTAATAACTCTAATAACTTTTTTTTTTGCTAGTCCAAGAAAAAGCTAAAATATATCAACTTGAAACCGATAATGCTAAATTACGAAAACAACTTGAGCAAACTAAAACGCAAGGTAACTATTTTTATATATATAATTTGTAAAAAAAAAAAAAAAAAAAAAAAAAAAAAAAAAAAAAAAAAAAAATAAAAAAAAAAAAAAAAAAAAAAAAAAAAATATATATATATATATATATATAATATAAATTCTAAAATATATATATATATTAAAAAAAACAGCTGCGGAATATGAATTGATGAAAGAAGAAATAGCGTGTTTGCAAGCACAAGTTGAGACATTAATGTCTACACCAAAATCATTAGAAACTATCAACGAGTTATCCATTTCTCCTGCCAACATATCAACACCACCAGAATCTCCTTGTAATTCGCGACCAAGTAGTGACCTCTTTAATGAAATGACTAATGAATCAAATGGTATACCTGAAAGTATGATTAATGGTATAAATACAGTGGTTACAACTGTTGCAAATGGAGATTGGGTAACGGTTAGAAAACGAGGTAGTAAACGAAGAGGTGCATCTCGAAGTCGTGGAGGAAATCGTGGTGGACGAAGGGTGAGTTTCACCTTTAATTAAATATGAAATTTTTTAATTTAGTATTAAAAAATTTTAATACAGTATTTGAATTTACTAATTTTTATTTCTTTCAAGTATTAGATATCAAAGTCCGAATTTTTTACTCCGATAATTGAATTTGGTTAAAGGCAATTACGCAAGAACGGCTTTATCCTACTTATCCATGGGAACATTTAATCTTAATATTTAATTGCAACATCAACCATCGATACAAAAACAATTAACACTCTTTTTTTCACATCACACCATTAACTTTCGACCACACAAATTTCTCACTCCACCGTTTCATCATTAATCCAGTTCAATATATATATATAGTTTTTTTTTTGAGTGTATAATTTTGATTGGGTAATATTATATGTTCATTCAACTTTATTATTTATTTTTAATTACTTTTTTTCCTGTATTATCTTGTAGTTGACTTTATTTTTTTGGGATAAAAGGGATAACGATAACAAATAGGCCAATTTCAATTTTTTAAAACTTTATGAAACAAAATTACATAAAAAAAAACCAAACAAAAAAAAAACCAAAAAAAAGTAATTTTGATAAAAAAGAACAAACAAATTAAAGTATTATGTAAATTATGGTGGTATTATTTGAAATAGTATTATCATTATATATCAGTATATATCGTATATATTCATTTATTCATATTTCATGTGTTGTTTTTTTTTTTTTTTTACATAGATTAGTTGTAATTTTAATTTAAAATAATTGGGAGACTTGTGATGAAAAAGTTGATAAATATTAAAAAAAAAAGGAAAAAAAAAACAAAAGTATAATAAATTATTAAACGATTGGCTAATCTTTTATTATTTTTGTCTTGTCTTTAATACAGTAATATATATTATAAACGTTGATATTTTACGCGACTTACCAAAGTTCGCGATAGTGACGTATTGATTACTACCGATAATTATCTAATCAAATCATGTGGTAACAAATCCATGTGCGTGTAACATTAAAATCATTCACATACTTCATATAACATATACTTAATATACTGTATAAGTATTGAAGTAATATAATTATTTCATACATGTTAATGCATCATTAAACGGGTTCTCACGAAATTTACTATTATTTATCGTTATTATAAAATTTTTCATAAACTCCTGATCCTAAATAATGCATTGAATCATTCGCTCATTCATAGCATAGTCATAGCATTATTAATGGACATTATTAATGGCATTAATGTCTTAGACTATCAATAAACACTCCGACCTTGAAATAGAGTTTGAAGAATATAAATTGATTGGTTATTCAAAATATAAACAAATATGTCAGGTGAATTGAACAGTAAAGCAGGAGCCCATCATGATGTATTTTTTTTACAATAATTTCAAACTTTGACAACGATTAAATAACCACATTAATATTTCTTTAGAAAACGATTCTAAATGGGGTATTAATGCATGTATAATTAAAAAAAAAAAAGTGACCACTTATAAATTAACATTATTGTTATCGTAAATATAACACCGGTCAAAAGACCATACTTTCTTTTTATCGTTATCTAATCAACCCTGAATTTAAAATTCTCACCAATGTTACTTTTTAAATTTCACATTATCTTGATTGTCCATGCAAAAAAATTTATCTAACGTAAGGTGACAAATCTATTTGTCATAATGAAAATCTTTTTGGTCATAATATGAAAATCCATTTTGTCATGATTGACAAAAAAAAAAATTTGAAACGGGCTTAGTAAAATTTTATAAAAAGATAATTTTTGTGGTCAATATATTGGTTCATGGTCAAAGCTCAATAAATGAATAAGTAACTCCTATTTTAGTCAATAAATAACCAATTACTTAATTCCTAATTATATTCTAAATATATTCTAAATATATTCTAAATATATTCTAAATATATATTAAAGTACTTTAATAATTTAATTTATTCGATTAGTACACATGATGTGACACTGTTTATATTAAATTGTTTAAATATCTATTGTTGTGTATATACGTATTTGTAGTACTTTATGTACTTCGGGTTTTGTTTTTGGATATACGGGTAATCTTGTTATCAATAAAAATTATGCAACTTTCTGTATTATTAAACCTGCATTTCCCTCGGCATCATTCTTTATCATGGTAAGTAACTATAAATAAAAACATTACCGTATAAAATTTTATAATAGCATAAATTAAATATTTAATAAACAACTATTATTTGTGGAAACTTAAATTCAAACTGTAATAATTAAATGTTTCGTTATAATATAAATTTAAGGATTGGAACTACCTAAAAGTTTTCCAATCGTTTAATCGTATTAATCGTTTAATTTAGCCGGCATTAAGATAATTTCAGCTTATGAAACACAAAGAGTTTAAGAGATAATGGAATAATTTTTATATGGTTCCCAATATTTAATATTTATTTATATACTGTAGAATTAATTGTTTTGTTAACCCCATAGTGATAGGTTATATGTAACCGTATCTAAGATCAGGTGTAACGTGACTATAAAAAAAAACAACTTTTCATAAAATAAACGGTTAAGGTTAGGGTTAAGGTGGATTAGGGTTAGTGAAAGGCATAGTTTATACTGTAGCAAAATTTAACAAGGAATTTTTTTTTATTAGAACGTAGAAGATGATTTGGTGATGCACAGGGAAAACCTATAAGTTAAAATTAACGTTATCAATAATATATCTGATATATATAATATATATAAGTTATATTTATTATTTATATATTAGTGATAACATTAATTTTTACTTATAGGTTTTCCCTCTGCATCATTCATTTCATAGTAAATTTTTAAGTTTAAGTTATTAACGATTTTTTTTAAGAAAAGTCTTGGTTACACGTTATACCTTACCTTAAAATTTGATTGGCTTTACGAGATGCGGTTACAGTTAACCATGGTTACAAATTTATTAACCCTAATAATTAATAATTGTATTTTACGAATAAAATTTATATATTGTCGTCTACATCTCCTCGCATGAGGCAGGTACGTATGTGCATAGTAACTATATTCACAGGAATAAGATGATTCATAACATAAAAAAAAGAAAAGGTTGTTTATTATCCGAAAAAGAAAAAAAGCACCCCTGAACATTCGTCACGTTTGCCTACTGCATGTTTATGTAGTGATAACATGTTTTCTATCTTTAGGTCACATGTCTTTTTTTTAATTCTATTTGATATCCCTTGATTGCTCCGATGCTGCTGCAATGATTTAATCATGTGCAGGAAAAGTTTGTTCCTGTGCATATAAACCCTTTAGATTAAATACTAATCCTAGAATCATATATATTAAAATAATAGTGGAACTGAGCATTAACTTATGTTCTCGATTTCGGTTGATATGAAAACTTTCATATCAAATTTTAATAAACTAATTTATTTTTCTTTTTCATAGTGAATGTGGGTCGTATAACAGTTGTTATACGCCAAATAGACTCACACAAACTCACGGTATAACAGAAAAAGAAAAATAAATCCGTTATTGAATGTTCCGCATCCAATAACAGCGTATCTGGCTTTGAATTTAATGTGCTTGACAACCTGAGCCCCTTCGGGGCCCAGGTTAGCACATTAAATTCAAAGCCAGATACTTCTTTTATTTGTCATCCAAAATGATCATCCCGTGATCCTTCGGATCACGGCATTCTCATTTCTCCTGCCAAATAAAACTGTTATTGGATGCTACACATCCAATAACTATTTATTATATTATTTTATTCTATAAATTTGTTTAATAAATAATTATTTAAAATTGTCCAGTATCTTCTTTTTTTATATAAAAAAAAATTTATCTCAAATTTAAAGATAAAAAGTAAACTTAGATTTTGAATTTGGGCATGAGTTAGAGCTAGCGTTAGAGGTTAGGTCTGGTTTGAAGTAAGTGCTAAACATTTACTTAGTACTCCATACATAAATTACTTTTGCATTTTTAGATTTTATTAATAATAATAGGTTCGTTCACATTTATGACAAATAGTATCTCATATTGATTTATGATAGATTATTTATTAAGATAGCCACGCGACGATGTCACGCAAACCAGGGATGTAAATTATGAATAATGTTATGCGCCATTCAAATTACTTCTTTAGAACGTGGAGTATAATTAGGGTTAACATTATTGTTTATAACAAAGCATCATGACATGATTTACATTATGTCGTTACTACTACTAATTATTTGTTTATTTTGTAGTCCTTTCTAAATTATCTAAATTTGTGAATCTCCTAGTTAATCATTGGACCATTCTCATTATTTTTTTTTCTTTTTTTTTTTTTTTTTTGGTGATCTCAAGTTTGAGATGTACACCTCCTACAGAAAAACATTCATCTTATCCGAGTTGAAAATAAAATCATAAGTTTAATTACTATTATTTACACTTTTAAAGTTCATAAAGTTTATAATAATGATTAAAGCTTATAATTTAATTTTATTTTAGCACATATAAAATTAAAGTTAGCGAATACTTTCCTGTAAGGAGTGTAAGATTGCACTGCGTTACTAATATTTTGCAAAATATTACCTCTGCATGAACATATCCTGTTTTATGCATTTTATACAAGTCAAACGAATATCCATAGGTAAAATCTTTAAAAAACTTAAGGTCAATCACTTTATCATATTCATTGATCCTTATTCTTTATCAAAAGGAATTAGCATATATTAATTATGGTACCGTGTGAGAAAAGTATAGATCTATTACATAATCAAGTTCGTAGTAAAAATGGAAAATTTTCAAGAGGGTATTGTATATAAAAAGAAAATTAAAAAAGAGAACATAAATTAATAGACTTATTGACTTAATAAACGGTTTGAATTAAATCTATCTTAAAGTAGCATGAAGTCGGATGCTTGCTAAAATCATTTTTAACTTTGTAAATTGATTATTAAAAGATAATAAGGTATAACCAGTATTTTTTAAACTTTGGAAGTTATGCAACAGCCACAATTAGAGATTGGAGCTACCTTTAATTCAGCCAACATTAAGGTAATTTTTTGACTCTTGGTTAACCAAACATAATTTGGCCCGAAATTATAGACCAATTTTTTTTATCATTGTCACTCAATTCTCTGAAAGTTATTCTACAGCAACTTGCCTGACATCACATAGAGTTAGGGTTAGCATTCGATTAGTTGCAGATATATTTTTTAGTAAATTATTACTCTATGTGTAATGTCGAGTTAAAGAAATAACTTTTTGTGGAAATTTGATATCCTGGGTGGTTGGACATAAGAGAAAATTTTTTAAAATAGTGTAATTGGCATATTGACTGCATGAGCAGTCAATATATTACCGTCAATATGGTTATATCGACATTTTTGAGTCATTAGTAAAAAAATTCAAATGTTGATACAGTTAGTTATACTGACATTTTATATTAAATTTTGAAAAAAAAATGTCGGTATAGAAAAGATTTTACTATAATGTCGTTATATTTAGATGCGATATAACCAGAATGACGTGTATTATATTTTTTTTATTTCAAACTATTCAGAATATAATTGATTTATTCTTTGCCATATATTATTAAATAAAATAATAGAAAGTATAAGATATATAGAATAACTAAAAGCAACATCTAGTTTATTAATTAAATTGCTTAAAAGATTTCATATTTGGAACTTCTAATTGATTCAAATTGGTAACAAATTTTTTATTTACAAAATTATTAGATAATAAAATAAAAAGAAGCTTTAACTATATTAAAATTATTAAAATATTATTAAAATTATTTTAAACTAGCAAAATTATTAAAAAATAAAGTACATATATACAGTATTTACATTATTAAATTACAAATCAAAAATAAAATTAAAATTAAAAATAACAAGTATTTACTAATATAGTTTGCAACTCCCTGCAACTATATATTCATGACATAGGTACCTTGCCAGGCACTGCATTATACATAGACTTTTATTTTCCCTCCAACAATAAGACTCGTATAATATCAACCTATCTGCCCTCATTATCTAACCATCCTGGATTATGCAAAAAAACACAAAGCAAGCTATTTTCTTGGTTCACGGAAGCGAAAAATAGAAATTGGAATGTAATCCTGTTAGGAGACTTTAACAAAAATCAATTTAGAAACAAAAAATTTGAACTATTCAATAACCTAAACTCCGTTAATGCTACAAGCCTATTGGCATTTTACAATATAACACAATCCACTTGGGCCAATTCGAATTCGAGTAGTCAAATTGACGATATATGGTGCAATAATGACATAATCCTGGATCTAGAGATACCCATAATTCAAAGCGCCAGCTTTATTACGGATAGCGATCATAGCAAAATTTCCACCACTTGGCATACCAATATAGTTAAAACAAAGAGCACCATTAGGAATAAAAAAAGGAAAAGGAAAATATACTTATACAAGAAAATGTCTATTTCAGATTGGAAAGGTTTTACCTCTGATATCGATCAGTGCTTCACCTCACGTGACTTACCAGCCAGGGCAACAGATCAAGCCATACTAAACAAACAATGGAATACTTGGTAGCAGAAATCAAAAAACGAATTAACAAACATATCCCTTTTACACACACTTCCCAAAGACCTACTACAATCTTTCTCTAAAAACTACGAAACTTCACTCAGCCCTAAAAATAATGAATAAATGCCTTCATAAACTCACCACTATTCATCCCCTCTATTCACTGAATGCAATAACCTGCTTGCAAAAACTGCCCAACTTGCTAACATTGAAATTCAGCCCCTTTCTGAAACAGATTTAAATACCTCTCTGCAACACACTATATCCTCTTTCAAGAACATTAAATACACTATTTGGATAGCCCGCAATATTGAGAAAATATAGGAGCAAAGTAAGAAGATCGAATTCTTTACCAACCGCAGATATAGAGACTTCACAGACAATACTACAAGAATGTTAGATAGCATACTCAAACAGAAGTTAGACCTCGTCAAAACAGACAAAATAATTCTACCCAATAGTGTACAGCATGGTGGACATTCGATTTGATTGGTTAAAAAAAGTAAACAAGTAAACAATATGTATGATGTAGATCATTATATAAATTTAGCAATTATTAAAATACATTTTCCGGATCAGTCCGAACAGCGAACAATTCACGGAACACGTAGTATAGCAGAATAATCTGAGCATATATGCGATAGCATATTCGCATATCGGGACTAATTTCGCATAATTAATAATGCATAATCTGCGCATAAAATGGCCGATATTAAAGGGGATAATAGTGGTTGTTTAATAAAAACATATAAAAAAACCTTTTTAAATTCCACCCGGTTATTAAAAAAACATATAAAAAAATTTTTTTAAGGTTAGGCGATACAAATAAAATAAACTGGTTTATATAACATTCACAAAATTTTTGGACACGGTCGTTCGGAGGTTTTTTTTATATATGCAAAATTTTTTATGCCTATTGTTTAATTACCTAATATTTACAAACTAAGTTTCACGAATTTGATTCTTATGTACTAATAAAATCATAGTTAGATCTGAAATATGATCAATGTGATCAAGTTATTATGCTTTAACGCTTTTGATTGGTTATACAAACTGAAGAATATCATCAAATTCATTAACAATTGTCTAATCACGATAGTACCTAGGAGTTAGTAAAATAAACGGGGGGCAACTCCAATGTTACACAAGTTTAATAGTAATGCAAAAATTGTCATTTTATATGAAAATCATATAAATTTATATATATCATGTTCGATCAGTCAAAGTCTTTGATTGTTAATTTTTTAAAAATAACCTATCTACTGGGATTTTTTTTTTTTTTGAAACTCGAAATAGGCAAAGGTAAGTAATTAGTCATAAAGAAATTTTATAGCTGTTCTTTTATTGTTAAAAAAACTGAATCATATATTCATGCTCAATTATTGTAAGATAAAAGAAATGAAGGTAAGAGATCATACACACGACTCAAAGCCTATAAGCCATCTGTAATGCCGCATATCTATATTTGCACAGTCATGCAACAACTACAGAGGTTTTACGTGCTTTTTATACAGTATACAATTTTATTTTTTATTTTTTTTTTCATTTATATCCTTTCTTTGTAGATCTCCATTTCATATTTCATATATCCGGGTCTAGATCTATACTCCTCGCTTCTGTTACACATTTGTGGATAACTTACAGAAGTACAAAAAGTTAAGTTTATTTTGTTCGCATTTTTTTCGATTTTAATATAAGTATGATCTACAAGATTAGATCTTTAGATTTTTTTATTTTTCTTTATTATTTTCCTTTCTTATAAATGGCGAATATATTTTTTTCTAGTTGTTGTTGGAGTCGTCGCTGGAGTCGTTGCTGGAGTCGGTCATTCATCGTTTTTCTCTTCTGGTAAGTTGTTTTTCAGTGGAAGCTCGTAGTATGTCAGCGGGTTTGTTGTTTTTTGGTAGATTCTTTAGTAAATTCGTCATTTTTCAGTAGGTTCTTCTTGAAGCTCGTAGTCTTTCGGTGGATTTGTTGTTTTTTCAGTAACTTTGTTATTTATCGGTAGGTTTTTCTATTAAGTTTTTTGTCATTTCTGGTGGTTTCTTGTTTTTCAATTTGTTCGTCACCATTTTGTGTCCCCCGTTTTATCCATTTTCGTCCCGTTTTTGTTCCCTGTTTTCGTCCTGTTTTTGTTCCATTTTTTTTGTATTCAACTAAAAAAATAAATTAAATTGGCAAGGTAGAATAGATCATTACACAATTAATTTAGAATTTTTTTATATATTTTATAAAGTCTTAATAGATATTAGAAATTTGTAGAGCTTCGATCCTTAATCCGACAACCCAAATTGATCTTTAAATCTAAACAGATTCAGATATCCAGATCAGAGATTTTTACTCGGATTGATCAAAGAACTTAAATAACAGATCTAAAGACGTGCTAAAAAGCTAGCTTTATATGTAATCTAATATGGATTCAATCTGGATTTAATAGGATCCAGATTGCCCGTCAAAAATAGGATCGAAGCTCTAGAAATTTAAGTAGATATATAGGATTAGACATAGAATTAGACATAGAATTAAATGTAGAATTAAATATATAGATTATTTTTTTTAAGTTTTATTTTATTTTTTGATAAAAATTTTAGTAAAATTTGTCTTTAGAATAATTTTGAGATCATTATATAGTAATTATATTTAATTAATATTAAATATGTTGATACATAGTATATATAATAAATTACAGTTAGCCCTGGCTATAGTCACACTTTTGGGCCCCAAAAAATATGCGACTATAACAAAAAAAAAAATAAAATTATAAATAAAATTATCCAAAATTAAAATTACCACTAATTTTGTCCAAAAACTTACCATAACCTATAACCCATGTCCACATACTTACTCTAACCTTAACCCGCAACCCTAACCTTAAAATTCAACTAACCCACCAAACCTTACCTATAACCCGTGTCCGTATTTACCATTAATCTAAATTCTCATTTAAGTCCTAATTATCCTTACACTAACTCTAAAACACAATTATAACCCTAGCCTTAAAATTCAACTAATCCACCAAGTTGACGAAGCTCATACCCACAAAGAATTCATACCGGAATCAACAACGAAGCACCAAACCGATAGCGGCACTATAAATAACGACGATAACGAAGACACTGATAATGAATCAACAACTAAAAGAAAATAAACAAGAGTTAGTAAAGAACAAACCAAAAAAAAAATAAAAAAAATGTGACACCTATCTGAACAGTGCAGCAATGCGAAATTAACACTGCACCAACAATAACGAAGGCACTAACATATGACGACTCAAAGCAAAAATTCTACCATACGACAACTCCATACGATGACTTCAATATATGAACAGAAGCACTACATGAAATGACTACAAGTGACAACTTCAATATATGAATGAAGGAACTACTATACGATGCTTCAGCATACGAGGAAAAGCACCATCGCGCCAATATATGATGACTCCAAGCGACAGCTCCAACTTACGTTGACTTCAAGAAACAGTATCAGCAAAAAAACGATGTAACCAAAAAAGAGAAGGTACTAAGGCAGCTGCTACAAAAGAAAAAATACAAAAAAAATTTAATTAGAAAGAAGAAAAAACAACGTAAAACAAAAAAAAAATCAATACTTATATTTATATGCAGATCTTCCTTCCAGTTAGATGTAGTAATTCTCATTTTTATATATTTAAAAATTATATATATATAATATATATATAAAATAAAATTTTAATCTTTTCAAAAAAGGCACCCAGCCGGGTTACGAGAAACAATTATATTTGTTTGCACTATTAAAACAAATATATATCAATTAAATTAGAATTTTAAGATTCCAATTATTTAAGGAAGCATATTTAGTTTCTGCGAATACCAAAACATGTCCAATCTCTACACAAATCTACCAAACAACAGAAATTGAATGTAACAGTAACTTGTCTTGAATCAGCAAGTAATTAATATGGCCAAAGATTCTTTGGTATAGTATCGTGAACATTTTAATATATGGTTATATGCTTGTTACACAAAATAATGCACATCATTTTTATTAGCTATATATTATAGTAAGTTGTCCCCCTGTTTATTTTACTAACCCCTAGATAGTACCAAATTATCAGTATTATGTATCGATACATACTGAAATTTTTTTTACAACTGCTAATTCCAATTAAGATAGTTGATTCCGAAACCAATTAATTCAACTATATAAGTATATTTGTACATTTGTTTCTTATGAATTTTATTTTAAAATAAGATGTTAATACTTGCGATCATAATTAAAATAACAAGTAAAGATTCTACGGCAATACCTGTGAATCCTTGTTAATGATTATCGCGACAAGTTTTTTTATATGTTGTGAGCAGGCAAGTTGCATATATACAGGATTTTTTCATATATGTTAGTTGATTGTGATGACTCAGTAGGTGCTCGCACATGATATCCGTAAATATAGTTATGAAAAAAAATGCTTCAGTATATTGTTGTTTTTCCCAAACTTCTGGAGCAATGTATGGTAAAATACCAAAAATTCCATCTGATTTTGATTTAGTTGTTATCAGAAGTCCTAAATCTGTAATATATGCGCTTTTAAGACTATTAAGAAGTATATTTCCACTATGTAAATCACGATGAATAAGGTCATGCGAATGAATTATCTGAAGATTGATGCAATACATTGTAGTAAGTTTAATTTGTCTTTCTAATCCGTTTGTGCTATAGTTTGTAAATTTTGGCGCAAACAGCCTTTTGAAGCATATTCCATGACAAGAATATAATCTTTAGTAACTTTATCTCTCGATATACCAAAACACTTTAAAAAAGTTGATCTTTAAAACTGATATCACAATACGCTTTTAACTTATTATTAAAATGAATCATATATTAAAATTTGCCAAATGAATGATAATTATGTAGTAAAAACATTTACTGTAATAATAATTACCTCTCTTATAAATTCTTCACAATAATTATTTGATTTATGAAGTAATTTAAGCGCAACCTCTCTGTATAAATTTAGGCTTTTATCATACCACCTAGCAAAACATACAGTTGCAAATCCACCTTTACCAATTTCATTAATATATTCAAAGTCATCGTAAGAAATCCATGATAATTGATACTTATTTTCCATTAATAATTTTTTCAAATCATTTTCAATTTCTGAATTATCAGCCCATTCATTTTTTTAGTTGAATTATTTATAAATTTCGTTAATTTTTAATTTAAAAAGTAACAAAATAATAACAATATACAAAATCAAAATAAATTAATATGATGTATAATACCTAATATTGAATCCTTTTCTCTAATTGGTGAATTATGCATAAAATTATTAAATAATATATATGTAATTTAGTGCCCTGGCATAATACGATGCCACACATATCTATCGAATAAAAGATCAGGCGTAATGAACGGTCTATTCTTTAAATATACCTATAGTTCGAAGTTTTACTTGCAAAGTCATTTTTTTGTGTTCTAACAAAAAATTTTGGGGGAATTTACAAATGGGGTCAAAACGAAAAATATTAAAAATAAGGACTCAAAATCAAAGATATTAAATATATAATGACATCTGTAGCTTAGCTTGTCATATGCATTGAAACAGTTGTATGGTATCATGCATTTTGATTGGTTACTTACCTACTGCGGCTTAAAAAAAATTTGCTCTCAGCAAATTTTTGGACATGAAGACCAGTTAATTTGTGTTGTCTTATTAAAAACATAAAAATTTTTTTTTAAATTCTACCCATGAGTGTCATTAATAGGTATAGTATACCGTGATTGGTATCACGTACTGTAACTTATGTTGCATCCATACTTAATTGACCCCCAACCTAGAGTATAGCTAAAAATAATTAAAGCAACCTGGTTAAATGTACAAAAAACCTGAGAACCTTATTGAAGATAAGTTGAAAGACTTTTTTTTTTACTCTTCGCCCTGCCTGTTAGCAGATTTATTTATTATAACTAGATTTTTTTTTATAGGCTTCCGGAATGAAAGTGATGAATAGTTGAGAGCAATGCCATTTAATGTATTTCATAGACAGTCACTTCACAGACAATATTACTGGATAAGGTACCTTGATTTGTACCAGGTACGATTCAAGTTCATTTGATATGATATTTGTAAGATACCCAGGTACGAATCAATAACCACTTATAATATAGAACTGTGTGTGCTGTTATTTAAATTGTTGTACTTAAATTCATGGATCAGAAAATAGCTACAGGAAACTTATGAAGAGGTAAATATTTGATAAATTTATATATTCAGTTGTTAGCAATTCTAAAGTTAATCGCATATTCAAATATTGGATCTAAAAATTCCACATTTTTAATGCTATGAAATATCAAAAGATTTATTTCTTAGATGGAAAGTTTTCTCGAGCCAAGAAGCCTTGTACGGTTGAGATGAGGAGCTTTGTCGGGTAAAAAATATTGTTGAGGCTGAAAGTCTTGTTGGTGTAAAAGTGCTGGGTAGACAGAAGGTATTGAATCTGTTAAGGTTGGAGTGGAATGGGAAGGAATTGTTGGGAAGGGAGATCAGGAGGTCTTGTTGGGGCAGGAGATAATGTTGGGCAGGAGGTCTTGTTGGGGCAGGAGGTCTTGTTGGGACTAGGGTTGTGGCCCAACCCTTTTTTTTTTTAAAGTTACGGTGGTATTCGACTTAATTTGGGTGTTCGGTCAATTATATTAATAAAATTAATAATTAAAATTTTTTTCGAACTTAATGATCAGTATAATTATCAGAATAGTGATCGGGATTCTTTATCACTTTATATATATTTTTTAATATTAAAGAATGATTTGCATAAAACGAATCTCTTTACTTTTTTCGATTATTAGCATAAATCGATTTTTAAACTTATTATTCTACTTTAATTAATTTTTATATACAGCATAATAGCATTTATATGGTATCAATATTTATATAGCATGTGGCACTTATACAGCAAAATGTGCCATATATGCTATAGTTGTGCCGGGGTAGCTACCAAAAAAAAAATTGTTTAAGTCTTAGTTTTAAAATTTTTATGATAATACCGTAATAACATACTTAAAACAATTTCAAAAGTAGTAATAGAAATATTTGGATCGTTGATTTTTTTAACGTTCTTTTTATTGTAAATTGTTTTAGATAGCTTTTCGCAAAGATAAAAACATCGAGAGTTCAAAATTATCGAATGAACTTTAAATATTTGACAGTTTTGTAAATTCTTAAGCTAAAAAATATATATGATTTCATCTAAAAAGTTAGAATTGTAGAATTAAATATTGACAAGAGCTGGAGTTCGTTGCAGTTTCGAGGCCAGTGCCCTAGCCTTCATTTTTACTAGATTTGTCTACTGTTGAACCCAACCCTCATTTTCAGTGGATTTATCTAAACCTTCTAATTCGCGACCTTTACTTTCTTTCTAGTCCTCATTTTTTGATAAATTCTTTAGTGGCTCACCCCAGCCTTTTTCTTCTTCAGCCTATTTAGGGTTGGACATGAACAATATGGATCATTGGACATTTATCCATATTGACAGTTAGCTGTCTAGGAGTTTAGCTCGGCCTTGTTTTCAGGAGGAAGATCAGGCATTGAGTTTTTGTTTGTAGAGGGTGCAATATTTTTTTGCCTGTTCTTTTTTACCAACTTTTTTGGCTTAATTAATGAAGCGGTCTAATTTGGAAAAATCTTCCTTACTAGCACAAACATGCCCCAATAATTACCAGAAACTCGTACCTATTTTTGTGTTCGTCTAACTTCATTGTTTCCAAAAATTCCGCCAAAACCCATTCTTGGCTAAAGGCAACTTGCTTTTGTTGACTTGTTGAAATTCGCTTCAATAATTTTTTTGTCAAACTTTGCTGAGCGCGCGAAACTCATTTGCCATAGCCTTGTCTTTAGTAGGAACTTCTAAAATTCGAAACCTTTATTGTAATGGATTGCCTGCTCATGCCAAACAAATGCTATATACTCCGTTTCCTTTTGTCTCTTAAAAAGTATTAAGTGGCAGATTATATAGTTGCACACTTTTTTAGTGCATTCACCATTGCCGAAATTGTTGTCATTTTATGCCAATTTAGTTAATTTTGGATCAGAATTGCTTCTTGATCTACCCAGTCAATTGGCCCACATTTCTGTAGTTTCCTTTTAATGTATTTAAATGTTAGTAATATGTTTTTTGTCTTTAGAAAAAAGGCAACACACGGTACTAGAACTTCTATTAACTCGAGTCATTGTATTTTTTCGCTGATTTACTAATAATAAGTACCAATTAACCCATTCGTACATACCATATTACCATATTTGATCTATACTGATCTTTTTTTACAGAAGACGTGCAAAGGGTTGAAGAACACTATAATATGGTTTAAAAAAATTTTATTATGTGAAACTATGAGTTGTCAATTGACAATGTGGTTTTCATAGTAATGGTTACTTTAAAATTTTTTTTATATTGTGTAACCTAGTGATCTTCAAGCCAATCAAATCGAATGTCCACCATGCTATAGTGTACTAACAGAAAAACAGGAAATAAAGACTATGTATGCAGTCACTTCTACTTTTGGACAAGGGCGAATCCTCCTAGTTTAGACCCAGATCTAGCAAGAGAATGGGAAGATATTTACCAACCCATTAAATCAATCGACCCTACAATATACCTCCCTTTACTAGAACCAATCCAACTAAATGAATTAACAGAAACTATAAACAATGCTTCCCAGAAAAAGGCCACTGGGCCCTCAGCCATAGCTAATGAAGTACTGCAATATCTTCCAACCTTAGCACTAAATTGGCTTATAATCATATTTAATAATTGCTTACAATTAAAACAGGTCCCGGACCAGTGAATCTGTACCAACATCTGGCCCATACCAAAAAAACCAAATTACAACTACGACCTTACTACAACCAGACCAATCACTCTCATTGACCATGTCTGAAAAATCTTTACAAAAATCCTAACAACTAGAATGACAAGAATTATCGCCAAATATGAGATACTTTCTTCACAAAACTTTGCTGTCTTTCCCTTCCAATCCACCATACAACCCATTGTGCAACTAGGCCAAATGATTGAAGACACACTAACCAACGACAAAGAAATTTGGATTTTGTCCCAAGACATGTCAAAAGCCTTTGACACAGTTCATATACAAACACTTAAAAAGACACTGTTAAGAATTAAAATTCTGATACCTATTATAGAATTATTAACATACCTCCTCTCTAACCACACCAACCAAGTAATCACAGATTACAGCTTCACAGAACCATACAAGGTGATGGATGGTATGATCAGGGTAAAACATTCTTACTGCTGCTATAGAAAATTTATTATGACCCCCTTATCTCAACTATTAAAAATCGTTTCACAGGTTATAAGTGCACCATCCCTTCCTCCCTACCTAAAACTATCAACACTTCCGTCATGGCCTATATGGACGACTCCCTATGGGTTGCTCTGAATAAGGCAGAACTAACTTAGATCCTGAACACTGCGACAAGCTTTTACCAGTTTAACACTATTAACATCGGGAAAATAAAAACATTAATAATCTGCAGTAATATTCAAATTTATCAAATAAGTACAGAATTTTGTTTAAAAAATTGTGAAGATCATCAAAATTTAGATTTTTGCAGTTCTTCGCAGATTTTTTGCCAAAAATCTGTAAAAATATTTAAAAAGTATAATATTCGCAAATTATAATAGAATCGAGAAATTAATAATCTGTAGTGATATTCAAATTTATCAAATAAGTGCAGAATTTTGTTTAAAAAATTGCAAAGATCTTCAAAAATTTAGATTTTTGCAGTTCTTCGCAGATTTTTTGCCAAAAAATTGCAAAGATCTTCAAAAATTTAGATTTTTGCAGTTCTTCGCAGATTTTTTGCCAAAAAATCTGTGCAAATTTTTAAAAAGTATAATCTTCGCAGATTATGATACTTACCTGCTGATAAGAACACGAGAAAAACAATAAACAAAACAAAGCAATAAATAAATAAATAAACACGTTTTTTTATTCTTTTTTTTTTTATTAAATTAATAATTTTATCGTTTTTACGGTTATTTTTTTTTACATTTTAATTTTTTTATATTATCGGTTTTTTATATTATCAGTTTTTTTATTTTTTTTATTCTCATATTAATTTTTTTTTACTTAATTTTAATTTTTTTTTATTAATTTTTATTTTTCTTTTTTAAATTTTATTTTTATTTATATATTTTATTTTATTTTTTTTTAAATTATTTTATCGTTTTTAAATTTGGGGTTTTTTTGACGGTTTTTTTATTATTAATTATTAAATTTAATTTAATTGGTTTTTTTTGGTTTTTTTATTTTGTAATTTTAATTTATTAACGTTTTTTTTAATTTTTTTTTATCGCTATGTTTTTTTTTT
>QKWP01000033.1:642790-683471 GCA_003550325.1 Gigaspora rosea
TTCTTTTTAATTTTTGTTTTTTTTTTTTATTACGTATTTTTTGATTAGTGTTTGTACTCGGCCAAAAAAACGTTACTCGGTTAACCGGTGAGTAAACCCACGAGTTACTCGGGTAATCAATAGATATACCCGAGTATAAAATCTTACTCGTTATACTCGAGTAAGTTGTCATGTAATTGGTTATCTACCTGGTTGAATCTACCCAGGTAGCTCTAATAATTACCTGGTTTTCATAATTTCAGTAATACCCGATTACTTTATCTGATCACAGGGTATTAAGAAAAATACTCCGATCACTATATCAAGATCGCGGGGTATTATTACAAACACCTTCGGCCATTCCGGTTAAGTTATTATTTCGGCATAATAGATTCAATAAAATTACGTACGTACAACTTTTACATTAAATAATACATGATTAACCTGCATTACAAAAATTTTGCAACTTTGTGTGCTAGTTCTGGACAACGTTATTTACATAACAAAAATCACATATCAGAAATTTACACGCAAATCTCCACCCTATATACTGATATATCCTATATCCCTACGTATATATAAAAGACTATGCATTATATGTAATAATTTTCTACGATAAAATTTTAACATTATAAAATGTCGGCACATTTAATATTACTAAATTTCGTTTAAATACATGCCCAACATGTTTAGTGCTATAGTGTGTTTAGTCTGTGCGAAAACATATATATTTCAAATTACATTGTAATTTATATGTTTATAATGTAACATAAATTGTAATTTATCGTTATGTATCGATCATGCCGAAATCAATAACTTAACCGGATCAGCCAAAAAACTATTCAGCAAATTTTTATCAGGTGTTTCAGAAATTATGAAAACAGCTGTAACCGGACTGTGGGTAACTTGGGTAATACCCGACCTGGGTATAATCTCTGCATATATGTTGAAAACTGGATAATTTAGTCAATTATATGAAAGTATTCTTACCCGTGTATTATTTGGGTATACTTACTCGGGTAATACTTAGGTGTACCTACCCGGGTATTACCCGGGTGTACCTACCCGAGTAGCTGTAGTCATTACTCGGTTATCTGATTACTCGCGAGTAACCCAAGTAATACTTGGCCCAAGTACTATCACTATTTTTGATTTTTATTTTTTTTTATTTATCGTTTTTTTTTAAAAATTATTGTTTTTTATTTTTCTTTTATTTTTTTTTTAAATTAGCTTAATTAATTAATTATTTTAATTTTTTTTTCTTTTTTTTTTACATTTTTGTTTAATAATAATAATTTAATTTTTATTTTTATTTCTTTATTTATTTTTTAACGTTTTTTTTGCAATTTTTTTTATTTTTTATTTAATTAAATTTTATTTATTAGTTATTATTTATTTAAGTTTTTTTTTAAAATTATTTTAATTTTTTTATAGTACTGTACATATGATCAGCCAATCATTTTTCAGATAGCGATCATACAGTATAAATCTTTTTTTTTAATTTTTTTTGTTTTAAAAGAATTTTTTTTGTTTTAAAAGTCATGCCCTTCAAATCTATACCTTTCACCTATCATATTTTCACAAAATTTATTGCAAAGTTGCAAAAACTTTGATTTTTCATGTTAAAATGGTATATGAAGAAACAGAAGATGACAAAGTTGTCAATGTTGTTGGAGCCCGGAGATACTAGAACTTGACTAAAGATAAGTTTCTAGTTTCTTGTTTTATTTGTTTTTTGTTTATTATTACTCACTTTTTTCTTTTATTTTAGGCTTGTGCTTCGCTAGAGTGCTGAAATTGGATGCCGAGAATGTGCCGTTGGAGCTGTCGTTGAAGTGCATTCATGTCTTGTATTGGTAAAGCCGAATACTGGTATCAAAGGTAAATATAAAATTTAATATTGAGCTAGTGTATTGAGACGTATCACAACTCATTCATAGTTGAATACGATAGATAGTAGTTTCCTTTTTTTTCTTTTTTTTTTTTTTTTTTTATGGTACTAACGGTTCTTTTTTTTTTTAGAACGAACATAGTACAGAACGTAGCATGATAGTTAGAATGATAGAGTCGAGTAGAAAAAATAGTGTTGGATATTGTTATCGTCATGGAATTGGAGTTGAAAAGAATGAACTTAAGGATAGTATTTTTTTTTTCTTTTTTTTTCTTTTTTTTTATTATAGTACTAACGGTTTTTTTCTTTAGAATGAAACGAACGTAGTATGGAACATAGCATGATAGTTAGAATGGACAGAGCACGATAGTTAGTATTTGGTTTACGATTTTTTTTTTTTTAATATAGTACTAATGGTTCTTTTTTTTAGAACGAACGTAGTACGATTGTTATTACAGCGATAGTAGAATGAATATAGCACGATAGACGTAGCATAGTTCGGGATGTAGCAAGGTAGTTAGTATAGAATATAGCATAATAGTTAGTAGTACAATAGTTAATATGGGGCGTTTAGTATGGGATTTAGCATGATGTTTGGGACATAGCGCGATATTAAGACGTGGCACGATAGTTGTGATGTAGTATGATAGTTGGAATCGGGTTTATATTATAATTTGTATTTATTTTTTGTACAGTATTTTTTTTTTAATTTTTTTTGTATTTTTTTAATTTTTTTGTGTAATAAATTAAATTGTTAAAATATATGAATATTCGAATTTATTGGTTTAATACAGTATATGAAAAATTAATATTTAGGCGAGCATATAGTAATTTTTTATTATTCGCTTTTTGTTATTTTTTTTATTTTTTATAATCTGCGCAGATTATTGAATTGTTAATTGTTAAAGATCTGCGCAGAAAATTAAATCTGCGCAGAAAATAAAAAAAAATTTCTTCAATGATCGCCGGCAGGATCGCAGATCTGCATTAATTTTTGATAATTGTTTTTTTTAAAAAATCTGCGCAAATCTGCACTATAAAAACTTCCCGATGAAAGTCAACCCTAACAAATCCTCATTACTAACCAATTCTTTGTCCAAACCATAATATCATCTTTGATAATGCGTCCCTTACTGCTCTACCACATCATACCCCATTAAAAATTAAAATACCTTGGAGCTTGGTTCTCCATCAACAATTCTCACAACAATACTCAAAAACTAATTATATCAGAAATTACAAATAGTCTAAAAAGACTCCGTTTTGCCAAAATAACTGAAAAACAAGCCATCTACATTGTTAATCATGTTATCATTCCCCGATTCAAATACAGGCTCTATTCTTCCTACCTTAATCCAAACCAACTAAAATCATTGAGACGAACTATAGTGGCAACAATCAAACAAAAAGCTAAACTATCCAAAGGAATCCCTAACTCCTTCTTATTTTGCCCAGAAATCTACACCCTTACAAATATTGAACAAGCCTAACACCAATTCTTGACTATTGCATTACAGAAGGGACTAAACCACCCAGACTTTGACTGCTTATTCCTAAAATTATGTCTACAACAAGTTCAAGATACCGCAGCAACTGACACTTCCATTTTGGATAATCTCTTTATACTCTCACCCAAACAACTTTCTACTTATATAGAACAATCCATACTGGTGATGCATGTATTAAATATTAATTTTATCAGGCTACTACAAGACTGGCCCATTGCCGATAGACCCTTAGGCATCCCAATCAACTCAATTATCGCCCTACACCCAGAGAAAGCATGTTTTAAAAAAAAATTAAACAAACATAATATAACCTGTACTGAACAATTCTTAGATCTCACTAACTATCAGTTAGTGAGTTGGAAGGAATTCCATCACAATATAAAAAGAATTCCGTGAGGTAGAACACCAAAATGGTTTTACTTCATACAAGAACTGATCACTTTAGCTGCCTCGCCCAGCTTCACCATTATTCAATATAACCCATATATAATACCCTCTTGGATACCGAAAAAAGACTAGATAATTACCAGGACCCGGACATGTAGTATAGAGGTCATACGTTACGCATTTCAGCAAAAACCCCTGAAATTTAAAAAGCAAAAAATCAATTTTTGCCAATTATCTTGGCATCTAGTAGTCCAATTTGAATGAACTTTTTTTTAAAATGAAGCTCTCAGTGAGGCGCATCTAATAAAAAAAGTTCATTCAATTCTGATTACTGGATCAAAAGTTATTTAAATAAATAGATTTTGTTGTTTTCAGCAAATTAGATCAAAATTGGCCAAAATCCAGTTATGACCTATATGAGAGATGTCCGGGGTCCTTAATTACCAGTCTCGGAGAAATTAGAAAAATACACAACCCCTCCGTACACAAACTAAAAGCTAAACACTTCATTCGCTCTTGTTACAACGAATTAGAAATAACACTCTACCTGGCTGCCATCTCAAAAACAATAAAACAACTTATTGTTACTTTCCTATCGATAAAGACAAGATATTCAACCTCCAGGTGGACTCTAGATATAATATACACGCCAACTTAACAGATATTAATACCACATTAAATATGACCAAACCAATCCTGCCAGAGAGATATAACATTCCTTCTATTCCAAAACTACTAACACTATTCGAAAAACTACCGACCAAAAAATGGCATGAATTATCGACTATTAACTTTTTGAAAAAAACAATCTCACTTCTGTTTATCGTCGCAAAAACAAACACCTTGTCTACAAACATAACAACAGCAACATGCCTAACAATGACTAATTAACACATATTAAGCTACTTCAATCAATATTGGCCCTCTAAACTCAATTCACTCCTAACTATCCTAACCTTTATCTTAACTATCTTAAAACCCTCTACCAGTCTAAAAATAACCACAATTTACAAGCTATTTCAAAAACTAATAGAAAACCTAGCGATATGCCACTCTATGAAAATTTAAACTGGACAAGGAACCTTTCCCACTTATACAACAGATCATATTTGGATTAATAATCGACAGAAAAATAACTATCTCACATAATGCTGATTTAAAACAAGGAAATCAACACAGCACACCCCCTCTCCCATTCCTTTAGACATTGCTCCCCAAAAATTCTTGCACAATAGGTTCATCCTCCTATTATTACAAAATCCTGTTCCTCACCAAACCAATAATCTGATAAAAGAAATACACAAAATAATCAACAACCTAAAATAGCACAACCAACAAAGGATTTCGCTTTGGAATGACAGACTAAAAAATACTAATTGGGACCTTATCTTACAATATGGCATATAACGATGTGCCTAAAGCACTATATGCTAACCCTAAAATTTCAAAATTAAAAAACTTTAAAATCAAGATGCTAGCTGAAGAATTACCCACACACCTTCTTTTTCATTTTAGAAACCCCAAAAAAACTCTATCTTTGTCCTAGATGCTGCTCTGCACCAGAAGACACTATACATTTGCTCACATGTATAGCCAACCCCTTCAATTTTCGAATGGAACTGAAAAAAAATCCTTACAAAAACAGCAGAGAAACATGAACTGATTCTCGACAAGCCGGATATATTCATCTGATCATTCATCAACTTACATATTACAAAAGAAATACCGATTGGAATAATTACTACACATACACTAATCCCCACACAACTAGACAAACAAAAACTTAAATATATGGCGCTTCTTCATCACAATATTGCAGAATTCTTATATACCGAACTGTGGATACTCTCAAGATGCTTACTCCATTCGCAAGGCTTATATACTCTAGCACAAATATCTGCCCCTACTTTAACATCTACACCTCCTTTAACTCACTCCTTCATAATTCAGAAATTAACTAGACATATTGCCACTAACTCTACTTCTCTTTATAAATTGCTCGAAAACTAGAGGTCTATGACCATTCTAGTAAAGAATTAGATTAAGAGTAAACCTCAGCTCTTACCTCTACTTCCCTATAGATTGGTTTTTCTTCTTATATGTATTAATATGTATAAATAAACAAATCTTAATAAAGAACTAGAGAATAGACCTTTCTTTAAAAAAAAAAAAAAAAGTATTTACTAATAATTTTTTTACATTATAACTATTGTAATTATATAATAATAATAAACTATATAATATTATATACCAAACTCAAAAATTACAAGAAATTTAATAAGTGTAATTTTAGAAATTAACTTTTATAAAGTTTGTAAAATTACTGTTGCATTATTTACAAAATTATAATACAAGCATAAATACTAAGTTATTTTACTTATTGTAATTTATTTTTTTTATAAAAAATACACAATCTAAAAAAGTTTTTTTGAATTATTTTTATAAAATACTTTGAACTATTTGTTTGAGCTAATTTAAAAATATTTGTTTATAAAATAGTAATACAAAAGTATTAAGGTTCTTTTTATTCTATAGATAATTTATTTTTTCTAAAAAGCATATTTTATATAAAATTTATTATTAATTTTATAAAAAAAATTAGTTATATAAAAATAATAAAATATTACAATTTTAATAAATATTTTTGAAAAATTATAAATAGCAACCCATTAGCAGGACCCTGAATAATCTATGTGAGGTCATAATTGAAAAATTGCTAATGGAGGCCCTTTTTTTTAAAAAAAGTTATATTTGAAAAGTAGGTATTGGAGAAAAAAATTATATTTAAAAACAGCTAATAGGCAAAAAAAGTATATTTAAAAGAATGCTAATGGTGGTAATTTTTATAAATCTTATAAGTTCTTTTTTTTTTTTAGAGAATATAAGTTCTTTTTTTTTAGAGAATGTAAGTCTGTTTTTTTTTTTTAGAGAACGTAGCTTTTTTTGTTTTTTTTTTTATAAAAAAAGTATTTAAAAAAAGTTAAACTTGGAAAAAAGTTTGATCTAATATTTAAAATATAGCTTATATATACCAATATAAAGTGCTAACCAAAAAAATTTTTACTATGATGCTCAAAATATAACCTAATATAGATTATTCAGGGTCCTCTATTATCTATAGTAATTTTATATAATCAGCCAATTATTTTTTAGATTGGCAATTATATAGATAATTTGTTTTTTTTAATACAAATATGTTTTTTAGTTGTTGTTTAATCATTGCTAAAATCTTCATTAGAGTTATCACTAGAGTTGTTACTAGAGTTATCACTAGAATCATCACTAGAGCTATTATTAAGCCTTAGAACTATTGTTATTTGGCATACTCTTCTGGTAAGTTTGTTATTATTGTAATTAATTCAATAAGTTCTTTATCATTTTTTATATGTTATTAAATAGGTTATTTATTATCTTTTTGTAACTGTTTTAGAAGTTCTTTCTAGAAGCTCATAGCCTTTTAGTGGATACTTTTGTAAGTTTTTCATTAGGTTGTTCAGTAAATTTGGCATTTTTTAGTAGATTTTTCTGGTAAGTTTTTTATTGTTTTTTGAAGTTCTTTTTATAAGTTCTTTGTTATTTTTTGGTAGTAAATTCATTATTTTTAGTGAGTTCATTTAATTAATGTTACAAATTTTAAATTTTTTTAATTAATTAGTTACTTAATTAGTTAACAATTAGTAATTAATTGATTAATTAATTAATACTAGTATTTAGCTACCTATTTTATACTCTATTTCTTTTAAAACTTCCTCTCTGAGCTTCTAATAAAAAAAAAAGATTAAATAGAGAATAAAACAATAATATTTAAATGAAACCAAAAACAAACTAATAAAACAACTAAAAGAATAAAATAATAATAATAAAAACCAAAGACAAAGCAAAAAAAAAAATAAAAAATGAAAGTGCTACTAAGTTTGCACAAGATGATAAAAATTATATAATACTGTATATATTAAAATCTATTAAAGTGTTATATGTATATAAAAAAATAAAAAAAAATATTAAGACTCAAACTAAAAAAAAAAATAAAAAATGAAAGTGCTACTAAGTTTGCACAAGATGATAAAAATTATATAATACTGTATATATTAAAATCTATTAAAGTGTTATATGTATATAAAAAAATAAAAAAAAATATTAAGACTCAAACTAAAAAAAAAAATAAAAAATGAAAGTGCTACTAAGTTTGCACAAGATGATAAAAATTATATAATACTGTATATATTAAAATCTATTAAAGTGTTATATGTATATAAAAAAATAAAAAAAAATATTAAGACTCAAACTAAAAAAAAAAATAAAAAATTTTTTTACATACCCTCTTAGATCCAACTACATCATTTATTATTTAGTAACCAAATTTACTTGTGATATTGCCAATTCCAATCTGGATTATATACCCAATTTAGAAGAAGTAAACACTACTAATCTTTTGGAATAGGTAAACTAAAATTCCTAATTTTTGGCAAAAATTGTAAAAAAATTCTAAGAGATAAAAGAAGAAAGTGAAACAGGTACCAGAAATAAATGAGCTTATAGAAGTTATACTATATATAATAATATGTCTCAAAACTAAACTTCAGGTTCTAAGTCTGCTACTTTTTTGCTTAATAGCATCAAAACAACTAGGTGAACTATCTATCAAGTCCATTTGAAGATATTTCAGATCTCTTCTTTCTGCAGTATTTCATTCTTTAATAGATAGTCTCAAGTTTTAGCTACTATTTAGTAGAGTCAGTGCCTATTTTATATATTAAATAAGTGGTTTTCATAGATCAGCCTTTTTAAAAATTTTTATACAGGTAATTATCAGAAAGAATTGAGTTGCAACTAATTAATTAATTGATTAATTGATTCATTGCAACTAATTTACTAATTAATTTATTAATTTTTTAATTGATTAACTGTTTCTCTTAAATTTTTAAAAATTATAAAATTACAAGTATTTTGGAGATATTACTAGCACCCTTTTTGCTATGTTCCAACTATTATACTAAATTCATACTAACTACTAGGTAAATGCATAGCATTGTTTGTCTAAAACTCAATTTTATTTTTTGTACTATAAATTTTATAAAAATAATTTATACATCACATGTGCAATGTTGTTGCACTTGCCACAGATCATAAAATTAGGTGTAATATAAAATCAACCCAATTAAAATACTCTATTTTTGTTAGAATTAGAGTGAGGTATAAATTGTGTGTATGGGTAGGGTTTTATAGTAAAATTTTGCAAGGAATTTTTTTTGTTAGAATTTTAAAAGTAGTTTCATATACTCAATTTTAAGTTATAGATGATTTTTGACAAAACAAACATTTGATTTAAATGTTTTGATCATGTAACATTACACCTGATCTTGAAATTTATTGGGAGAGAGCGCATCGCATGAGGTGATGATTAAATTTACTCAATTTTATATATGTTCTAATTTATGGAATTAATAATAACTTTTGATCCACTAGTCCATTTTGGATGATTAACTATCAAAATGTTTGTCTTGATGAGCCAATTCTAACAAGCCCAAAATCACTATAATCCAATCACAGAATCCCAAGATCATTCATCACTAAGTAAATTTCTTTACTATTAAATAACTTTTGATTCACTGGACTGTTTTGGATGATTTAACTACTAAAATGTTTGTCTCAGTGAGACGATCCTAACAAACACAAAATCGTTAAATTCCAATTACAAAATCCAAAGATTGATAAAGATTTATGAATCATTTAATCAATTTAATTTTATATATAAAAATCAATTTGATTAAATAATTGATAAATCTTTATCGATCTTTGGATTCTGTGATTGGAATTTACCTTTTGGGGGTCGTCGGTTCTGATAGTTCATCAGTATCTAAAGATCCTTGTCATTAATCATCCGTTTCCAAAACTCAAGAAAATGCAAATTAAATGAATTGAGTTCTTATGAGAGAGAGCGTGTGGAATTGACTCTTTACCACGACCTTTTTATATCAGTCGTTTGGGCTATTTCGATTTTGCATGAATTTATGATTTGACATTTACCGACCGATTCTTGATGCGTGTAACCAAGCCGGATGTCATATGTTCCTTGACTAACGCTGTCTTTTGACTTGCATGGATTTATGATTTCATGGGCCGGGTCAAGCACGTGTCGTACGTCCCCTGACCAATTTCGATCTGTTGACCCTTGTCAACATGCATTTTGGAAGTGTACAAATAAATAAATATATACGCGTATACAGTATATTCATATTTTTTATAATTCGATTTATTTATAAATAATATTTTCTCTTCATTTTGCAAACAAAAATATTTTAATTTTTTTCTATACTTTTGATTATTTTCGATTTATTTTTTACTAGCAAAAGAATTCTGGAGGTGCATAAATAATACTTTCGCTTTTTTTTGCAAATAAAAATATTTGGATTTGTTTTTCATACTTTTTTTAATGTTTTTGATTATTTTTGATTTATATTTTACTCTGGATGTACATAAATAATTCTGTCGCGTCATTGGCGAATAAAAAAATTTTTTAAGAAAACGGTAGTGGCTTGGCTATGTGCCGATTTACCCGTGATTACCCATAATAATTAACCATTCAAATTACATAACTTTTTAAATCAATTATTACTAAAAGCGAAAAACTTCATATAAAGAGGTTCATAGGCTAATAAATATATGCAAAAAATTTTATCATATATATTGAGAATATTAAAACTAAACTCTAGGAGAAATTCTAACTTTCAACTCCTGACAAATTGTAGTAATTCCAGCATGATATTTTAATGGTTCATTCATATTCACTAACTCAACGTTATAATTTTTATATACTGATGCCATTAATATAAGAAGTTCGGTCATTGCTAGCTTTCTTCCAGGACAAATTCGGTGACCTCCACCAAACATTAAGGAAAGATGTTTATTTTGACCATCTTGATCATTATAAAACCTATCCGGATCGAAGACTTCAGGATTAGGCCAAAACTTAGGGTTATGATCTGCCCCTAAAAAATTCAAATGAAACTGTGTACCAGCAGGCCATTTGAATCCTGCAACTTCGCACTCTTCAACAGTGTAGCGCATTATAAAAGTTGTTACTGTTCTCATGCGATTAGTTTCTTTAATTATGGCTTCACAATACTTTAGTTTTATGAGTTCATCATTTGATATATAGAATTTAGCAGAAGATTTAGGAAAGATGGAGTCAATTTCTGAAAGCATTTTTTGCTTTACGTGTGGATATTTACAAAGATAGTATGTTATGAAGCAAAATGAGTTTGCAGTCTAACATGTAGACAAATAGATGTTAATAAATAAGTAAATAGCAAGTAGAAATATTAACTATTAAATGTTAAATCTAACATAAATTAATACTCACGACATCGGTTCCAGCAAGGAAAGCATCTAATAAATTGCCACTGATCACATCATCCGTTATAGGCCCATCTTCTGTTTTCATATTAGCAATATTTCTCGTAGTATTCGCGGTAATTAAGGAAGTTAGCATATCGACTTTCATTTCAGCACCGTTTGGCATTTCCTCAATCTCTTTTCTTCTCTTTTTAATCATCTGATTCAATTTTCCAAATATGTAATCACGATTTTTTAAAAGATAATTTGATTTGTTCCTAAATATTGGAATGTAATGTCTAATGAATGAACTAGTGAATTCGAAGAAATAGAACCCTTTTAAATATTTTAAGAGTGCTTTAACGAATTCGTCTCCATCCTCGATTAGTGCATCAGGATGTTTAGATTTGATCGTGCTTTGTGTGTTATAATATGAAGCAATTGAATAAGTACGTTCTCCGGTGACAAGTATTGAAATAATTTCATTAGCATATCCATAAAACCATGGGGAAAAATCTGTTTCTAATACCCAATTATCATTATTATTTGAAGCATTTTGCTTTCCAAGAGACTGCCAATATCCACTTAGTTCTTCATACAATTTATTTGAAGAATTTACAGCCGTTTCCATAAACCTAGGTGCAATTAATGCCTGAGTAAAGAACTGTCGATTAAATTTCCAACTCTCAGGATCTCCATTGAAGGCAATCCCACGTCCGTAGACACCCATTTCATCTAAACCTTGTGAATATGGCATTTTCTTGAAAAATGTCCCAGGAGAGAAAAGTTTTTCGATGTCTTCTATCCGTGAAATAATGACGCATCTATGTTCAAGCATCACTTCACAAATATCTCCATATTTCTGTTGGCATTGTTCATAAAACAATCCTACATTGTAACCAACGTTATGAATGTTTCCAATGAATGGTAAAGGCAACGGACCAGGGAGGGGATTGGGACGAGTTAAATATTTGTAATAAAAGTTAAAGATATGAGTAGCAAATATTAAGATAAAGAAAATGATATAATCTATGATGTTAATAGATTCGAGAAGCTTTTGAATAGCCATTTTTTAATTGCGTTATATTTGCTTGCACGAAAGTCTTATTATCGAGAATCAAAATGTTTTTCAAAATGCGATACTAGCAATACGTAACGTTAGTCTGTTTAAAAATAATTTTTTATCGATCATTTCAATCTGTGGAATATATTTTTAACGGTACATATGTATTCAATCTATATATAGGACTACTAAATATTCATAACGATAATGTTAAGGTTAGAGTTTGCTCACTTTTGTGCAAATATAGATAAATTATACAAAAATTTTATTATATAAATATCAAGCTCTTTTTATTATTAGCAATACAGATAGACTTTTCGTTTTTTTTTCCTTTTTTTTCCTTCTTTTTTTTTTTTTTGTGATTGAATTTGGTTCAAAGAAAATCTATGTTATCAGGCAGAAATTATTATTGCAGTATTGGTCACAAATGTGTCAGCCGATCAAATTATTAAATTTCACCTTATATTTTTATGTATAATACTAACAACTATATATTACCGATTAAGGTTCTAGGCATGTCTGATGTCATCTAAAATTAAAAAAATATTAAATACCAACTTCGATCAATTACTCTGTTGTACAAAAAAAAACGGTACTAAACTAAAAACCTGAAAACCCGTCAAATTCGTTTTTTATTGAAATTCTACAATTAGCTAGCTCGTATCATGATCTTCGAATTTCGAGTCAGGATCAATACGCAGTCGACTTCGGCTGAACACAGAAACTTATCGATTCGGTCATTGACAATTTTTTAAGTCCAGGATTTATGAAATCTAGGGTTGTACCCCCAAACTCACTAGTTTGGGATTAGATAGAATCCCAAATAGTATTTACTGGTTTCGGAAAAGTATCTCGTAATGTCAACCACTTTTTTTGACATGTATCTTATATTACAACTAAAATCTGATCACTTTATTGTATTAATTTAGCAAGTGATTGAATGCTTTTTTTGTATTATAAGTCGAATTTTACCCGATCCTGCATGCTGATTGGTTAAAGGTTTCGAATATAGTTTCTTCAAAATTTTTTCTTCAAGGATTTCGGATTTAGACCTGCCCGAAAACAGTTTCAGATTGGTTTCGTTTCGAGTCCCACTCTGACTCTGACTTAGACATATATTTAACCTGAAATATTTTCTAACCATTCTTTCTCTCTTTAACTTGTAATCAAAAGTTGAGTATGCATCGTTGTGCTTTACCACTCGAACCAGATATTAACAGTGTCAAAATGATTAATTTGTAAACCAGCCAGAAAAATCAATAGTTCATCAGATATTACTCAAATTGCCAACAAGGTTAACCCAATTTTATTTAGAAGATAATGAGCTGTATAATGAAGAAAGATTTAAAGGTGAATTTCCCTATTCAAATATTGATATATTAAGACAATTTTGCTTAAAAGATCAGATCAATCCTATGACTCAAATCATTCTTGCAAGTTGCTGTCGTTTTAATAAATTTGTTTAAAAGAATGAACATAAGGCATTCATTTATTACCAAAGATTTGTTTTTAATCAACTTGATTAATCAATAAGGATTGTGGGAGATCATAATGAAATCCAGATTAAAATGAAATTATACGCACGTAATATAAAATCTCGAAAAATAAATTTTTTTGGGGTGCATTTTTTAGTGTTAGGGGTTAGGGTTAGGGTTCATTTTAAAATAAAGTTATAATAAACAAGTATTTGTGTATTTTAGAAGGTTAGCAGGTTAAGTAGAAAATTTAGATTTCAATTTAAATATTTGATTTTTATCGTTTGCATAAATAAGAAGCATCTTTATTATTTATGTAGAGAAAATGTACTATAATCTGGTCCACAATTATAGTTCATGATATATTAAACATACTTTCTATATAATACTACCCTATAAAAATCCATTTGGATATGCACGTGCTTCTATTAGTGATTTGAACCGGTTGGGCTATAATCGATTAACCGACCCGAACTGAATAAATTTTGGGTAACTGGTTGAGTAAATGTATAATCGGTTGACCTATACAATCAGCTGAGAATCAGTTAGGGATGTTAATGGAGTGGTGTAGAGCATGCTCTACCAGAGTAATACTCAAAACCACACCACACTAGAGTACACCACCTCAGAGCAAACTCTAGAATTAAACATTAAAGTATTAATCTATTATAAGCCAAATATATAAGTTGGGGCATACTCTGAAGTATAACCCAAAGTATAATCTGGTGTATAATCCAGAGTAAATCTAAATTTTAAATATACAAATCCAATTAAATTGCTTGGTTTGTAATTAAAAAAATTTATGTGCTTAATTTTGTTTGCTTTTTATTGATTATAAAAACATTACATCTTCCAATTATCAATATTATAAGTTGCACTTAAACCATGTTTCTAGTTACAGTATAACTGGAATAATGTACATACAAGTCCAAAAGTTGTTTCTTCTATTTGATATCTCACAAAGTAAAAAATATATACCCACAACTAATTAAATGCCAACCTTAACTCTATGTGATGTTGGGTAAGTAGAGAGCTAATTGCATTAGTGGCCTGTATATTTGACTATTATAAATTTAATAGCATGTTAAAGTACGAACATATCAATATTTTGCTTAGTTAAGCATAGTATTATTGCAGAATTTTGTAACCCCTATGATTGATTTTTTTTTTTATGATTAAATGACAATTGCTAAAGATAGCCAATTTATTATAAGCTATTTAATCATACAAACTGCAATAAAACTGTTTTCTAATTAGCATATAAATGAGAAATGCTTTGTGTAATTAGTTTGTGTAACTTCATATCAGTTTTTTTTTTATATATTTATAGTATAGGATTTTATATTATATAATAGTTACTCCAGTGTATAAACCACTTTACAGTTGATATAATAGTAGCTTCAGAGTATAAATTATTTTACATTAATAGTATAATATTACTCTAGAGTGATCTACTTCTTTTAGGTATATCATAATAAGCTGAAGTGGAGTGATGCCTAAATCACACTGGTATGGAGTGGCTTATACTCCTAAGTTACTCTGGAGTATTATATACCATTAACATCCCTAGAATTGGTTAACAAAATGTAAATGACATCATAAATGAGCAAAAGTCCCGAAAAGTTTCAGAAAGAAAATGAATGAACATAGTAGACAAGACAAAAATTTGAGTAAAGGTCCGTTAATTTCTGAAAATAAAATGTGAAGTAATCTTAATCGGTTGTAATCGGTCGGTTAACGCGCCAAATATTTCGGAAAAGACGGTGTTCTGTGGAACAGCCAGAGAACGGGTTTGCACGTGTGAATTCCGAAATGGACCATTACGGGCTGAGGCCAAGGCACAAGTAAATTCACGTGCATATATTTCTTACGAGTTATCTGTTATATGCAAAAGTGTATTCGACTTAGTTAGAGTACAATATAATTGCGAACAGATGATAACAAGCATGCACATGGTAAAACTTTGCGATAGCTTCTTTTTTGTTATAAATTAGAGAGCATTTCCATAGACAAGATTTTTAGACACAGACGATTTTTTAAAAAAGATGTTTATTTTGAATTTTCACATTACCGCGATTTTGTTAATTATACGAGATATACATGCCTGATTCGAAAATTAGTAGGACACAGTATGAATTTTGTGATAATTATTTTTCGGTAATAATAGTATAGTTCTTTGATAATATAATTTTCGGCTGATATATTATTGCGGTATGTTTTGTACCAGCTGAAAATTATATTATTGAAAACTATACTTTTATTACCGAAAAATAATTACTAAATTTGCTGACAAAATTTATCATGCATTCCACTAATTTTCTAATATGTGTAATACGTGTAATTCCAACTAACAAGCTTGCATGTATCATCTCGAATACGTGTCATCAGGAATTTTTCGAAAGAAATTGAAGCGACTTTTCTGAATTAAAGAAATTATAATTATACTGACTTCTTTAGATACTTTACCCTGACCACTATAGCCTTTATGAAAAAAGGCAAATTTCTGATTATTTACCAGAAACTCAAGTACATAATAATTAAATTAGTATGACCTCTAAGTTGAAAAAAGTTACTCCATACACCCATCAAAAAGGTTTCCAAATAATTTTAATGCTTTTACTGTAATAATAAGTTGATATGTATTTACTGTGGATATTCAATTACCTGGAAGTATAAAGTTAGCGTTACTAGCCATATTACTTCACAGATCATATAAAGAACAAAAAGAATTATAAAACAGTAGCTCAAAATGGCCGTTTTCAAACTTTGGAAATTCTTTATTTGCAGCAGAGTCTAAAAAAATAGTAGTAAAGGAAGGATCTTGTAGAAGCCTTTGTTAAGACAAATATACCTTTAGAAAAAGTGAATGCATTGCAACCATTTTTTAGAAAGGAAGAAGGTTCAGTACTGTCACAGGCTAAAAGGTAGATCTACAAAATTGGCACAGTTAACTCATGATTAAAGAAGTATACGCCACCCAATTTGAGACTAAATGTTTGTCTATCAGGTAAGGCTTGTCGGCCGAATAGATAAACAAACAAATATGAAACTCAAACATCCGAATAACAAATAATTTCTTTTAAGCCTCATGGTTTCCTTAAGAAAGTGGAAGTTATAAAAACCCTATGATTTCGCTGTTGTAAAAGGTCATCCTATAGGATTCCAATATTCCTTATATAATACATGAATAAATCCCATAATAAATCCTTTTAGTAAATTAAATTATTGTCAAATCACCAACGTCATGCCTCTGGCGAGTTGTCTTATCATCTAAATTCTATATTTTTCGAGTATAAGTTAATAAACCTACGATTTACCCCGTAACATTTGGTGGTAACTGTGAGATATGAACTTCTCAACAGCAATAAGAAACCTGATAGTTCTATTAAAGAATTCCGCTTAAACCCTCAGCAGTGGATCATTGCATTTATTGATATACAAAGTTGCTTGATATTGAACCACACAACAAGTTTGCACTAAGATGTTGAAAAGAAACCTATTATCTGAGGAAAAATATAATGATCTTTTAATGATGTGAACAAATCACTGGAAATTGATACAAATGATGAATGGACATTAGAACTTTTTTCAAAAATCTTTAAAAAGGAACCATGTATTGATGAAATATAGGAGTCGAAATCGATAAGCATAAAGTGTTTATATATTATCTGAAGTCTACTGAAGCAGATCGGCACCCTTATCCTGGCCATCGCTTCGCTCTTGCTTATGACTTCTTTCACAATTATCGAAATCCTAAATATGGTAATTGTGTATATAGTCGACCCTGACATAGCAACAAGCGTGTTAGTACAATACTTAAGGGCCGTGGATAGACTTGGGTCCGAGTAACTAGAGTCGAATACTCTATATTATGTCACGAGGCTCTAAATATGAGGTCACAGGATTAAAATCGATGGTTAAAATTCTTAACATATGTGATCATAGAGTTTCTGAAATCAATCATGGTAATTTAGCACAGGACAACCTGGCTTTTGTTTAAAACGTCATTTCATTCTTGAAATGACCCAATGACCGGTTATTGGTCATTTGAGTCATTTGGGTCATTTTAGGTCATTTAACATCACTGGGTAGAAATAAAACTATTGGCAATTGCATGAAAAATGGTCCAATTTAGAATTGGGAAATATGATGTAATTGAATGAATACCCTTTGATAGATTATCAGAAATTAAAGAAACTGGTAAAGGAGGATTTGGCTCTGTGTTTTTAACAACATAGCTAGATGGTAAAAGAGTGGTATATAGGGATTCACGTACACCATCATATATAGTTGCACTTAAGACATTACCTGGTTCACAAAAGAATTTTTCTAGAGAATTCAAAAGTTATATGCAATTTAGATTAGTAGGTAGTAATCTTGAGGTGTATGGATTAACTCAGAACTCAACTAATAATGAATACTTGATGGTATTTCAATATGTAAATAAAGGAAGCCTTCATAAGTTCTTATTATCAAATTTTAGAGAACTTAATTGGAAAAGTAAATTAAAGCAACTTGTTGATATATCAGAAAATTTAATTACACGAAGCAGAACATATTCATAGAGATTTTCGTAGTGGTAATATATTACAAAATCAATATATTAATGGAGATCTACTGTAATAACTTACATCACGGATCTAGGATTATCTAAAAAAAATGATGAATCTGATTTAAAAGATAGCATTTACGGCATTTTGCCTTATATAGCACCAGAGATGTTAACTGAACAAACATATATAATAGCATCAGATGTTTATAGATTAGGTATTATAATTACAGAAATGTCTACAGGAAAACCTCATTATGATATAGAGTAATATAAAGTATTAACTATCTAAATCTACAATGGATTGTTCTGAGTTTGCTAAAGACACTCCCGAGTGTTATATCCAATTAGCGAATCAATGTATGGATCCTTTTAATAGAACAATTGCATCTTATATATGACGAATTATGAGATAGTAGTTATGCATATACTGAAAATTTAACCACCGCAGCACCAAGAAGAAGAGAAGAATTTATTAGCTCGTCTAAAGAAGATAAAAGACAAAATTAATAGTAGTAAAGCCACTACATATCTAAACTTCGAATTACGTTGCAGCAATACCCTACGTACCTTAACACCACTTTCAGCCTGCCAGTTAAAGGTTTGAGAGTCTTGGACGACAGTCATTCGCTGACAAGTTAACAGTATTTATAGGAAACTATACATTAATCAAAAAAATATTGTTTACCTTATTATTGAACAATACCTTTTGCTATTGGCGTCAGATTTTAGTTACGTGCAGGGTCGGATGCATAATTCGAACCTTGAACCTCCATTTATATTATATACAAAAAGCTAATTAATGATGTCGAAGGTACAACAAATCAGTAACAAGTCAAATATAAACACATATCTGAACAATTTGATATTAATAAAGATTTGCTAATCAAAAATAAATATCAATTACCATGGATTCCTTATGAAGAGTTTAATCATTTTAAAGAAATAGGAAAAGGCAGATTTACGATCATATATCATGACATATTGAATTTTTTTAGATGAATTAAGAATATTTTGTGAAATCAGATATGTATATTCATATTTTAAAGTGCTATGGAATATCAAAGGATGATACAGAAGTTATTCTAGTTTTAGAATTTGCTAGGAGAAAATCTTTAAATAATAATCTTTACGAGATTTATTTATAAAGATTTACATAGTAGTAACATTTTACAGGATGATATTAATAACGCATATGTTTCGGATCTGGGACTTATGACATCAATGGAAAATAAATCAGGAGGATTATATGGGTCTTGCCTTACGTTACTTCTGAAATTTTAATACAACAAGCAGAAAAAGCATTGTTAAATGAAGGATTAACTAGGAAAATTATATTTACACAATCAACAGATATTTATTCATTAGGAATAATCATGACAACAGGATCTAGAGCTTTTATGGCCATGATTTTGAGAATCTTGCTGTAAAAATTTATATGGGACTACGATCTGAATTTGCCCCTAGAACTCCCAAATGCTATAATAAATTAGCAAAACAATGCAAAGATCGAAATCCACAAGGAAAGTTGGCTAAAAATATTTGAAAATTAGTAACCACTATGCAAAAAGTGGAAAGTTTATTGCCTTCATAATAATTCTTTCGAAGTTCAAAGGATGGGTCACGAGAAACTATACCCTGGAGTGGTTCAGTGATAAGGGAAAAGTAATAAATACTGTCCCTATAGTCATTGAATATACCAAGTGGGTAAAGGATTTCATACGATAGTCTCTATGACCAAAAAAAAACAAAAAAAAAAATAATAATAATAAAATAAAATAAAAATAAAATAAAATAAAATAAAATAAAATAAATAATACAAATATATCACGCGTGATAAAAGAAATTTTTTTTGAATTACACTAAACTGATCAAAGGTACTCTGCCTGTAAGTCGTGTATCAAGCCTGGTATCAGCGGGGCTTATGCCACAATAGATACTACGTGAAAATTGGGGGTGTGTTCAACCTATAAGTCGCGTATTGAGCCTAGTACTGGTGGGGTTAGCTACCGAAATAAGTACTGCGCGAAATTTGGACATGATTAGTGTAATTTGGAAAAAGTTATTAGCCCAAAGTTGGGTTAGTTAAATTAAATATAGTAGAGAAAATAAAGAATTTAAAGAATAATCCAAAAAAGAAAAGGCTTATTCAAGATCTCTAAAACGAAATCTGAGATATTTATGTGTGGTACACATAAAATAGGTCTGGGCAAATGTCACGGGCTAAAAGGTAGATCTACAAAATTGGCACAGTTAACTCGTGATTAAAGAAGTATACGCAACCCAATTTGAGGCTAAATGTTTGTCTATTGGGTAAGGCTTGTCGGCCGAATAGATAAACAAACAAACGCGAAACTCAAACATCCGAATAACAAATAATTTCTTTTAAGCCTCATGGTTTCCTTAAGAAAGTGGAAGTTATAAAAACCCTACGATTTCGCTGTTGTAAAAGGACATCCTACGGGATTCCAATATTCCTTATATAATACATTGAATAAATCCCATGATAAATCCTTTTAGTAAATTAAATTATTGTCAAATCACCAACATCACGCCTCTGGCGAGTTGCCTTATCATCTAAATTCTATATTTTTCGAGTATAAGTTAATAAACCTACGATTCACCCCATAACAGTACCACAAGCTGATGCATTAAGACGAAATTATTTACCAGAAATATATCAACAACATATTGATGAATTAAGAGAAGCTTTTCAAGAAAAGCCTGTGGTTGTAATCATAGATGAAACAACTGATAGTAGAGCCTGAAGTGTTGTGAACATTTTGTTTAATTACCGTAAAAACACCAAGCTTATAGCAGTAGATTACTTAAATTCGGTTAATAATACTACTATTGGTCAGCTCATTGTCAAACCATTAACTGAATGGTTTATACCATTTAACTGTCCACATCTCTTAGTCTCTGATTCAGCTTCCTATATGAAAAAAAGTTATCGCGAGGTTCTTAAACCAATTTTGCCACAACTTGTTCATTTACCTTGCCTAGCGCATATTCTTAATCTTATTAGGTACGACTTTTTTTAATTTAATTACATTTTTATCTTATTATATATTAATTTAATTTTTATTAATTAGCCAAGCATGGGTGTCAATTTTACAAATGGGTTTAGTTAAAACCTTATTGTCGGATATCAAAAAAACATTTGTATATACAAAAGCAAGACGTACAAGATATGTTAAATTTTTAGCAAGAAATGGAGTTCAGAATCCAACGAACATTCCTCTTTATGTGGATACTAGATGGAATTCATGGTTTCAAATGGTATTCTATGTAAATGATCATTATCAGCATATTCGAACTTTTATTTTGAAGAATACTCGAATGATTCAAATGAGACAGTTGAAAAGTTAACTGTATTTTTTAATGATCCGACTAATAATGGTTGTGCGCAAATTTGTCTTCTTTTTATTAAATTTTATGCACAACAATTTATTAGTGATTTGAATTTTTTTCAATACGAACATCTTCCTTTGTTTCCTTATGTTGAAGACCGTTTGAATCAGTTAGAGGTTTATATTAATAATGATATACAGTTAAAAAATTTGAACGAATTTTTAATTTCTTTAATTCAAACTCTTAATTTTGATCTTGGAGCATTTTTACCGATATTTAGATCAGCATATAATGCTGCTTCTAAAAATTTGAAGATCATATTTCAAATCATCCCTGTCGTGCACTTTTTAAAGCAATCCGAATATTCGATCCAAAATTTATTAATCTTACCTCAACTAAAGATATTCTTTTTTATAGTGCTTCAATTTGTGAATTGTCCAATCCTTCATTTCAACTTATTCAAGAATGGGCATATATTGTAATTTAAATCCACTTTTAGTAGAGTATTCGGATTTAGGAGAATTTTGGCAAAAAATTTCTCACAATTTACCCCTCTTAAGCCAAATCGCTTTAGATTATGTTTGGTTACCAATTTCATCATGTAGCGTAGAACGTAGTTTTTCTGTTTATAACAACATTTTAAATGAGGACAGGGAAAATTTAAATGAAGACGTTCCCGAAGATGACACCCAAGACTTTGAGCCTCTCTTCGAATGCTTATAGAAAATTTGAAATTTTTGCATAAATTAACGAAATTTATCGAAATTTTGCATAAATTAATCAAAATTTATCGAAATTTTTGCATATAACTTATCAATCGAAATTTTTGCTTTAAATTGAAAAAAATTTTACGTGTCCTTGCGTGTCATTTAGTATAAAAAGCTTATACGTGTTATTCTGGACATGCACAACGGTGCTAAACCGTAACACCACCCGGACCATTTTTTTGGGCAATAATGCCATCATGCAGTATAATACAGAATAAACTCAGTAATTTTATTAACAAAATCCTAGTTAAACTATATTTTAGACATTTGCTAATTAATATTAGCTATTTTCTATAATAAAAGATATTTTATTATAAAGTGCAAGAATTGATATTGATATGGATGGAAAAATTAAGCCTTCAATTTATCAGTGAGGATATTACTAAAAAATAATTACTATTTTTTACAATATTTTGTATCTTTTGATATAATATTATGTGTTAGTGAAGATTAATGTTCTCTGCTATTTTCTTTTGTTTCAAAACTGTGAGAGTTGCTTTGATTATTCCAAATTTCTGGTATTCCTAATTCACGTAATTTACTACCTACAAAAAAGATTATCAAGCAATGCATAATATAGAATGATGTAATTTATTATTAAATAAACAAAACTTAAAATTACCTTGGTATTTATAACTACTATTAAATGAAATAAAACTACTCCTATAATTTTGTTTATTATCTATTTGCATATCTTCATTTTTTATATCTTGTAGTTTTTTATCATATTCAGATAATTCTAATAAAATAATTTCATTATTCTGCCATTCTGCAAAAGTATCATAAATTTCTTTTGCTGTTGGTCTTTTTTTTGGATCCATGTTCCAACATTTCTTCATTAAATCCGCATAGCATATTGCTGTATTTTCATAAATATGCGGTCTTAAACCATTACATACTTGTAACTGGAATTGTAATTCTGATTTCTGGCCAAACGGAACAGGTTTACCGTACAAAATTTCCCACAAGATTATACCAAATGAATAAATATCAGATTCTTTAGTATATGGATATTGGTTCAAGATTTCAGGAGCAATATATGGTAAAATTCCATAAATTCCATCCCAATTTGATTTTGAAGCAATATTAGCTGTTATCGAAAGCCCTAAATCTGCGATATATGCACTTTTTAGACTATTTAATAGTATATTTCCACTATGTAAATCACGATGAATAAGATCTTGAGAATGAATTATCAGGAGATCATATGCAATACATTGTAACAAATTTAATTTATCTCTCCAATCCATTTGTGATATGGCATATAGATTTTTTCGCAAGCAACCTTCTAAAGCGTATTCCATAACAAGAAAATAATTTTTAGAAGCTTTATCTTTTGATACACCGAAACATCTTAAAAATGTTGGATCTTTAAGACCAATATCACAATATGCTTTTAACTTGTTATTAAATGAATTATAGATTTGAATTGTTAATTTTTGTGATAAATCCTGAATAATATAATCAATAAAAATAATTAGATTACCTACCTCTCTTATAAATTCTTTATGATAATTATTTGAGTTATGAAATAATTTAAGTGCAACATGTCTGTCCATATGTTGCCTTTCAAACCATTCAGCACGGTATACAGTTGCAAAACCACCTCTACCTATCATTTCAATATTTTTAAATTCATCAAAAGAAATCCAAGAAAACTGATATTTACTTTCGATGAATATTTTTTTCAAATCATCTTCAATTTCTAAGTTATGTATCCATTCTTTTTCAACTAATATTTAATTATAAAATTTAATCAATGTTAGATATAAATAAATTAATAACAATATCAGATATAATTTATAATGATTTAAATATGATAGATAATACCTAAAGTTAAATAATTTTCTCTACTCCTATAATCGACAATTTAAATGTATAAAATCGATTGATATTATTGCAGCATTGTAATTTGTTACATTGGAGACAGGGGTGGCAATAGGGCCAATGAAGGGGACACTTTAAGAACAAGTACCCCAGTGATAATCACGAATGAGCTCCCTCGATTTCATCACTCGATTAATTTGATTGGCCATAAAATGTAAACAAATCAGGTGATCTCTAGTGTAAGGGTGAAATTATTAAAAATAGTAACCCTAATTCTATAGAACCTCCTAGAATTAGGGTTACTATTTTTAGTAATTTCACCCTTACCCTAGGGGTATGTGATAAAATCGAGGGCGATCATTCATGATTATCACTGGGGTACTTGTTCTTAAATCTTCCCCAATGAAGTTCGATGGTTACGCGAATGAGCTGAAAAAAACTAATATCCATTGACTCTATTTGGAGCTTCAGCGGTTCCATCCGCAACCCATTGCTAACCCTGCCTGAAGAATACCAATCGAATACCAGATCAGATCTAGTGATTTTTCTTAATTCGAAATTTCACTTATGAAATCACTTCTTTAAAATTTTTTAGGTCATATTGCCTAAACTCTATTTAAATTTTGCTCTTAAACTAATATGTTTTTTTGATTTCAATTACATCTGGTCTTACGATTTACTATATTCCTGTTCAAATTTAATTTCAATTTAAAAATTACCTTTGATACCAGTATCTGGATTTATCTAAATCTCTTATTGTACCAATTCCACATCGATAACATTCTGTAACCCTTGACATTGCGCTAACGTATCCCATCTCTGCTGATTTTTGATAATAAATGATTGCTTTAGTTTCGTCCTTTTCAACTCCAATTCCATATTGATAACAATATCCAACATTTTTCATTCCTTTAGCGTTTCCCATCTCTGCAGCTTTTTGATACTGAATGAAAGCCTTATGTTCATTCTTTTCAACTCCAATCCACAACGATAACAATATCCAATACAGTTTGCTGCATCAGCGTCACCTATATCAGCTGATTTTTGAGCATAATTAAATGCCTTATGTTCATCTTTTTCGACTCCAATTCCATAAAAATAACAGGCTGCAACTTCATAAAATCCAAGGGCGCTTCCCATTCCTGAAGATTTTTGATAATTAATGAATGCTTTGTGCTCATTTTTTTCAACCCATTTACCAAAACGATAACAATCTGCAAGAATAATTTGAACCGTAGGATTTATGTTATCATTTAAGCAAATATTAATAATATCAATTGGAATTTGTTTATTCTTTATTAAAAATTGTTCCAATATGTCAAGAATTAAACTATGATCTTTGTTTTCCAATCTTTTTTCATTATACAGATTACACATTTCTTTAATAATTTCATTTTGAAAGTCATGTGATAAATCTTGAAACTTGTTATCTTCTGAATACAATTGGATATCATAGTTGGTCACTTGAGTAATATCTAATGAGCTGACGATTTTTTCTTGCTGATTTACAAATAAGTTATTGTAACTTGACATTTTATGCTGTGACAATTTGGTACAGAAGAGCGAGTTACTACAATGCAGATGCAGGTTCAACCATCAAAACTGGAGGGGTGGTTAGAATATAATACGAGTCAAAACGTATATGATTTATGTCTAATGTCACGAACTCAAACGGTAATATAAAAAGGATGTTTATTTAAATAGATATAAATGATTTAATTAATTTATAGCAACGGATCACGAAGTATTAAACGGAATAGAAAAACAAATCGAACAAGATAAATAAGGAAAATAAAAATAATTGAACAATAAAATAACTATTCTTATTTAAATGCAATATAAATCTTAATATTCGTAAGAATTCGATTCTTATAATTTCATTAAAAAGAATAAGTCGACTAAAGAACTTTATTATGGCAAATTTGAAGGTAATTTATTGACAACGTAAACATTTTAAAAAAAAACTCCATTCTAATGCTACACGAATTAAATTTAAGCTTAGTACAAATTATAATTGGTGGTAGAACTAATTTTTTTTACAAGTTAATACGGCTACAGTACATGCCGTATTTTTTGCCGTAATTGCGTAAAGCCGTAATGTCGTAAAGCCGTAATGCCGTAAAGCCGTAATACCGTAATGCCGTAATGCCGTAAAACCGTAAAGCCGTAATGCCATAATGCCGTAATGCCGTAATGCCGCAATGTCGTTATGCCGCAATACCGTTTGTTGAAATGCTGTACTGCATTATATACTTTCCTTTAAATAATATACTATTAATTATTTTTTCGAATTTAATTATGTTGACTTCTTTGATTTAGTACTATATATGTAACGACTATGTAAAATGGGTTAGGTCTAGGTTATATTTTGACTTAAACGATTATCGTGATTTATTTTTTTGGTCAGTTAGATCATTCTATAAGCATCGTTTAGGAACAGCTTTAGCGAGCTAATTGATTCGATTTGGCATTATTTTCAGATTACAATAACAGTATCTATAATAATTGTTCACGTGACATAACTCTCACAAGTCTTTATAAACATGATTTTTTTGTTGTGGCACAAAATATGAAAAGCAAACAAACGGCTAAGAAGCATGATTAATGACTCATGAAACTTTCTATTTTCCATTTAAGGTATAACAGTTGTAATTACTAGATAATTTATATAATTAAACTCATTACCATCAGCTTTCGCAATCATCAAACAATGTCATAGAAACAAACTCTTCTTTTCCAATCTAACATCATATAGTTCATTGAATGGAATTTATTATCATATACGAAGAAGTTGAAATGATTTTGTGCAATTATCAGTATCCTTATTCATACTCGTTGCTCCACATTATAGATATCTTACTTCATCTTGTCATATTCATTATAATGTGCACATTCCGTATTTAAGTTCCCTTTGTATTCATAAAATATATTTATTCACCTCTTGTCATACAGATTTTTTACACTTTAAATAGAATGCTGACTAATTAATGTGAATGAATGCTTGTATTTAAAATAACAACATATTCATCAGTTTCTAGTTTGGAGTGACAGTGTCTCGTAGTTACTTTATTATAACATTATAATATTATAGTATTATAATATTATGATATCACATTATTACAATATTGTGTTATTGCGGCTAGAGTTAACACCTCTATCCGGATTTATATATCCGGATATATACTATGTCATGTGATATAACGTGACATAGTGTTTTTATATCCGGATATAAATAAATCCGGATTTAAATTAAATCCGGATATATATTATGTTACAGCTGTTCTCATAAATTCTGGGACAACAGAAAATTTCTGATGACCGAATTCGATATGTTACCGAGTTAGAATCAATAGGTGACTGGCTTCGGCCGAACTCAGAAACCTATCGAATTCGGACATCAGAAATTTTTCTGTTGTCCCAGAATTTATGAGAACAGCTGTAAAACCGGATAAATCCGGATATAAAAAATATATCCGGATAGATCTAATTGCGGTATTGCGGCGGCATTACAGTATTACGGAATTATGGAATTGCGGAATTGCACCTTGGTAAAATTCCGCAATTGCCGTAATTCAGTAATTCTACCACCAACAATAGTCCAAAAGTATGAGATATGTAAAAGAGTATTTCTAATTGCACACTATGTGTACGTGTTGGGTATGCTGATATCTCAAAGTCTTGAATATAAACAATTATGTGAGTTCAAACAAAAAAATATTCCTGTCAAATTTTAGCATGAACCATAACCCATTCTAACCCAAAGCTAATCCTTATTCTAACCTAAAAAGTGATAATTTTGTCTGCTGCAAAATCCGGCCCATTTACTGTTCAAAATTTACGGGTGAACGTGCCAAAAATGGCACGGTGAAAAGAAACCATCCCGTACCTCACGTGTCAATCACGGCGCACTATCCCGTGCCTTTCAGTTATTTTGGTAAACGCGCCAAAATACGTGTATTTTGGCTTAGTAAACTGCTGCAAAATCTGGTCCATTTGCGGTCCAAAATTCACGCGTATACCCGTAATGCAGGGACACGTAAATATTATTTTGATTTTAAACAAAAATTTCGATTGATTTAGCCAAAATTTTCGATTTATTTCGATTTTGGCCAGAATTAGCATTGAGTTAGCCGTGATCCCGGCTGGAATTAAAAAGATGTTAAACTAGTGTTCCGCAAAAGAGACCCGGGTTTATACCCCGACCAGTAATTATTAACCCGGGTCCGGTCCGGTCCGTTGAACGGACCGAGTTCGGACCCTTGATTTGATACGGGTTCGGACCCATACAAAGATCCGCCCGGGTAATACCCGGTCCGGTCTTATTACTGATTGCCGATTGGCTGATTTTCACTTTAGGACAACCAATATGAGGGATATAAAATATGTCGACAAATTAATTATATAATTACAGCTGATTTCAAAATTAGTGGGACAACGTGAAAAATTTTTGTTGATCCGCAGTAAATTTTCGGTAATTTCATTTACCGAAAATTTTATAGTTTTTCGATAATATAATTTTGCCCGAAATTATTATCACGGTATTGATTGTTTTGATTTTCGGACTGATCCGGGATGTTTTGTTACAAAACATCCCGGATCAGTCCGAAAATCAAAACAATCAATACCGTGATAATAATTTCGGGCAAAATTATATTATCGAAAAACTATAAAATTTTCGGTAAATGAAATTACCGAAAATTTACTGCGGATCAACAAAAATTTTTCACGTTGTCCCACTAATTTTGAAATCAGCTGTAATATTACATAACACCTATCACCAATTCGTGTAATATGTTAATTTCACGGATCCGGACCGGACACGGATCCGAGTTCGGACCCTAACTTTAGATCCGAACCGATGTTCGGACTGGGTCCGGATCTTTAAAAATACCCGCCCGGTCCGAATCATGCGGAACACTGTTATACATTCATTTTTTGAAAGTCAATCGTTGAATCGCAATCAAATGACCGGCACAATCAAATACCAATCATTTTATGTCATATGATTTAAATTCATATAGAAAAAATTGAAATTTCGATAAATTTCGCAAAATTTTCAATTTCTTTCAAAAAATTGCTTTCGAAAAATTTACGTGTCCCTGCCGTAATGGCACGGGATATCACACGTGTCACTTTTCTTACAGGGTACCTGTGTATAAACACTATATGTAAACTAATAAATTTCTATAATTAATTTATATCATTTTAAAAAAAAATTAATTTAATTAGACCATGCAAGATTAATTATATAATTCTAGAAAATTTTATATAAGAAATTTAAAAAAAAATGCCGGTCGGAAAGACTATCTAAAAGTTTCATTCTATGAAAGTCAAGTAATTAAACTTGTATGGCATTTTAATCGTCTAACAGAGTCTATTTGTGCCTAACCGATTTTAATACCAGCTTCGAAAATTTTGTGCAAATGATCAACATGCCTAAATTATTTTCATACGGTTAAATCTTTAATTACCAATTATATTTCTTAAATTTTTAGCATATTCATTTTTCGGAATTATAACAACCCCATCTTTCGGAATTATAACAAAACACTTCCATTTTTCGAAAATGCGGTTATTTATTAATGCAGATTGTAAATTGCATGGTGATCATACTGATACTAGTGGCGCAATCGTGTTTTTGTGCAATTCATATCATCTGTACGCTGTTTCCCCTGCTGATTAGGGCTGTTAATCGGTCAGACTAAAACCGCCGGCCCTGTGGTCCACGGGCCAGTTTGGTCTTTTATAAGACGGACCAAAAAGACTATAGGCCCTAATATAATTAGCTTTAAATTATTGTAACGGACATATATAGCCTAACTTTTTGTGATATACGAGGTTAATCTTTAGAGGCTTAGACAACAATAATAATTAAAATTTTAAATCAGGTTATTTATATTTTAAATATTCATTTGAATATTTTATTTGTTTGGTCATAACTTTAATTCGATGCATTACTTTCAAGTTTTTTTGATTCCTTTAAATTATTAATTTGTCTTTGCTTTCAAATTAAAAATTAAATATTTTTGGATATAAAAGGCAAATTAGTATTATTGTAGTGTTATCGATTAAAGTTATATTATGATATTATATTATTAATACTGCACTTTAACTTTAAAGAGCAAAGCTCAACTTGATATAAATTTAGTTCTAATTTAATGATAAGCAATTCAATGCTATTTATACGTGATGTGCATAATGTGCAGTATTATACCTAGTTTATAAAAAACATTCCATTTGGAAAATTTAAGAACCTTGTTCCAATTTTACTCCTGACCTTGTTCATAATTATATTAATTTTTCCAGTTGGGAACTTTCAAAAAAATGCTTATGCTTGAAATAAATTGGCTACATTATGCTAGCTTATATGCATGGTTTTACAATTCATATGCATTATTATTATTATCTCTAATAATAATAGACAGGTTTAATATTTGCTTAGAAATAGCTTTTATGTAATGAAATAAGTAATAAATTACAGTTAATACTGGCTAAATGCATACTTTATTTATTTATTTGTTTATTTATTCTTTGATGGCCTTGCTAGAGCCTTACTAGGTTACATATCCTGCAATAATTTACAAAAAATAAACTATCTAATTTACTACCTAATAAAAAGACCTAACATCATTTGGCTGCTTCTCAGAGTGCCCAAATGCAACTCATCGCACCATGTTTCTGGGAGAGTGGAGTCTCAATGTCAGTGCCACCAAGAATATAGGATTTTCTTTAAATCCCTCCTATTTAGCATCAATGGTGGGGTCAACTAATAATTGTCCGGAGCAAAGCGTAGGACTCATACTTCTACGCTCAGTGATAACTGAAACTACATTTTTGATACGTTTATATCAAATTTATCAAAAACGTAGTTGTGGCATTTTCTGTCTGTAACGCCGCGTACCTATATTTGCACAGTTGTGCAACAGCAACAAAGGTTTTACGCGCTTTTTATACAGTACTACAGTACTATACTACATTCTTCAATGCGTATGAAATGAATAGATCATCCCAGATATACTGCAGTACTGTACTCTAATCAAAATTATCGTTATTGTATCACTATACTAAATCGCTATACCATTTTAACCTTGCGACAAATTTACTACAGTAGTTTTTTGTCACCCTCTCTTTTTTTTCTTTTTTTACATTCTAATCACCATACGATATTACCTACCAATAGGACACTGCCCACTACTGTGAGACATTGCACAGCACAGAAAGTTAATCATAAACATTACCTACCACAAAGAATTGATTAATATAAACATTCCTATCACAAAACGTTGCTTACTTTCTTGCTACTACAAATCGTTGTTACCGTTGTAATGTAAGGTATTGTATTGTATGTGGATTGGTTATTATGTTATTTGTATTGGAATATACTCGACATTTTTATTATGTTATTTGTATTGGAATATAATCGACATTTCTGATCTAAAAATTTTCTTATTTGTATTGTATGTAGATTGGTTAAGGTTACCGTATGTTATTTGTATTGGAATATAACCGAATATAATCGACATTTCTGATTTAAAAACTGATTTAAAAATTTTCTTATTCTGTATTACTTACAGACTGTCGTATTGTATTGTATGTAGACTGGTTAAGTTTATGTTTCTTTGGTTTCTTTACAGTAATTCCTTGCTTTGATTGTCTAATTATGCTTTCCACTATTTTTTTTTTGCCCACCTGACTAGATTTTCAAACCTTTTTCGTTGGCTTGAAAGTACGCCGTTTTTTTCTTAATTTCTTCCCTATAATCACTTCTAACTTTTTATAACTTTTTATTTAAGGCTGCCTCAGAAACCTTTCTATCGGTCTTTCTCGATTTTTTCAATATTATCTTTTTCTCCCCCTCTACAAAATCTTGGTCTTATTAATTTGTGTTGAAATAATTGACATTTTTAATTTAAAAATTTTCTTATTCTGTATTACTTACGATATTATTTGTATTGTAATATGATCAACATTTCTGATTTAAAAATTTTCTTATTTTGTATTACTTACAGACTGTCGAATAAATTAATGAAATAATTCATGCTACTACCAGTCTAAGCATGATGGTCATGAAAAAAACCTGAAAAAAGGTAAAATTTGGTTTTTTTTTTTTATGTTAAAAATTGTACAGTAGTACCGGTAATTATTAGATTTAGGTTTGGTCAACGCTCAAAATCGAAAAGAATTTTGTAATTATATCATGAGTTGATTCGGAGCTTTCTACCATTCTTTGCAGCAATGAAATTTGTACCAAAATCTTTAATATTTCACAATCAAACCTTTTCGTTGGCCTGAAAGTACGTCCGTTTTTTTCAATTTTTTCTCTTTAATCACTTCTAACTTTTTATAACTTTTTATTTAGGCTGCCTCAGAAACCTTTCTATCAGTCTTTCTCAATTTTTTCGATATTATCTTTTTTCTCCCCCTCTACAAAATCTTGGTCTTATTAATTTGTGTTGGATAATTGACATTTCTAATTTAAAAATTTTCTTATCCCGTATTACTTACGATATTATTTGTATTGTAATATAATCAACATTTCTGATTTAAAAATTTTTTTATTTTGTATTACTTACAGACTGTTGAATAAATTAACAAAATAATTCATGCTACTACCAGTCTAAGCATGATGGTCGTAAAAAAAACCTGAAAAAAGATAAAAGTTGGTTTTTTTTTTATATTAAAAATTGTACAGTAGTACCGATAATTATTAGATTCAGGTTTGGTCAACGCTCAAAATTGAAAAGAATTTTGTAACTATGTCGTAAGTTGATTCAGAGCTTTCTGACATTCTTTGCAGTCTTTGCAGCAATGAAATTTGTACCAAAATCTTTAATATTTCACGATTCTCTGGGGATGTATTAATAATGCTTTTAAATTTTCAACTGATGCTGGTGAGTTTTGTTAAGGTATTGTATCAATTTCAAATACAAGAAAGTTAATTTTTTATTTACTTTTTATTATTTTTTTTATCTTTTTTTTTTTTAAATTTTTTTTCGATTTTTCTTTTTTTTTTATCTTTTTTTTTCTTTTTTTTATTACTCATTTTTATTTTATTTTTTTTCGAATTTTTTTAATTTTTTTTAATTTTTTTTTTATTTACTTTTTATTATTTTTTTATCTTTTTTTTTTAAATATTTTTTCAATTTTTTTTCTTTTTTTTTTTATCTTTTTTATCTTTTTTTTTATTACTCATTTTTTTTTATTTTTTATTTTTTTTTCAATTTTTTTAATTTTTTTTAATTGTTTTTTTTATTTACTTTTTATTATTTTTTTTATCTTTTTCAATTTTTTTTTCTTTTTTTATCTTTTTTTTTCTTTTTTTTTAAATTTTTTTCGATTTTTTTATCTTTTTTTTTGATTTTTTTTAATTTATTTTTTTAAATAATTCTTTTTTAATTTTAATTTATTTTTTTATTTATTTTAATTTTTTAATTTATTTTGTTTTTTCGATTTATTTAATTTTATTTATTTTAATTTTTTTTAAAATTTTTTTTAGTTTAATTTTATTTTTGTTTATAAGTTTGAAAATTTTTTCAAAAATTTATTATATAATACACTGGGGTGGTCAATTATCTAATAGAATCAAACATATGTCTAGTCTAATTCATTTTTGCATAATGATAGATTTTTTGATTAAAAAATTATTATGCAATTTTTATATTAAAAATTTAATAAAATATTTTTGATTATATATCACTTAATAATTTTTTTTCCTTCTAATTTTAAGTTTTTCGAACTTCGTTGCATCCTTAACAAAGTTACGTTTTCAAAATTTACATATATAAAACATATGTTGTACCCGGGGTACAACATATATATTAACATTTCAATTAAAGTATACACATTTCAAATTTATATATACAGCATATATACCGTATACGTATATGTCAATTTGAAATGTATACTTTAATTGAAATTTTAATATATATATGTAAATTTTGAAAACGTAACTTTGTTAAGGATGCAGCAAAGACCGAAAGACTTTAAAATTATAAGAAAAAAAAATTATTAAGTAATATATAATCAAAAATATTTAATTAAATTTTTAATATAAAAATTGTATAATAATTTTTTAATCAAAAATTCTATTATTATACAAAAATGAATTACACTAGACATATGTTTGATTCTATTAGATAATCGACCACCCCAACTTTACCTCAACTCTATTTCAATTATAACATAATAGATTCGAATATAGTTAATAGTTATAATACTATTATAATAGTTAATAATAATTTAAAATTAATTAATTAATGATAATATATAATTTATAATGTTAATAATAAAAATAATATAAATAAATTTTTTAAAAAATAATTTAATATTTAAAAAAAAATAAGTTAAAAAAAGTTAAAATAAAAAATTTATATTAAAAAATAATAAAATAATTTTAAAACAATAAATATAATAATTTAATTAAATTAAATAAAAATAAAAAAATATTAATAATTTAATTAAAAATTTAATTTAATTTATTTTATAATAATAACTTATTTTAAAAAAATGTATATAAATTTATAGTTTAATTTTAAATAATTTGTATATTATCAAGTTATTAAATATTTAATACTTTATTTTTACTAAACTTATTATATTAATTTTATTTATTTATTTAACTTATATTTTAAATTTATATTTTTAATTTTTATTTAATTTAATATTTAATATTATATTTTAAATTAGTAATACAAATTAATAAAAAATTTTATTAATTAATTATATTTAGCTAATTAATTAGTTGCTCTATCAATTAATTTACTAATTAATAATTAATTTATTAATTAATGCTCCGGACGCATACCAGTTTCTGGTTCCTAGTATTATATACTACTTTCTGTATACTACCATTCAAGAAAAATAATATATGACAGAAATAAAAAGTAAAAATAAAAAAGGATAATAACTTCAAATATCAAAAACAACAAAAAAAAATAAAAGATAAAAGGAACAAAGAAAAAGCCTATACTCAAGATAGAACTGATTTATCCTATTTAAAAAAAATAAAAGAAAATAGAAAAGGAAATAATAAAAACTAATAGCAATTAAAAATTATATAATATTGTGCTGAAAATGTTTGCCTAAGTATTATATATACATAAAAGAAAAAAGAAAACTACACCTAAAAGAATGTTCTAGAAAGAATTTCGTCTTGAATTTTCTACTAAAACATCTTACATGTCATTCACTCTCATGTGTTATTTACTATTTATTTCACAGGATTCAAAATTTACTCATGACTTGATTTTAATTAGATAGGTGCATTCCCAATTTGAAAGAAGTAAATACTACTGATCTTTTGGAAGGGTAAGCTGGATTGCTCACTTTTTGAAAAATTTTGAAAAGTCCAAAAAGGCATCAAGAAAGTGTACCAACTTGTAAGAAGTGTAAGAGTATATGTTTTGCTAAATAGCATATTTGATCAAAAAAATGTTTCTACTAATGTTTTTACACCTTTTGACAAAGAATTCTAGTTGTTGCTATACTACTTTTTCTATAATAACAAATTCTTTTACCCAAAGAGACTAACCTATAAGGAGACTGCTCTTTTTTAACTCTATTTCAGTTCTTTTCATATATGTTCTGATCTCTGTATTCAGTCTACTTCTAAATAGAGTTTTGTATATACAAATATATTAATAGCAAAGTTTTTATAATTCAGTACTTATGAAAAAGTTGGTACAAGTAATTGTTAGAAAGATTTTGCAACTGGTTTTTTCTGTCTAAATGTATACTATTAAATACATATACTGTTCAATTGCATACTGTTTTTATTTTCTAACTTAGTTACTAATTATAAATGCATAATTCTTTATTTGCATAATGCATAAAGAATTTTTATTTTTTTATTAATAAAATACAACTTAATTACATAAAATATTTAAAAAAAAATTAACTTTAAATATAAATAACTCTTAATCTAGTAATCTGTTTTATATAATTTAACTACCAAAATAATAAGCTTACTGAGATAATTCTAATGAGTCCAAAATAGTTAAAATCCAATTACAGATTATAAGATTGTTAATAATTTATATTATTTGTGTCAAGCTTTGTATATATTTTTTAAATATAAAGTACACAAATCATTAATTATCTTGTGATTCGGTAATTGGATTTTAATAATTCTGAGCTCATTAACAGTCATAGGACATGTCCCTTTGAAATAAGTTTATAATAAAAATTATAATAAAACGTATGAATTTACTATAAACTTTGGGCTAAAGATCCTTCTCAGCTTAACTAATTAACTTAAAATTAAATTTTACAAACATATAGAACAAGAAAAGAAGAAAAATTTGAGCTTAAAAACTATATTGAAATTTTGTCAATTTTGCACTTTTTCAAAATATAACTTCGCCAAAAACAAAAATTTACTAATTTAAATCAGCAATTATATGTAAAATCGTGCTCTGAACACCTTTACTTATGCGATAAAGGAAGGTTACATTGTAAAAAAAATGGGTTTGCTATATGCTAAAGTTAAAATTTTTCAGTTTGCAATAAACCCTTTTTTTTGTTAAGATAACCTGCTTTGGGCCTTTGAGTCAACTATTTCAGGGTGTATTTCTACTCAGTTTGAAGTTAAAATGCGTTTTCTTGGACCTTTTTTGGGTAAAAAATAGGGTTAAAGTTAGAAAAAAATTTTTTTTCTAACTTTAACCCTATTTTTCATCCAGAAAAGGTCCGAGAAAATGTGTTTTGATTTTGAACTAAATAGAAATACCCCTGAACAAGTTTACTTAGAGGCCCAAAGCAGGTTATCTTGACAAAAAAAGGGTGTTTATATTGCAAACTGAAAACTTTTAACTTTAGCATATAGCAAACTCATTTTTCTTACAAAGTAACCTTCTTTGGTCACATAAGTAATGTTGTTCAGAGCACGATTTTACATATAATTGCTAATTTAAAATTAGTAAATTTTTGTTTTGGCGAAGTTATATTTTGAAAAAGTACAAAATTAACAACATTTCAATACAGTTTTTAAGCTCAAATTTTTCTTCTTTTCTTGTTTTATATGTTTGTAAAATTTAATTTTAGGTTAATTAGTTAAGCCAATAAGGATCTTTAGCTCAAAGTTTATAGTAAATTCATATGTTTTTATTATAATTTTTATTATAAACTTATTTCAAGGCTATTTTAAGGGGACATGTCCTATGGCTGCTAATGCTTCTTTTTAGTATAATTTTAGTTTTTAAAGTCTTTGTTGCATTGGGATTATTGGTAATGTCATATTGGATTCAGTAATACAAATTTGTTTTCAAGTCATTACATTATAGTAGAGTTTTAGTATAGATTGCACTGTTTGTTGATACTTATTTTATGTGGTTGCTTATCTAGTTTGGTATATGAATTTTTATATTAGTAAAAATTTGTAGCTATATAGTTTTGTAATTCATTATACTTAATATATAGTAGTACATTTTGATTATATTTTTAATTAAATATATAACTAGTAGTACAATTCATTAATCATTAAATTTTATTATTGTACTTATATTATTATTATTTTTTTTAACTTAATAAAAAATTAAATTTAGTAGTAAATATTTTGATCATAAATAAATACGTAATTTTATTAGTATATCAATTTACTAAATTAATATATAATATTAACAGTATATTAGTTTACAACTGATACATCTTAGATTACTACTGACACACATTAGCTAACCAATTAACAAATAATGTATATTATATTAAAATTGGCATTTGATGCATGTCAGATTAAATCTGATACAAAAATAAATCTGATGCATAGCATATATATTATCAACAATACTAAAGCACACTACTAGTATTCAATACTAGTACCGGTATATAGTATAGTATAAAATTATTATTAAAATAATATCATAACAAAAATTAATAGTTAAGGGTTAGAATAAAGTATATTCTATAGGTGTGGCGACTTAGAGAAGTTGGTAAGTTGTCACCCCCAAGTGGCAGGTCTAGGGTTCAAATACCACTGACGACGCTTTGAAAAATAGACCTGTGTTCCGGTAACTGTTTCCTGTTGATCGGTTGGGTACATTACCTGTAGTCCTTGGTTACCATCTCGAATGGGAGCCTTCGGGCGAAGTTGTGCTTCATAACACAGACAAATTCAAGGAATCGGGGAAACAGAAACCCATTTGGCAAGACTCGAATAAGGAGGTAGCAAAGATCTTCGACGGTGCTACCAAAACCGGAATATTGGAAACCGGAGCTGGAGAACTAGACGATATGACCTTCGGATGAGAGGGTCCACCAACCTGGCCGCCAGAGTCATACTGGAGGAAAAGGACCTATGTCATAGAAGTAGGTACCAGAAGGGAAAAAACCATGATGGCACCTAATGCCGGGTAGATCAACCCTCCTGGGCCAACTGGATTGGAAGTCTGGGAAACCGGTAAAGGACCGATAGGAAAGTGATAGTGGGTATCGGGGTTGGAGCGAACCTTACAAGGGCAGAAGTAGGTATTGGTAAGAGGACAGGGGTAACCCTGTCTTGCAAGTGTTGGCCTCGGCCATAGCGATAAGTACCGAAGTGTAGGTGAATACCTGATATGGGACAGGTACCGCTCTACCAAGTCTCCCGTCGAGGATAACAGGACTGGGAATACCCGGCTGGGTTCTAAGGCAATGGAAAGCATCTGGAACTTGCTGACTGACTTATGTAACGGGCCTGTTCTGGTGATACAAGATGGGTTGGCAGGTGGAACATGGATCAGAGGGTTTAAATAGGCAATTCCTGTAGTTGGGTTGCAGGTATGGCAGCTAGTGTGGAACCCTTGGGCAGACTACTTAAATTAGACACCAAAAGTGTATATGTGGCTAAATGTATTCTCGTCTATGTAACAAATGCTGGTACTCCCCTAGAGGATACCGACGGCCCTAATATCTTGAATAAAATTCCTAAGTCCCAAAATGGGTACTTTAAAAAAAAATAATAATAATAAAAAAAATAAAGTATATTCTATAGTAAAATTTTGCAAGAATTTTTTTTTAAAAAAAAGTAATTTCATAAGTAAAATTTGAGTTAAAGGAATTTTTAAAAAAATAATAAAATAAACAAAAATTTTTTTAAAATTTTAATAATAAGACCTTGCTCTTATCAAAACAAAATTTTATATTATATCTGATCTTTAATCTTAAATACCAGTAGAGTACTTTAGTAACTTTGTTTTTTTTAAGTTTTACTAAATGCACCTATAGTGTTTTACACTATATTACACAAAATAATTAGAATAGCCAATAAAAATTTAAAATCAGATGTAACATAAAATTTTGTTTTTTTGCTTATTTTTTTTAAAAAAACATTTATATCTCAAAATTTTGTTTATAAAACCATCTTTGGGGCTTTAATAAAAAAAATATCTTGCTAAATTTTGTATATACTAATGTCTAAATAAAATCCCAGACCTCACTCTAACCCTAAAGTAATTAAAATTTATTTTTTGTTTTATGAAAGTTTATTTTTTTTGGTTTTGTTTGCAAATCTAATTTATCTATAGTAGTAAATCACTATAAGTGCATTTTATAATATTTGTTTTTTTTATAAAATTATTTTGGTTAATAGATTTTATATAATTCTATATTAAATAATTTATAAAAATTAGCTTATATAATTTTTATATAGTATTCTATATAATAATTATATAAAATTATAGAACTATATAGATTTTATAAAAAAATAATTTTGTAATAAAGTTTATTTATAGCTGTTGTCATAGAAATACTTTTTCTAACTTTTGTTTATTTATTATTCAAAAGCACTTAAACTAGAATTTATAAACTTGTAAAGTTCCTATTGATACTGTATATTGTAAGTTTTCTATAATTGCAAATAAATTCTTTTAATGCAGTTTTTGTGGATTTTCTATCTCATCTTTTATAAATATTTCAATATTAAAATTTTTTTAGATTTAATATTATTTTTACTACAGCATTAAATGTAAATAAAAGTTATTAATACTTAATAAAAGTGCTCTAAATCAAATTAAAATTTTTAGAAGTCATTATTTTTATTAATAAAAATTCATATTATATTTTTACATAATAATGCTAATGTTTTAAATTTGCTTGATTTTCTGCTCTTTATTTTGCTTGAATTTTTGCTTTTTTCATCTTGTTCTTTTTTTTGTTTTGTTTTGCTATACTTTGCTAATTTTGCTTTCTATACTTTTTGCACTTTCACTTGTTTGCTTCTTTGTGCTTTGCTATTATTTTACCTAGCACTTTGCCAATTTTACTTTCTTGCACTTTGCCAATTTTACCTTCTTGCACTTTGCCAATTTGTCTTTTTGCACTTTGCTATTCTTGTCTTGAATTTTTGCTAATTTGCCTTTTTGCACTTTTGCTAATTTGCTTTTTTTGTACTGCTAATTTTGGCTTAGATTTTTGCTAGATTGTCTTTTGCATTTACTGGTTTTGCCTAGTTGTACTTTTGTCTGGTTTACCTTGTTGCACTTTCACTAGTTTGTCTTCTTACACTTTTACTAGTTTTGCTTTCCTGCTTTTTGCTAGTTTTGTTTGACTTTCTTTAATCTTTTTTTTTTTTTTT